>OY294067.1:122914725-123299000 GCA_958510875.1 Endomychus coccineus | reverse complement strand
TGAATAAACGTAAAAGATTGAACCATAGGCGGGATTCGAACCCACATTTCCGGATTTCTAGTCCAGGGTGTTTACCAATTACACCACTTCGGTCCTGTTAGATTTTTATATTTTTGTAAATATAAACCTCTGAAAGGATAGTAGATCATTGGTGAACACAATGCGATTCGATGCCCTACCATAGATCAACTATTCACGCACATTCATCTGAAGTTCAGTCGTTTTTTGAAGTAAGGATTGTAGGTTAGTACTGCTATGGTTGGCAGTTACTTGACAGTTCTTATTCAAATGACAGCATCCCGGTTCTTATATATTTCAATAGAACTGACTGAGAATTGTTCTGGTTAATTATAAACAAGTTTAAAGTTTCTTTGCCTAATTGGCCACTATCGTGTATGTAACTTAAGAGATATAGAATTAAATTTTCTGAATTATGAAGATAACTTAGATAATTTAACATAGGATTATAAAGATGAATAAACGTAAAAGATTGAACCATAGGCGGGATTCGAACCCACATTTCCGGATTTCTAGTCCAGGGTGTTTACCAATTACACCACTTCGGTCCTGTTAGATTTTTATATTTTTGTAAATATAAACCTCTGAAAGGATAGGACTAGAAATCCGGAAATGTGGGTTCGAATCCCGCCTATGGTTCAATCTTTTACGTTTATTCATCTTTATAATCCTATGTTAAATTATCTAAGTTATCTTCATAATTCAGAAAATTTAATTCTATATCTCTTAAGTTACATACACGATAGTGGCCAATTAGGCAAAGAAACTTTAAACTTGTTTATAATTAACCAGAACAATTCTCAGTCAGTTCTATTGAAATATATAAGAACCGGGATGCTGTCATTTGAATAAGAACTGTCAAGTAACTGCCAACCATAGCAGTACTAACCTACAATCCTTACTTCAAAAAACGACTGAACTTCAGATGAATGTGCGTGAATAGTTGATCTATGGTAGGGCATCGAATCGCATTGTGTTCACCAATGATCTACTATCCTTTCAGAGGTTTATATTTACAAAAATATAAAAATCTAACAGGACCGAAGTGGTGTAATTGGTAAACACCCTGGACTAGAAATCCGGAAATGTGGGTTCGAATCCCGCCTATGGTTCAATCTTTTACGTTTATTCATCTTTATAATCCTATGTTAAATTATCTAAGTTATCTTCATAATTCAGAAAATTTAATTCTATATCTCTTAAGTTACATACACGATAGTGGCCAATTAGGCAAAGAAACTTTAAACTTGTTTATATATATATATATATATATATATTCTTTTGTTGATATTCTTGAACCATTTGTAATATATGTATGTTTTCTTGGTATATTGGTTCGTATATATACTGATAATGAATTTTTATTTCATTATCAGTATATATACGAACCAATATACCAAGAAAACATACAAATATATATATATATATATATATATATATATATATATATAACTTTAAACTTGTTTATATATATATATATGTAGTGAATTTATTTGATTTATAATTTCGTGTTTGCTGGTTGGAGTGAAATAAAGATTATTATCCGATTTTTGAAGTGAAAACTTCTTTAGGCGCGTTGAGCTATTTCAGAGGGGGGTAAAACCATGAGTCCGTTACTTGATATCACGCTGTAGCTATATATATTAGGTATTATGTATACTGCTCCAGCGCAACTACTTGGTCAGGTGTCAGGCATGATACAATGAATATAAGGCGTCAGGCAGTGTCTATACGCTTACACACGTGTGCATACCTAAGTCGCATACTCGACGTTATTCATTTACTGAATCCTCGGTCCTCGTGCAGACGAAAGTTATATTTTTATTGAATTTATTAATTGTACATTGTGTACTTAGTATCGTATCTACGTGCAAGGTTTTAAATAATGTGAATATAATTCTTGTCATAAGAATATAACATTAGTTTTGTGTATATTTCACAACCGTTAGCATTTCAATCAACAATTATATACATTTCTATATTTAATAATAAAAAACGTATAATGAGCGGTATAATCTCTGTAAAGAGTATGAATGTAACACGATAGTCATTATAATAAATACACATTATTTTATTTTCAAAACATATTATTTATCGATATTCACATCGATGTAAATGAAAGTAATGTTAAACAGCATTGGTCCGAATTGAAGATGTCTACGGATGGTGGTAAAAGGAAACATCTTCAATTCGAACCAATGAACAAATAATCTAAAAAGAGACGCAAAATGTAAACATATAAACATTTCCGTCAAATGTCAGTATGATCGTAAATTACACCACAAATAATTATTTGAAACAAAATGTTGTACTTTCGTATCAGTAGTATTACTTATACAGAATTATATTCACAATATTTGAAACCTTGCACGTAGATACGATACTAAGTACACAATGTACAATTAATAAATTCAATAAAAATATAACTTTCGTCTGCACGAGGACTGATTCATACTCTTTACAGAGATTGTACCGCCCATTATACGTTTTTTATTATCAAATATAAAAATGGATATAATTGTTGATTGAAATGCTGACAGTTGTTTAACTAATGAAAAAATAATTATATTAATTTTCATTTAAAAATAATAAAATTGTAATTTCGGATACTACAACGAGTACAACAACTCCATACTGAGCTCCGTAGACAATAGTATCTGTGGCATCGGATGTCTTCGTTGGTTGTCATAATGCTGAGCAACAAAATTTCGTCAGGCAGAAATTGCATAAAATGAAAACCGATGATACGGGTGGATTACCATACGAGTTGTTTTTTTGTTCTTAACCAACTATACATGATAACTGACAACATAGATATTGGGGATGGATTGTCCAATGGCACTGTCGGAAAATTGTATCATGTAGAAAGAGATGTAGTGGAGTCATTCTACGGAAAAATGAGGCGAGGTTCGTAAAAATTTGATAGAGGTTGGGGAGTGGAAAAAGTTGCTTCTGGTGATAAGAATACTGATATTCCAGAATTTTCAACAAGAAATATTTGGTGCAACCATCCCAAAAATCCCAAAAACTGGTTTCTGGTCCTTTTTTAGGTCATTTTTGAAGTTTTGATTTTTTTGAACCCCTTAAACTTCTGACTAAGGTTTGAGAGTTATACCCCTTTTATTGTCTCAGCCTCCTCACCAATTTATCTTGTTGATCATCATTCATTTTATTTCCTGTTTTTTCTAATAACTTTTTAAATTTTACAATCAATTCCCCGTTCTCAGTAGTTATTTTTAATCTGGCAACAGTGCCCTGAGGCTAGACTCTATAGAGTATATTTCAAACCTTAAACAGTAAACACCCGTTGCTCAACACAGTTGCCGTTTTTCCAACCAGTCCAATTACTAAATACCGTAGAACATATCTAGAATGGCAACACCCTCAGTAGGCTAGCCAGCCGCCGGCAAAGACGTCTCTCTTTGGCCGCCGGCCTTTCAAATCAGTACGCTCGGTTGTATGGAATACGACACATGCGTGTTGCATCGGTATTTGTTTTGTGACGCCACGCGAAGTAAAAAAAAGTGTTTTTTGAAAATAAACGGCCTTCACCGGATTTGAAAGGATTAGTGATGTCAGGTAAGTCTCAAAATCGATCGTTTAATACTGACAATTATAAAATATATTTATGGTCAAAGGGATCTGCGTAATGGCGGGACACTTAAAACGTCTTCAAACAAAAATAAAATCAGTTTCGCCTCAGGCTATTTTCACCCATTGTTACGCTCACAACATGAATTTGGTTTTAAGTGATGCATGTAGTTCCATTAAGGAAGTTAGAACTTCTTTTCCAACTTATCGTCATTTCCAAATTTTTTTAGCAAATCCACCAAACGAACTGAAGTTTTAAATAACATAGTAGGAAACAGAATTCCCTGTAATGCTCCAACTCGATGGAATTTTACATTACGTGCAGAGCTTACCATCCATAAAAATGAAGACAAATTAATTGAAACATTTGATTTTATATTAAACAGTGATGACTTTTCAACATATGACGCGAAAAGGAGGAAAACATATAATTTGGTAGACAAGAAATTACATTATAAAAACAACTTTTTCATGAAATTTTAGATACTATTAGAGGTCAACTTGAGATTCGATTTTCCGATTTACATGAATTGAAGTTTTTCGATTTGACGAATAGACGATTTTTCGAATCTTTTTCAAAAGAGTTTCCCAATACACTTTTAGATAACTTAGTTCTAAAATATAATTGTTTTGATAAAATAGCACTGCACTATGAATTATACGTTGTATACTCGGATAAAGATATTTTAGGCCAGTACGTCAGTCACGCCGATATGACATGAAAGATAGACAATGATTTGCAACAAGTTTTACCTCAGTTTTATGAACTACTTTGTTTGACAGTCACCATTCCTGTCATGACGGCATTGGTGGAGAGATCAGTTTCTACTCTCAAACGAATTAAAACTTACATGCGAAATACGGTGGGCCAAAATTTTATACAATGTTAGTTTAATATCTATGGAAAAAGATTTAGTTAAACACTTAAAACATAATGATACATTTTATGATAATATTATTGATCATTTTTCGCAAACTAAAGACTTCAGGATATAAAAAAAGTTGATAAAATTAATAAAAAAAACTAAATATGAAAAATTCCAAAAAAAAGAAAAAATATTAAAAATCCAAATAACATAAAAAACAAAAAACGAACAAAAAAAATGTGTTTCCAAGAGAAACTCTATACCTCCACGTTGGTTCTTGCTGGGCAACAATTAATTTTGTCACTGTGTCACTGAAGTAGCTGGTACGGTCGCAGCGCAAAGGTTAAATTAATTGGCTGAATAAAGTATATTTTCACAAAAACGTTTTATGTCCAGCCTCCTTTCTTAAAAAGTTCACGAGCCGCCACTGGTTATTATCCCCAAATAGTATTTAAACAGGAACATTTTGTTTTCTAATTTAGCTAACTCTGATGATGGCTAATTAGTAGCCGAAAGATCCTTAGTACTTTAATAGTATTTCCAGTGAATAAGGGTGATTATTCCCTACTTAATAATGATAGTCATGTTTCGCATCCTAGACTGTTTTTCATGTTCGTTAACTAATTCTAGGATTAATTCACTATTCCATGATTATTATTAAAATATGAATATCAATTTAATGCACAATTTTTTTAGCAATACGGACTTGAGATTTCCGCACAAATCGTTCGTACGTTCTAATAATATGCTCCAGTCATTACGCAATAATTATATATTTAATGTACTAAGTGATTTTTATGATTTGAATAATTCTGTCTGGAAATGAGTGTGATTTATTTCATTCCTCATAGCATCAAAAACATTACTGTAACATGCATAAGCAAGAATTTGTAATATGAGGAGTAAATAGGTATGTCGTATAAATTTAGACAATAGTACACGCCACTGGTCAAAGGGATATTTGCGAATGGTAACTTCCGGCGATATTGGGCTATTGGCCTCATATTTGGTATGCTTGGGTAGTCAAACGTGAATGGCACGATCCATATTTAATTACAACTTACGTAATTATGTACCCTTTGGTATAATATATACATGCTTAGCTATATGCAATGTAGCACTTTTTCTGCGTTTTCATGTAGAAATGTTAGTCAACTGATCACTCCTGTTTGTTGACTTCTATAACGATGCACGAATTAGTGCTTTTTAGTTTTTAGAAGTTGTTTATAACAGACAGTCATTAAAATAGAATAGATTTAGCCATTACGTGATGAAAATCCGCTCTAAAATTATATAAAATAACTATTAAATGTTCGATTTTCATTAGTTTAATAAAGGAAACAGTAGCTTCTTCGAACAAATATTATAATTTGTAATACCGGGATATCAAAAATTATCTTGGTCAAGGGTGGTTGTGGATTCTAAAACGTGTGTCTTACTTTACGTTTGAAATAATTATGTCACTGTCGCACTGACATCATCAATAACCTACAAATTTCATACCTATTTATTTCAGTTGTAAAACAATAATGAACTACAAATCATGAAATAATTATGTGTACTTTGAACCTTTTGAGAGGTCGTGATAGCCACAATCCTGGTCAAAAACTGTTTTGAAATAGTTAATTTTCTGTAAATCGAATGACGTTCACGTGAGAAGCCCGTAGCAGGCGAGTTAGAAAAGTGCAAACTGGTTGTACCTAATACGGCTTCACGACGACTTTTCGCGTGCCGTTTTCGCTCCATGTAGTTAGATTTAATATCGGACCGTGCTCGACGGCCCTCCTTTTTTTCGATAAATGTCCATTAAATAGGAAAATTTAATTAAAACAGTTTGAGCTATTCTCAGATCTCAGCTACGCGTGTCTAACGTGCGACGTACCAAAGAGAATTTTCTCGCGACTAAAATATACACGAAGCGGGTAGAAGCTAGAGGCCCATAGCCAAAAACACTTTATTACAACTGGCGCCGGTCGCACGGGGCAATAAACGGCCCAAAATTAACAAGACCGAGGTAGAATGTATAAGCCCTAACTTACGCGTAGCAAGCTCCTCGAGGCATATGTCAAAATGATTTCGTTCGTAGCTAATTACATAGGACGTCTGGCGTTCATGCAATTATGTTTTCAGATAATTCGAACCTTCTAATTTCGATAGGCCATGTGAAAATCCCGGAGTCCAAAGTGCTAAAGACTTCTGAGTGTTAAAATATTCGTATAAAATTTCGAAATTTCACACTTTTAGAAACTTCAAATTAATTATGACATAATTATCTCAAACGTAAAGTAAGACACACGTTTTAGATTTCACAGCCACCCTTGACCAAGATAATTTTTGATATCCCGGTATTTATTTGAACAAGCTTTGGTGTTAACGAAACTATAGTTACATTTATTTATTAAACTAGTGAAAATCGAAATTTTAATAGTAATTTTATTTAAATTTAAATAGTCGTTAGTATCATCACATACATACCTTATGCCAAAACTACGGGGTATGGTATTTAATGGATAACTTGTAACCGACAGAAGCTTCCTATTTATTAAATAGTTCTAGATCACTGAAGTCCAGACCATACCGTAACGTAATATCGACTCAATATGCCTATAAGGGTAGATTTTTAAATGAGAATATGTGTCTTAGCTGATAAAATTTGTAGAACAATTTTCTGAGTTCGCTGATTAAAAGAAATGATTGACCATGCCCTATCAGATGATAGTCAACTGTTATGCCTAGATATATGATAGAACTTATTTTATTAATTGCATCAAATGAACAGTTTCGTTTCTCATATAAAATATTATGAATTTTCAAGCTATTTTGCTTAGGCTCATTATCAGCTGAGATGGCAAGAACAAGGAATATTGTATTAGTTTTGTTTAGATGTAGCAACCCGTTTTGTACCTTGAGTAACCTCCATTATCACTTCCAATATACCACTTAATATATTATCAATTTTCACTCTTTGATGTCTATTATTCAGATGATTTCTGATTAAATTTGAGTTATTCTGATACCACTCGTTTCTAATTCGTTTATTAGAATATTCTGCGAGACGTTGTCGAAAGCCTTCGATAGGTCCAGGAACACAGCAAGCAAATTTCAATCATTATCTAGATTTGGACAATTTTCTTGTTCAATTCAATTATAACACGCTCGGTTTCAAAGCCATGTCTGAATCCATATTGATTACAACTGAAGATGTTATTTTTATTCAAATAGACTATAAGACGGGTTTTTTAGACCCATTTCAGACAGTTTTGAAACATTGTTTATTTCAGATATCGGTACATAATAATTGACATTTTGCTTACCACTAGCTTTGTATACTGGGCTTACAACGGAATCTTTAAGGTTATTTGATAATTGAGTTGATAATGTATATTATATAATAATATAATAAAAGATCTAATATCTGCACATATGTAAGAGAATCAGAAACAAATGAATATGGGGGGAAATGAAATATGAAAAAATATACTCATTTATTCCATGTTGGCTTTTGCTTTTGCCAGATAACAATTATAAGGTCTTTCTAGTCCGGAACAGCTATTTCGGTCTTCTCATAGAGCTCATCAGTTGAACCGGCAAGTTTGCAACGTTATTGAAGGATCTTTGCTGAAGGTCGTCATAACCAGCCTTCCATGAGGTAAAAAGACCAAAAAATCTCACGTCATCTATGAACAGATGTCCCACTAAGAAATCAAGCATTGTACCACGATGACAGATTTTTTGAACGAATATTACGGGGAATGTACTTGAATGCGCCAGATGGCGACACCAAACCAAACTAATGTTAGAGAATCTGAAATAACTGAATATATGAAACATACTCGTTTATCTCATGTTAGCGTTTGCCAGATAACAAGAAAACAGATCGATCAGTATCGTCAAAAACATATATTTTCAGACAGCTGGAGAAGAGAGAACCGTCTTCTGCGATTTTATGCTCCGCATTCTGACTGTAACTGACAAACTAGTGGGACCTCCTTGATTGACTTTGGTGCTTCATTATGAAGCCAAAATGGAATGTATGTATAATATGGCAGTTTTTGTTCTGCTCTCCGCACTCACAGAATCAGATAATATCTGCAATATCTCTACATCATAAATAATCTTTGTTCGTGAGACCAAGAGAAGTATGGTATAGAATGCGTCAGTACAGATAGGTTTAAAAT
Source organism: Endomychus coccineus (assembly GCA_958510875.1). Lineage (NCBI taxonomy): Eukaryota > Metazoa > Arthropoda > Insecta > Coleoptera > Endomychidae > Endomychus > Endomychus coccineus. The sequence goes on along the minus strand of OY294067.1, from coordinate 123,290,347 downwards.
GGTGATAATGCTACGTATATATTCAAATAGTATTTTTTGGAGTGCTGCAAAAGGTGAGTTATAGCTAAATATTAAAATATTCCGATTTGGAGTAATAACATTTTTCTATAAGACGTGATTTTAGTGTGTTTTTAAAACCCCTGTAATCGAGATTCCTTATATTTTACGGAACACGGTTATAAATTCTGATCGATTCGTTTTTCGTGATTCTGTAGATCTAAGTTAGTGCAGTTTGGTCTTGTAAGAGAATGTGTTTACGACGAGTTTCATAATTGTTCCTGAAAAAACTCTTCATAATGTTTCTTAACGAAGCAGGCACATTCTAGGATATAAATTGAAAAGATGGTTAGTATTATGTGTCTTATAAAATATGGTCTGCATGACTCTCGATATTTTTATTTGAAGATATTTCTCATACATCTCTTTTTCAGATTCTATGAATGTCTGTTGAGTCACCCCAAAAAATTATAGCATATTTGATTACAGAATTTACGTATGAATTATATGCTAACAAAGAAATCTCATTACTTACATTATTTTCCAAGACTCAACTGATAGCACAAGCATGATAATTTCGATGCCATTTTCTAGGAAATATTGGGATATTTTATCTTCAGACAAAAGATTTATATTGAAGTCACCACAGATGAAGATATCACAATTCTTTAGTTTACATCTCAAAGAATTTAAAATCTCATTTAAAATATGAAAAAAAGTTGTGATGTTTCTTGATGTGAATCTGTAAATTTCAAGGATCACTACTTGATGTTTCTGTAAATATTATGAGCTTCAACGGCCGGAACAAAAATGATTAACTATGTTGACGAGTAGTTGCCCATTTTTGTTCCGCCTGTCAATATTTATAATACATTTTACATAATATTTAACTAGATTTGCTCTATTCACTATCGTCTAGGAACTCAAAAAATAAAGCAATAACATAGAGCATTTCTGTCCGAGGATGTATGTTCGTCGCTCCTCATATGATCAATTAATCATACTAAATGATGTTTCAGTGACTCTTGTTGATTTATTAATAAAGGAATTTCATCATGGCGATATTTACTATTTATATATTGTTCATTGATAATATTAACATTGACATCAATACATCCATAAAAACTTCAGAGTACGGCAGTAGTCATATGATTCTTTTTATATACAAATATAAATAAGAAACATTCAAACCAAATTTTAATTGACATTCTACAAATTTTCAGAAATTCATGAAAAATATGTGAATTTTATTGAAGAGAAAACTTCCAAAATGTTCTGAAATTATGATTAAATGAAAGAACAATTACTTTTTTATACCACTTTTAACAATAACATGAAAACGTTAGTACAGTTTCAACACCAAGGTGCCATTATCAAACAGATACGAACTTATGAAGTGAACAATAAAAAGTTCAAGTATAAATAGGTACTAAAGTACAATAGAGTTAATGGGATTACTTGGGATATTAGGAAGACTATTGCCTGAAAACCATTACTACAAACAGGAATATTTTCAAAGTTTGCTAACATTTATTTGTTAAAAAATTTAAGTTTTATTTGGAGTTCCCTCTTTCAAAAATGTTTTAGATGAGGTATTACATAGAGTATAATATAATAAAATACTAGTTACGATTAAATGCAAGAACAATTACTTTGTTTGTATACCACTTCTAATAATAACATGAAAACGTTACTATAATTTCAACAGTTTCAGTATAAATAGGAACTAAAGTACAATTGGGATAATGAGATTATAATTACGAGTAAGGTTATCGGAAATTCCGGAACAGATAGATCCCGGGAAACAGAGTGAATTGAGCATTAGGATAATTATTATTTAATATTCCAAGAATTATTCTTAGGAGTGCATTGATAGACAAAGGAAAAGATCACTTTGGTACAGGTCTAACTGATCCCCCCTTATAACACTCTATTCATTGTCGTGTATTTAATTTGAAACATTTGGTTTGATTATGTAAAATGCTTAGACTATCTAAATTAGGAAGGATATGACATGTGTGACCCTGTTTGGTTAAGTCTGAAAGAACGAAAATGTTATTGGTATCTAAGTTCAAAACTGCGAAAAGTTCTCCCTATATAAAAGTTATCACAGTCTGGGCGAATTAGCTTATAAACTCCAAGTCTTAGCTTTGTTGTTTGCGGTTAAATAATTTTGTTATTTGATCTACCGAAAAACCATTATTGATAGCTATTCGTTTTATTCTGTACAATTCAATAGGGATGCGTTCTTTTGACAATGGTATTGAATCTGCTCTGTGTATCTATGAGTAATTTGTGGCTATGGAGACAAAACGATAAATTAGGAACAGTGGTGTCTGTAAAAGTGGGTTTTCTGTAAATGTTGAAGTTATTTCTATTATGATCACGTATTAGTGTTAAGTCTAAACAGTTGATTCCCTCATCTTTTTCTGTTCCGAATGTCAATTTAATTTTTGGATGAAGCTGGTTAATACATGAAAGAAAGGAATTTTATTGTCTAGATGTACTTTTGAAGAAGCCAAGTAAATCATCCAAGTATACGTACCAAAATTGAATCCTCTAGATCAAACATAGAAATGACTGCTAATAGTGGACTCAACGGTTTACCTGAATTCTGCACGTAAAATTTATTATTAAACTAACAACAGTTTTGACTTAAGCATAGGTTAAACGCAAGTTATATTCGATTATGAATTCATGGGCTAATATCTGATCTAGAGGACAAAATAATGAACTGTACATTAGTAAAAAATCACATGCAGTTTTGATATAGATACGTAACTGATGTAATTGCCTTCGAAAAATCAGATATATTTTGGTAACAGAAAAGGTTGGGAGAATCAACTCTTCAGACTTAACACTAATACGTGACCATAATAGAATAAGTTTCAACATTTACAGAAAAACCAGGTTTACAGACACCACTATTTCTAATTCGTTCTTTAGTCACCCGTAGCCATAAATTAGCAGCATGTCACTCAATGATTCAGAGAGCATTTTCAATATCATTGTCAAAAGAACACCTCACTCTTGAATTGGACGCAATAAAACGAATAGTATCAATAATGGTTTTTCGGTAAATCAAATAACAAATTAACCGCAAACAACAACAATTAAGTTATTATAATATTTATCAGTACATAAAACACATAGATGTATTAATTATTGAAATTATAGGAAACATTGAACAGCATTAAAAAAGAGGAAATAATATAATGGTGTTTATCGAATTTTATCTGTGAAATGAATTTGTCTAGCTAACCACTTTTCATTAAACCGCAAATAAAATAATAATTTCCTTTTCCGACATTTTCTGTCATATCTGGTATACACCCACACACACACACACTCTTATTTTCAATGAAAAACAAATTTTAATGATATCAATTTTGAATTGATATTTACAGTAATTATTGTTACATATTCGGAACCGACACGATAAACGTCAAAGCTACTTAGTAAAATTGTACATTGACTTTACCGCCTCAAGCATAACCAGGATGTTATTATATGTTCAGATTTTTCGATTGGATGCTTCCATGTACCTGCTGTTTTTCGTCATAGAGAAAATGTTTAATAGGTGAGAGGTGGTCATAGAATTTATTAAAACACTTGTCATTTTCCACAAAAATTATGCTTACAAAATTAGGGTGACAAATGTTAGTGATCTACGGATCAGTTAATCTTGTTTTTCTTGATTGACCGAGTTATCTTCAATTCTTAACTTCTTCCTTTCCAAAGAGTTGGTAAGTAATCTTCTTTTTGTTCAATTTCTGTGATTAATTCAGAACCGGTTCAAGCTACAATTTTATATTTTTTCGTTTCACGTTAATTTTATTGCTGAATAGGAACAACATATATTGGCCTGGCCAATGGTATTAAGTTTGTCAATTTCTTTCATTTTAAACTAAAACATATTCTCCTTCCTAAGAATTAGGAAATTTTTCAATTGATTATTGTTTGACCAATTGAATATACACAAAAATTATCTAAACATCTTGGAATTCATTGAAAATCTCTTAACACATGCTGTGACATCCATCATCATTCAAAAAGACATTATGCTATCCCCAACTTCTCGTTCAGTTCAGTTGATGGAGGAATATGTTCGATATAATTCAAAGATATGTAAATAATTTCAATTATTTGGGATCGAACTTATAACCACCAATGTTGAGTATGAAAGCAGTATGAACGAAATCGCTGAATTAATATATAAAATTGAATATTTCTAGAATAATTCTGATAAAATCAAAAGCAACCGGAACTTTGAAACATTTGTTTTAGAAAGCTTAATGTAAATATTTTCATGATGAATATTGTATAAGAAGAATAGAGAGAGCTTCAACAGAAGTATAATTGGAATGCATAGATGTTTCTTTGTACGATAATTCGTCCTAGCTGTATGTTCACTTCATTATATAACATTTTCAAGAATCTTTTTGCATTACTTCTGTACTATGTAATGACACCAAACGGATATTTAAATATCAATTTAAAAATCCTCTATGTTCTTGTTCCTGTAATGTGAATTCTTGTTGAATATTATAAGAATTTGTATTGTGAAATATGAGAAGAAGAGGACGTAAAAGCATTACGTTTAATTCTTACTTCGAAGAATCCATATCTATTATAATTTATAAATACGCATGGTTTAATTCTCTTGGATTCTTCTAAACTTTCTTAACATAACTGTGAATAAGTCTTAAGCATCTACCGCCCTGGCTAATACTTTAATGGATCTCGAATACAAAGAATATATTCCTGAATGGAGCAAAATACTGCAAATAATCATCAAGCAAAACACAGAGAATATAAACGATGTTTCTGAGACTTGGCAGCTACTTTGGCCTTCTACGCGTCGTCAGAACTATGTGACAACCCTTGTTTCCATCTTTTTGTAGCGAAACTTATTGTATATAAAACTACGCGTCATTGGCTACTGTCATTTATACAGTCATAAAGTCTCTCGAATTCAATCATCTTGAATATTGGTTTATTCACAGTCCTATCACAATAAGCCGTTCTTCCTACTGAACAGTTGGAGCGATAAGTTCCAATATTTTCTTTCTATGTATTTTTTCACGAAGTTTGTTTTTGAATAAATAATGTTTCCATACATATATTAATATCTTTTAAGTTTATTTGTAACTATTTTAATGTTATTGTTTATTACGTTCTTTACTGCCTTCGTTTCTGTTGTATTTTTGCTTATTAAAAGTATTTGGAGTCAAATTTCATCATATCAAAAAGAATTCAATGTCAATTCGTTCCCTGAATGACTCAGAAATTTGCATATGAGTTTAGTTACGATCACATCTCCACCATAATAACATAAGGTCGTATGTGGAATTATTAATTCTTGATATATTGACATATTAGCACCATCGTATGTAAAATTATCTTATAGCATGATATAATGTTGTAGGTGAGAAAATGGTTTTGACGAAACTATAGAAAGTCCTATGGTAACCAGGTCGTACGTAACTACAGAGGATCAAGTGGAAAGTACTAATGAAAATAAAATAAACTCATATGTGTCGACACAGGATATTTTGTATCTCATTTGATCAGAAACGTCACATGAATTATGTGAAATGAAGATGTATATGTGCACATACGACTTTAATTCACTTGGATTTTCCTCGCATCTTGGCCGTAAAAGATGTGGCTGTTCCACTTACGTTGATGGTTTTTATTTTTTTTTACTTTATATTCACATGTCTGATGCTCCTGACTTTATTAATTAAATGATAAAATGCATGCCAGTCACAATAAAATAGAAAACATCTTGTGAAAACAATAAACGTCAATTTAAGTACGTTCACTATTTTTCTTATGGGAGCCTCTGAAAATATTTAAATGTAAGAGAACTTTTTTCTAAGCGTTTGATATTGGCGAAAGAAAAGTTTTAATAGCCAAAAAAATGTATACGAGCAATCTACATTTATTGCAGACAATTTACGCGGAATCCACTACCCAGAGCATAAAGTATCAAATGCTACCACCAATAGATCAAATTGAAATCATTATTGCCGAAAAATAACTAGTTCTAAATTGTGAACTATCGGAGAGTAAAATGTTTCATTTTTTATAGAGAGTAGTGTGAAGAGAATGAAGAACCTGTTGCAGTGAAATTAGGTAGTTACTGTAAAATATTCAACAATTTTGTGTTTTTTCAAGCCAAAGAAACACCTGTAGAGTTAGGTGAAAACAACTCAGTATTAAGAAAATAGTATTTAAATCAAAATCTACTAAACCATTGGCAGTTGATCAGAAAAAAAAGAGAAACATAATTTCTTTATGTAATGAGCGAAATATTCCGGATATGTATCATGATTTTTATCGACCTTTATTTACCACTAATAATGACTTATCAGAACACTGCATTGAAGAAGAAGACGAGAAACAGTAGAGGAGAAATACTTAATTTCACATATTTTCTTAATTTTGTTCAATGTTCAAGTCGATTTATCGAATACAGTGAAATGTTACTTCGAATTAATTAATATTTTTGGTTCGAAGATGTAGAAATATTATTATGTTCACAGTTTCTTTGTTTGTTCATTTCTTATTATTACACCCAATGATTTTTTAAATATAATCATTATACTTAATGGAATTAATAATTAATAATGTCTCATGTAACAATTCATCCTCAGGAAGTCGTGTGTGAAAACATCTTAACTTTTGCATCATAAATAATTTTTTTAAATAATTATTATATTATAACTATAAAACCGGTAGTATCTAAAATATAACTTTTAAATTATATGTAAATTCTCGGGAAATAAGTCATACTAACACATATGCTTATGATTTTCGTCTTTACGTACGTTTCAGTATCATTACCATCATCAGAAGACGTATCTATGAATAAGACGGGATTTTTTAAAACTAACTGTATCAAGCACAAAGTGCCCTTAACGCACCAATTTCAATTGAAAACACGAATAATCGAAATTGTAACACATTAATGTTTCAAGTATATGATATGTATCAAGAATCCACTACTTAGCAATTTGTTTATAAAAACGGAGTCATGTCAAGCAATGTTTGCATACGACTGAAACCAAAAAATGTTACGCTCAACTATCCTCGAACCAGATGTTGAAGATTTATAAGGTAATAAATAGAAAAAGGTTGTCAGACCTTATCAGAAATATGGCTTTTTGAGCATTCCACCTAAAATATACTTTTAACATTATAAAGACGGATGTAGGAATTTGCAAAGATCTTAATTAATTAAATTAGTATAAATCTGACGATTGAATGTCTGCTCTATGATTTACAGACTTTTAGTCACGATTGATGTGAATCATCTCCAGAATAGATTTTTTATAATAATTGGTTTCTTTAGTTAAAATATTAACATTTTTGAAATCGAATTGATGGTTATAATCAAAACAGTGTTTAGCAAGGGCAGTGGAATTTCCTAAGTTTTTGTTTCTATGACTATACTTATGGCCATACATTCTTTTTGTAAATATTGTTTAGAAATTCCTGTATAGGTCCCATCGCAATCTAAACTATTTAATTTGTATACTGTGTGGGTTTGTTTATCTTTAGGTATTGAAAGTTTTAGATTCGAAAAATATTTCTCTGAGGTATTTTATAAGAAAATTGCTAAGCAGTGGATTCTTGATACATATCATATTCTTGAAACATTAATGTTTTACAATTTCGATTACTCGTGTTTCTGTTCGTTTCAGCGACTTGGGCATTTTTAATTGAAATTGGTGCGATAAAGACGCTTTATGCTTGATACAATTAGTCTTAAGGAATTCCGTTTTAGACATTGATACGTCTTGACCTATTTCCCGAGAATGTATACATAATTCATACCTGGATTAAGAATCATTATTTATTACTTTAAATAATTGGTACCTAATGAATTTATCCGAAAGTTCTGGTCCATTTATCTCAAAACTATTAATTTGAACATACGACCTTATGCCATTAGGTGGCGATGACAATTAGTGTTTCAATATATTACAATGTGAATGATTTCTTTCATGGAAAAAGGCTCCATTATTAAATCTAAAAAAATACCAACTGTGATTAATACTTTGCGGTTTTTCAACGATTCTATGTAAGAAGATCGTTTGTAAGGACGAAATGTTCATTGAGAGAAACCTACTTACTGTACTTTCTAAAATGACTAATCTCCAAAGAGTTAATTTAAGTTTCCTCTAGCGACATCATCTGAATACAGTGAGTACCAAAATAATTGCCCGATTATCTTTATATATATAATTCTACTGTACGTGTGTATGTAATTGAACTTCTCCTAAACAGCTGGACCGATTTTAATGAATTTTTTTGTATGCGTTTGGGTGGTGCCCTGGATGGTTCAATTCACATATCAGCCCGGCAGATGGCGCTGCAGACGGTATCTAGGTTATTCATCTATATGGCTGGACCGATTTGAATGAATTTTTTTGTATGCGTTTGGGTGGTGCCCTGGATGGTTCAGATTCACAAATCAGCCCGGCAGATGGCGCTGCAGACGGTATCTAGGTTATTCATCTATATAGCTGGACCGATTTGAATGAATTTTTTTTGTATGCGTTTGGGGGGCGCCCTGGATGGTTTAGATTCACAAATCAGCCCGGCAGATGGCGCTGCAGTCGGTATCTAGGTTATTTATCTATATAGCTGGACCGATTTGAATGAATTTTTTTGTATGCGTTTGGGGGGCGCCCTGGATGGTTTAGATTCACAAATCAGCCCGGCAGATGGCGCTGCAGATGGTATCTAGGTTATTCATCTATATAGCTGGACCGATTTGAATGAATTTTTTTGTATGCGTTTGGGGGGCGCCCTGGATGGTTTAGATTCACAAATCAGCCCGGCAGATGCCGCTGCAGTCGGTATCTAGGTTATTTATCTATATAGCTGGACCGGTTTGGATGACTTTTTTTGCATGCTTTCAGGTGGCGCCCTGGATGATTTAGATTCACAAATCAGCCCGGCAGATGGCGCTGCAGTCGGTATCTGGGTTATTTATCTATATAGCTGGACCGATTTGAATGAATTTTTTGTATGCGTTTGGGTGGCGCCCTGGATGGTTTAGATTCACAAATCAGCCCGGCAGATGGCGCAGCAGTCGGTGTCTGGGTTATTTATCTATACTGCAACTAAACGGCTGGATCGACTTCAATGAATTTTTGTGTATGCATTTATCCATTCATTCATCGATTCATATATTTCATTCATTTTGTGTATGTATTCATTCAATGCATTTAATTTTTTTGCACGCTGTGTTCTGATATTATATGTATCGCATTTACGTAAATATTGAGCGTATTATATTCAGATATAAGTTACGTGCATAGGATTTGGTTTATTTTTCGACATTAATTTGAGTGTATTATATTAAGTGTGTTTCGTTATGTTGACATTTTAATTTTTTTGTACGGTGCCTTTTTGATATTTCAGGTGTCGCATTTCAGTGAATATTAAGTGTATTATATTCACATATCAGTTACGTACATAAAACAATGCCACGTCTTCGTGGACGAGGAGGAAATATTGGTCGACAGACTCGGAATTCACAATTAGTCCAGAACCGTCGTGCAGAACAACGTCTGTCGGGTCCGCTAGTCATCTATATATATATATTAAGGCTTGAAAATTAAACTGTGGAAAGGTGCGGATTCAAGTGGAAAGCTCGCCAATTGATATATATGCAAATTATAAAGAGTTGAGTTATGCCACAGTGTCTTTGATTAAGATATTTGATAGAATAAAGAAATAGAATAGGGCATAGCCACTTTGATTATGTTGTGGCTCGGTCCACTTTTAGTACTGCTGTAGCCTACATGATGGCGCCACTAAAAATATAGTAATAATATTTACACTATAAAGGCGGTAAGCAAGCAAATCGAAACTGGTCAAAGCTACTTACTCCACGTGTTGTATAACGTTTTATCTGCTCCCACAACTAAAATCAGATTTTACATTTCTTGAACAATTTATTTTGACACTGTGAGTATTTTTTTACATTAAAGGAGATCACATAATCTTGTTTGGTTTTGTCGTCATTTAGCGTCGTTGTTTACAACGACGCTAAAATAAAATACATACTTTTGTTGATTCTTAATTATTGTTTCAAAATGAGCGATTTTTGAATAGAAAATGCAGCCCATGCTGCCTGTGAAAATGTATTGCCCGCAACTGATCTTAGGCATTGCAAGAGCATGCCGCTCTGATGTTATGTAAACTCACGTTGGACAATAGCAAGCACAAATATCACAGCGACAGTATGTTGTTAATATTCCAGATTCTAAATAAAAATAGTTCATCACGTACGTTTACAATTACTTCTCGTAGTGTTTGTCATATAGAAATTATTAAGAAATATATCACGAATAGATTATACAGGGTTTATACCAAAAGTAGTAAGACTGATTTTTTTTTTAATTTTTTATTCTAGATATGTTTACAATTCCTAAATATTCTTCGAAATAGCACCCTTGGGCAGCTACACACTTAGAATAACGCTGCTGCCATTCGCCGTACGCCTTCTGGAAGTCAGCTTCGGGGATGCTGTTGAGAGCCCTCGTCGATGCTGCATGAACGTCCTGAATCGAGTCAAACCGATATCCCTTCAGCTGTCTTTTCATCCGTGGGAATAAAAAAAAGTCAGGTGGAGCCATTGTCCAAAAAGTTTTTGTCTGTATGCAAAAAGTTCAAAACTTCTTGGGAAAGGCGCACACGCGTTTCTTTTTGGTCGGCAGTCATAATTTTCGGCACCATCTTGGCGCACACCTTGCGCATGGCCAAATCCTCGTGAACGATGCGTTGAACGCTTGTGTGAGCAATGTTCAACTCATCACTAATTGCTTCAATGCTTAAGCGTCGGTCATTGTTCAGCAGTTCTCTCTCTTTGGCCACATTGTCATCGGTTCGTGCCGTCGACGGCCGTCCGTACGATGGTCGTCTTCAACGAGCTCCCTACCTTCTTCAAACAGTTTGTGCCATTTAAAAACACTGGAGCGGCTCATTGCAGTATCTCCGTAAGCCTGCTTAACCATTTCTAGGTAACCAAAGCCCGTAGGCGACTGCGGCTGGTGTTTCTCTGATGCTAAGTGTCCCCTCCATCTCGTCCAGCCAGCCAAACCCCCCTCCACCGCTCTGCTCGCGCTACAGAAAATCAGTCCTACTACTTTTGGTATAAACCCTGTAAATTAATACTGACAATACACGCTCCTTTATGCGTTATCAACCAGTCAGTAAGAACACTCTTTCTGTGATCCCTAACAAGATAGCGCTGTTTTTGAATCTAGAAAAATCCAATTCAGGAGACGGTCGGCAACGTTACTGGCTAATACAGGAGTCGATGTTTCAGCGATTGAGTTGGTGAAAATCTGTGACGTGTGCAGATAGTTATGTTGCTGGACAGTCTGTGCGTAATAGTATTCGAAGTGCTTTTAAGTTATATGATTCAATGTTGTTTGTTGACATCAACCTTATAGCGTTTTGGAACACACTTGCTTGTGCTCAGTTACGTCATGTAACTAAGCGATCATAGTCAGCTTTGGTCATCCAGATTTAACAATGTGTTGCAGAATAATACTTGCTTATAATCGACTTTTGTCAAGAAGGACCCACTGAATTGCATGCAAACCGTTTTTCTACAACTAGCATCGGCTATCTGTCAGTTTTGGATTCCCATACAGTGGTATGACACATACTGCATGGTCAAACATAGCTCACGGAATTTTAGAAATAATTTCGTATTGTTTTAATGCTTAATTTAAATCACATACTGTAATTGTATTGAAATTTTAAACAGATCCATTTTAAGAAATGGAATGCAACCCCGTTAAAAATTAAACTTTTTGTTTACTGTCACTATTGCAGCATTAATCCGTAACGTATGGGTGACCAGTTGCAACATAGCCTCTGGCTTGTGACGTCACGACGGAGCGCTCAGTCCTTGTGTATGTAGAAGGTATTGACTGAACTCCAGGCTTAAGCTTAATTCGTATCGTGTCAACGGTGTAGTTTTTAAGATCGCAGGGGATTAACCAAACTCGCATCAAATTATAACATTCAATTGAAAAATATAATTTCACAAAACGCATGCTATAATACGTAGCGTTATTCATCACTTAATACCGTTTGACAGTTCGCAATTCTTGTTGCAATACGCAATACTCTTGATTGATAAAATATTTACTCATTTTTAATTATTTTCGATTATTCTAATGAACATGCAGTTCCAGGACATTTCAGTATATACATTCATGTCATTCTTTGATTCTATTGTCTATAGGTTGTTTGTTATATATAAGGTACTCTTTCATAAGACTATCGAAAATTGAAAAAAATATTCACTCATTTTCATTTATTTTCGATTATTCGAAGAAGCATGTAGTTTCAGAAAATTTCAATATATGCATTCATGTCATTCCTTGATTCTATTTTATATAGGTCGTCTCGATCATACATAAGGTGATCGCTATCGACAATCGACAAAATATTCACTCATTTTCATCAATTTTCGATGATTGGAAAAAACATGCAGTTCCAGAACATTTCAGTATATACATCCATGTCATTCTTTGATTATATTGTATATAGGTTGTTTCGGTTATATATGAGGTACTCCTTCACATGGCTATCGAAAATTGGGAAAATATTCGCTTATTTTCGTTTCATTTCGATTATTCGAATAAACATGCAGTTCCAGAACATTTCAGTATATACATCCATGTAATTCATCGATTCTATTGAATATAGGTTGTTTAGGTCATATAGAAGGTACTCCTTCACATGGCTATCGAAAATTGAGAAAATATTGACTTATTTTCATTTGAATTCGATTATTCGAATAAACATGCAGTTCCAGGACATTGCAGTATATACATCCATGTCATTCTTTGATTATGTTGTTTCGGTCATATATAAGCTACTCTTACACATGACCATCGAAAATTGGAAAAAAATATTTACTCATTTTCATTTATTTTCGATTATTCGAATAAGCATGCAGTAACAAAAATTAAGTAACTAACAGGAATCTTCAAAACGATAATTCATCTGTAGCTTGCAGTACTATTACGTCGCATCAGGTTCTCACAATAAATGAGTCAGAAAAATGTGATACCATAAATTGAGATTACTTTGCGGCTCTAGGTGTTACTTTGCTCCGTTGTTGGAAAATGTTTAATTCTGCCTGCGAGTTGTTAGTAACGGTATGTATACAACCAAACAAATACCAGTAAATTATTGATGGTTGCCTACATGACCATTTCATTCACGGTATTGATCGTTCCAAGTGCATTCGCTAGCGAACAACCGTCCTGTTTATAGAAACAACAAAAACTAGAAGCTTTGATTAATATACACTATACACTAGATTGATACCGCCTGTGTTAAGAAGCGAAACGCAATGAAGAAGAATTGTATAATGTGTTGCCTGTATTACAAGGCTAGAATATTCCAGGGAAACAAAAATCCCTCATAAATATGTTAGCTTCAGCTTTCCAATGGTAGATGGATTCGATCTCCCAATATATATTAAGAAGCTAAAAATAACAATACAGTTCGTAGAGGGATGGTTTGTCACCGTGAAAGATACACAATGTACAAACATTCAAGGCGGTAGGTAAATGCAGACAGAAGAGAATGCTACACAGTACACATCAACTTTCGCCTTTGAGACATTGCAACTCTTGGGATGCATGGGCACAATACTTTCATTATCGGGAAATATCCAATTCCATATTCTTTTATTATTAGATAGATATACACTCAAAATGTTAATACAATTCAATATAATTCGATAGTGATCGAGAACGTTCATTCTACATAATAGTAATATAATATAATTTGTGATTGATAATTGACATTTAGAACTAAAGTATTACCTATCCCTCTATTTCCAAATATTATATCGTCAACAATATGCAAATTGAATAATACCGAAAACAAGATTTGAACAGTACATTATTCGTATCATTTTTTTCGGAGGTGGTGAAATTTTGAATAACACGAATATTTTTATATTTTATCGAAATAAAAATACCTTCCTTCTGAATAGATTTCTTTGCAGTGATTCAATCAATGATGAAGCGAGAAATTCAAAACTATTTACGCAATAAAATTATTATAAAAATTTATTGATATGCTTTCTTTTTAAATTGATAAATCAAAATAGATAATTCTTTTAGAATGGTATAGGCCAAGGAAAATTAAAATCTATTTAAAAATAATTTGATTGCAAAGTACACAAAATCGCTAATTCCTGAAAAGTTATTGAATGTCGTATGAAAATTTATGGATATGCTTTTTTTTAAATTGATAAAATCTATTTAAAAATAATTTAATTGTACAGTTCCCAAAATTCCTGAAAAGTTATTGGATATATTGGTTTATTCATTGATTAAAATAATACTGATCACAGTTTTATTTCATCATGTTACAGGGGTTATTAATAAAACACATAGATAACTTTGTTTTCTTATATTAATACTGTAAGACGCTGATTGATATTAATTTTCAATAGATTGACAAATTGTTAAATGAAATAAAATATTTAATTGTTTTTAATCTTATAATCGTTTTCAATAGATTTGATTTATCATTGAACCGATTTTAAAATCAAGTATTTCCATCCCATACCAGGGGGGGGGGGCATAGAGCTGTCTTTGAAATTTCTTATCATAAGAAATAATAACAAATTTTATCATTATTAGGACGAAAAAAGTTAATTTTTATAGAAATGGTTGTTATTTCATGACATGAGAAATACCAAGATTGTGTTCGTTATATCTTTAGTGCGATATTCGTTCAGTGTCATTGATTAATGTATATTGATGTATATTAATCAATGACAGTGTGAAGCAAATGAGCCATTTTTGTTTGCAATCAGCAAACATATTGAAATAGAGATGAATAACAGGCGCACCCACGAATATTTTTATACTAGATCAAAACTTACGAAAGTTGGTGGGTAGATTCAAAGCGAGAAGGTTTCTGGTTACTTTCAAGGTGTGCATATTACTTCCTACCCTTTTAGAGAGAACCGCAAAAAAACGGTCAAAAAAACGCCACATCTGAAAATAATTGTGTTTTCGTATTTTTTGGATCAGAATGCACCTTTTTTTCCCCCTGTTATTTTTCAGAAAAATACACCCTTTTCATGTAATAGTGCTTTGAAAATAGACCATCAAAACCCAAATCGGCCAAAAATGAAATAACTGCAAATTTTATAATTGGAAATTGCTTATTGTGAAAATAAGAATATTTTTTTGGATCATAACTTCTCTCCCGACCGATCTTTCCTGAGTTATTCTGGAAAAAAGGAGAAAAAACTGTTTTTTGGTTATCGGTTATGAATTTCAAAATTTAAAATGCTGGCCCCGAAATGGACCCTTTTTCCATATTGGCCCCATACGAAAATGACCAGGCATCGGAATTATTTTAAAATGGTATAATATATCAATATGAGACTTTTTTATTTCCGGAATTTTTCAAAAAAATGAATACCTTCGAAGCCATACGCATTTGAAAAATTTTTTTGTAGTTGCTGTAGCTGTATATGACCGAGAATTCAAGATAAAAGTGCAATGAAAGTTTTTAATGACTTTTTGATTGGTTATTATTTGTCAAATAATAATTTCCCATGAAAATATAAAAATGTTGATCAAGAATAAGTATGTTATCAGAAAATGTCGATGAAATGGGAAAAACCATTCAAATTATGTTTTTTGAATTTTTCTTGAGGGGGAGTTTTCGAATAAATGACAGACAAAAAGTGCATTAGGAACCAAAAAACACAAAAATACCATTTTTTACCATTTTTACCATTTGTAGGCCTTTTATTGCGGTGGCCACGTTTTAGTCCCTGAAAGGGCAGGAAGTTAAAAGCACACCTTCAAACCTACCCAACAAATTTCGTAAATTTTGAACCTGTCCCAAAATATTCGTAAGTAAAAACCTTCATTTACTGCACTAATTGTTTGGATGAAAAAATTGATTCAAGCATACATTTCAAAAGTATGTAACTGCGAGCCTACAATTGTAATGACTTGAAATCAATATATCTGGTTATAGTCTAGGAGCCAGAGCGATATTGATGGTCTGAACATTAACCCGATGGCTCTATGGTTTATCGTTAGAGGACGGTTCAATGACCAATTCATCTCACAGACCGAATTTTCCCCGGCTGCTAGATCTCGAGATACAGCATCCGCATTTTTTCTTTTTTTTGACTGGAGGTTAACCCTTTGCAAGTTGCGGTTACTTGAGAAGCATGCCATTCTTATACACTTCCACCATGTGCCATCATTTTTTATCGTGTCCGTTTATCAGGCCGACCAGTTAAAATTGAACTGAAAATGAACTGCAAGTTAACCCCCACAAACCTGGTGGAAAATGTTCATTGGTATTGGCAATTGTTAACATACCCTATGCCATCAAAAGTTATCGGTCCATTTCCGAGTAATTGGCCATTATTTGGACCAAAGATGTTTCTTTTTTTCATTTTGTGGATAAAACTTGCAAGTTACAAGGTAACATGATGGCACCATGTCAAATAACTTTATTGGATGTCAAATAAAGATTTAAAATTATTGCCATCACTCCTTGTCTATTTCAACCCCCCAAAACCCTCTAAAACCACCCCCCAAAAAAATATGAATCATATGATAATATGACCAATTTTATGATAAATTAGTCAATTATGGAGACTCTGGCTGGGTTTAAAATCAAAACGGCTCTTTTTTATTTATTTTTTTCATTCTGCCAGATGATTTTATGGAGTTTTTGGGGGTTGAAATAGGCAAGGAGTGATGACAATAATTTTAAATCTTCATTTGACCTCCAGTAAAGTTATTTAACATGGTGCAAAAAAAAATGTTTTGGTCCAAATAATGGCCAATTACTCGGAAATGGACCGATAACTTTTGATGGCATAGGGTATGTTAACAATTGCCAACACCAATGAACATTTTCCATCAGGTTTGGGGGGGTTAACTTGCAGTCCATTTTTGGTTCAATTTTAACTGGTCGACCTGATAAACGGACACGATAAAAAATGATGGCACATAGCGGAAGTGTATAAGAATGGCATGCTTTTCAAATAACCGCAACTTGGAAAGGGTTAACCTCCAGTCAAAAAAAAAATGCGGATGCTGTATCTCGAGATCTAGCAGCCGGGGAAAATTCGGTCTGTGAGATGAATTGTTCATTGAACCGTCCTCTAACGATAAACCATAGTGCAATCGGGTTAATGTTCAGACCATCAATATCGCTCTGGCTTCTAGACTATCATTTTATGTAAGTTTGAAAAAAATACTTTTACATAATAAAACAATATTCAGGAAAATTTCAATTAATTGATAGCGTCGAAATAAAAGATGTTTTTCGTTAAAGTACGATTACTTTGCGGTCTCAATAATTTACAGTAGAAATACGAACTACAAGTCAACTTTATGAATAATCTTTTAAATATTATTAAATATCGAGAATTTTGCTTCATGTTCATCAGAAAATGTATCTTCCTTTCCGTATCTGTATAGTTACATAATAATAATTGATCTAATAATGTTTCGAAGTGATTCTCACAAGAAAGCGGAACTGTAAAATGTTGAGTTCTTTTAATTTTCTCTTTTAAAACTAATCGAATATTTTTGATGTGGCATTTCTCAGATACAAATGAATATAAAATATGTTGCACTTTTTCAACGAATCGGGTTAAAGAAAGATTCGGGCTTTTAAGTTTTGTCGGTATATTGGTCGCGCTAAAATTGTAGCTTCTGAATTGAATTAAAATCAAGTTTTTATTATTTGAATCCCCTTCACTCGAGCATAAAATTGTTTCACAATGCACGCATTTACCTTTATTCAAAATGAAGTTGACTAAATAACCAGCAAAGTATTGATTTGAATAATTTTCCAACGAATCTTCAGGGCTTAAGCATAGCGCATCTCGAAATATGGAGGAATCAGAATCTGATTCATCATCAACATTATTAATATCAATAGATTCGCGTTATCTATTTCCAAGTTATTAATGCTACCTTGCAACTGATTGTGGGCTTTAACAGTAGTGAGTCTTTCTACTAATAACTTGACTTCATGTGCTTCGCAATTAGCATTGATTAAATATGAACACCGTGTTCATTATGAATGTCGTTCTAAACGATTTCGCTGTAGGATTTTTATGGTACCCTCCCCTGTGCCTAGATACTGAAAATAAATTTTCTACAAAATCTTGATTCAATCTGTTGGTTAATAGAAATGTATAATTTTGATCTTCATAGATAGCCAATATTGAATCTATAATCCAAACCACGGTCGTACATACAGGTCTGGGAACTCGAGGCTGTTTCCTATGTGAGACGTGACTCCGCTAAGCGTCAACTGTCGCGTAGTACCAAAAAGGGTGGCGCAGTAGACGAAGAGTGTTCTCTGACAACTGTCATTCTTGACTTGTAAACACAAGGAATACCTGCGTTTTTAGAAACAAATTACGAAACCGTGCACTGTGCCGAAATGCAAAACGGGGTACAAAAGTGTAAAGCAAGAAACTTCTGTTGTTAAAGTGCCGAAAGATGCGGAAATGCGAAAAAAGTGGATACTTGCGATTCCGGAAAGAAAAAGTTTTAACGAGGTCTTTTATGTGTGCGAAAAAGGGTTAGTTATTTTTAAGGTGAGTAATAGGTACATTTTGACAAGAGTAACAGTTCTATTCCTCTCTCAAATCAGAATACTTAGTAACACTGCTTGCGATTCCGGAAAGAAATCGTTTTACTTCGATCCAAGCGCTAGCTAGTGGCTGAGCGAGGGACTACGAGCTTGGCGACGCGTAAGAGACTCATGTCAAATATACGAGTTCCCAGACCTGTATGTACGACCGTGGTCCAAACCATTCCGTCGAAGCACGGAGGTCTTAATAAACCTTTAGGCGTGAAAAATATTTCCTTCGCTTTCTGTAATGTTTATAAAACAATAGGCCTATCCTTTGATAGGGCACAATTATATGAGTTACTGGTATATAAAGTTCTACTATTTAATGATTCGGAAAGATTATTTAACTATTCTAGAAAATCTGCAGCATCAGATGCAGTATTAGTATTTAATTCACCAGACCTTAGACATGACCTTATTGACGCTGCAACTTTCGCACTAAATATTTGCATAGCTAATTTGCAGGACATCTTTTGAAATGGGCCGGGAGCTATATGCGAGTCTGTTATTTTAAGCAAAGATTTTGCAGTTTTACTTTTTTTGTCTATTTCGTAACACACTTTGACATCTTTAAATGAGACCAATTTGCCATTAAATAAAAAAAGCATGCGTTAACCAGTTATTTCTAAAACTTTTGAACAATTGTGGTACGTCATAGATAGACAATATTTTATGGTCTCTTATACTGAAAAATGGTTTTTGAAAAGACTTGCCGAGATTTTTCAATGCGCTCTGGTTATTGGTACCTTGGTCACATACTGTTACAATTAAACCTGTGTCTAAAGCTTTACTTATAACATAATTCATCAGATTTTTTAAGCGGTCGTGCGAAACTGTCTTTGTTATAAAGTAAGCCAAAGGTATTTTCCACTTCGAATAAATACCCCTGGCGACAAAAACCAAAGCTTGCGATCTTTTCGTAGCTAGTCGACCAAATGTACCAAAATCCACACAACCTTGAAATATATCGAAATATTTATTGTATTCTAAAGACTTCTTAATTTTCGTCTCGTCAAATCCAATTATGCAATACCTGTGGTCTTCTGGCATTGCATCTACCTTTAATTTGATATATCAAAATTAGTTTTCATCAAAACTGGGCAGAAATTTCGAAGTTCCTATCCGTTTTCTGATTGTTTATTCACTAGATAAAACAAATGTATGCTCCTTTCTTTAAAATGAATAACCCGTTGATAGTTCATAAGATAGTGATATTGAAAGTTTCTTTTCCTGCTTCGTCCAGGGAGTATTAGCTTTGTGAGGATCATTTTCACCAAAGTTTTATTAGACTCAGAATTATAGTTTACAGAATCTAAAATTCATAATAAATCCATTCGTGAAATAGTAACTTTACGTTTTTTCCTGAGTTTAAACAAAGTAAATCTTTTTGCTACTTGCAAACGTTTTGTTTGCTTTTTTCCTTTTAGGAGTTTCAGGTAGTAGCAAATTTGATACATTATGTAAAAATGCACTTCATTTTCATCCGTATCATCCAGCACAGAAGATTCTGTAAATTTTGAAGTTGCTGATGTCGAAGATTCAGGAGAATTTAACAAAAAATTGTCTGTTCTTGTATAGGTTTTTAATATCGGTTTCTTAACCGACAGTTCCTCATACATTACAGGATAAATGTTTCTGTTTAATTTGTTTTTATTAGGGTTGCAAAAAGATTCTGTAGTAAAATGATTCTCACAAATACGTTTATCTATAAGCTCCGACTGAGACAAATTTGCCAAATTTGAATTACCTGGAAATGAAATTTGTAATGTCATTATTTCAGTTTATTAATAAATGTAAGTATTTATGAGTAGAATAAAAAATTTTCGAATATCAATAATTCAATCGATTGAAATGAACTAATTTGATGGTTCTAACATAATTAAATAATATAATTTAGTTTACATTATCACCCTTAGGCACTAAAATTTTAACTAATCTAAACCAGTTTTTGGTTGCGATGCAGCCATTTTCAAAGACTTATAATATACCTAAAGTTAATTTACATTATGTTTCTGATAATGGCAACCGAGGATACACATATTAATAAACATCAGAGGATAATCTCGATTGCATTTAAATAAATAATTGATACATTCGATTTTCTTGTAATAGAACTGCATTAGGTGTATTATCTCATTAAGCTCCATTAAAAAATATTCAAGTCAGAAAAAAATTTGAATATCTAGTTGATTAAAAAAACAACCTGGTATTTGTTGATGTGGAAGTAACATCACTTTTATTTTTTATTTGGATCAGGCTGTTCACCTAAATTTGTATTTCATTTTACAAAAGCAAGATGTACTTCCTGTATAATTTCACCTTTCAGCCATTACCTATCATGCAGGGTTGTGGATAGATTTCGATAATAGAGTGCATAATCATGCTCAAAGAGTGAAACTAGTTCCGGTAATGAACATCAATTTTCCACAAACTAGATAGTACCTAATTTCAGTTTTTGTCAGATTTCAGAATATATTCTGTGATTTTACAAGCAAAACCGAAAAAAACTAATAGAAAACACTTATTTTTGGAGATATTCAATTAAACCACCCGTCTAAAAGTATCTTGCAAAGGTAAATCAGGCTAAACTAAATTCTTGGAGATATTGACGTATTTTTTCTGACAATCTATATTTTATTCCGACATTTACAATTCTCATTTTCTATGCAAATACATACCAAAGGTATCTTATAGAACATTTTACAATTTAGAAATGATGTTACAAAACATGAAATTACACAACATACATACTTTATTTTGTGGAAACAAAATCATTTTCTAATTTTAATTTTCACTTTTCCTAAACAATTACTTCTTTTGCTCTATGTGTTTTCCCTTGACTTTTGCCAATAATTCATCAGAACCAGGCGCTGGTTCATCAACCTCCAATTTATATAAACGTTGGACAGGTCAGTAGTTTTGATCCATGCCACACGATTAATTCCATCTCGACCTCGAATGAATTCCAAAATAATTGCCATAGGCCAATCCGGCCTTTTTTCTATTGTCGGAGCCTACCAACACTACGACGCCAACTTTAGGCTATTCGTAGGTTTTTTTCTTTACTTATTTGTATCAATATGCCCAAGTATTCACTTCGAAATCGGTTTCTTAATTCTTGCCTTAATTGAAAGAGTTTCTTATATCTTTTGCGAAGTTCTGGTGCTTCCAACGATTCAATCTCAGGAATACCTGTTTCAATATTATCCTGAATAAACATTGCAGGACTTAAAGCAATCAAATTTTCTGGGTTTTCCGTGACATAAGTTAAAGGTCTTGCATTCAAAATCGCTTCAGCTTCACACACACAAGTTTTCAATTCAACCTAATTTAGTTTTCCATAACCAAGCATTCTTCGTAATAAATCCTTGAGTCTCCGAATTAACCTTTCCCAAAATCCACCCCACCATGGTCCAGATGGAGGGTTAAATATCCATTTTATTTGTTTGAATTGAGTCTGAGCTCCAACTTCAATCCAGTCAATTTTCCTAAACAAATTCTCTGTTCCAACGAAGTTCGTTCCATTATCACTATACATCACACTAGGCCTTCCTCTCCTACTGATGAATCTCGTTAAAGATAACAGGAAATCCAATGTTCCCATAGAATTAACTAATTCTAAGTGTACATAACGGTAAACAGCACATGTATATAGAACAATCCATACCTTCATCCGTCCTTTTAGAAATAACGGTCCAGCTAAATCAACACCAACAATGTCGAAAGCTTGTCCTAATGAATCGAAAGGTTTTCGCAACATAATAGATAAGCTAAATAAACATTAGAAATATTTATCGCGGCTGGGTAATCCCACAGAACAACGAAATGGAATTTTAATTTATATTCTTTGCAGTAAATTAGACAAAGCCTCGTTACGCGAGTGGGAAGAGTTTATTAAAAGTAATAAAAGTTCGTCTAATTAAAAATTCGAAAAATTCTTGTTAGACAAAGCTAAAGTTTTAGAAAAATTAGAACAGCGTGTGACTAAGAATTGTAGCTCTTCAAACACCTCAAGTATTCAAAAAAGGCAAAGTTTTTTAGCTAGACCTGTAATGTCATATAAAATATGTCAACAAAACCATGCGGTATTTCAATGTCAACAATTGTTAAATTTATCCCCACAAGAAAGGTTTGAAAAATGTAAGGCGTTGAAACTCTGCTGCAATTGTTTTCGAACAGGACAGGTCACGTTACTTTCGAATGTAAGTCGAGTTTTCGATGTAAGAAATGTAGCAAACTATATAATACAGAACTTCATTTTGATTATAACAACCAAAATCCAGGTCCGTCAACTCAAAATGTTCTAATTAGCCAATTAAACACGAATTCACATGTTTTACTTTCAACTGTATGTTTTATCGTTACAACAAAAAGTGGCAAGAGTATTAATTGTCGTGCATTATTAGACAACGGATCACAGTCAAACTTTATAACTTATAAATTCTTAAAATTATTGGGTATAGCAAAAAAGGTCACCAACATTCCAATTGCAGGTGTTGGTAGTATAGCTTCAACCATAAAACATAAATGTACTGTGCAAATCCAATCGTATCATTCTCAATTTCAAACAAAAATTGACTGTTTGTTACTAGATAAAATTGGCGATAACTTTCCTAATTTTGAATTAGAGATCGACAATATTAACGTGCCCTACAATATAAAGTTAGCAGACCCTAAATTCGCTGAACCTGCAAGCATTGATATGATTCTCGGCGCGAATCTTTTAAAAACATTAAGGCCAGAGAGAATTGATCTTGGAAAAAATTCATCCATACTGCAAAATTTAGATTTTGGTTGGATAGTCACTGGAAATTTCAAACCTTCAAATAATATCATATCCAGTTGTAATTTGTCAATCATAAATTTACATAATGACATTCAAAAATTTTGGAATGTTGAAGAAAATTATGACTATGAACCTAAACTTAGTATTGAAGATCAGGAGTGTGAAAATCATTTCGTAACCACATACTCACGAAAACAGAACGGTAAATTTTTAGTTCAAATACCTTCTAAAAAATCTCCTATTTATTTAGGCAACTCAGTTGACAGTGCTCTAAGTAGATTTATTAACTTGGAGAAAAATTAGATCACAATTCATCATTAAAAAATTCGTACATACAGTTCATGAACGAATATAAAACCTTAGGGCACATGACAAAAAAGACAGAACCCATTGATAACACAATTTGTTATTATTTTGCTCATCATGCCGTGTTAAAATCGGATAGCTTGACCACCAAATGTAGGGTAGTTTTTGACGGATCTGCTGTTACAGATAACGGTTTGTCAACGAATAGCATTCAATATGTCGGTACAGTACAGGACGACCTTATGTCCATTTTAATTAGATTTAGGGAACACGCTTATGTGTTTACTGCAGATATTTGCAAGATGTATCGTCAAATAGAGGTACAAGTGGAACAAAGAAAATATCAAAGGATCTTTTGGCGCGAAGATCCAAGCCATGACTTAGAGGTGTACGAATTAAATGCAGTTACACACGGAACTGCTTCTGCTCCGTTTTAGCCACGCGTTGCATAACACAATTAGCGAAAGATAATAGCACAAAATTTGCACTTGCGTCAAAAATAATATCCCGAGATTTTTACATAGACGACTTAATTTCCGGCACTGATACAATTGAAAGCGCAGTTAATTTAAGTCAAATATCAAAAATAATAGCAAACGGTCATTTTAATTTAACAAAATGGTGTTCAAACCACCCACAAGTACTAAAAAATGTCCAAAATGATAACCAGTTATCTAATTATATTAACAACAGACATGAAATTATTAGGTTTGCAGTGGGAATTTGTGTCAGACAAACTAAAATTTGAAAGTAGCCAAATTAATTACATTGAAATCACCAAAAGATCTATTCTTTCAAGCATCGCTAAAACATTTGATCCCTTAGGACTATTAGCTCCTGCAATCGCAATAATTAAAATATTAATGCAAAAATTATGGGCTCTTAAACTTGGATGGGACCATGAGGTACCAAATAATTTAAAATCAAAATGGCTAGTATTTAAGTCAAATTTACAATATTTAGAGAAAATTTCAATTCCAAGATTAGCATTTTGTAAAAATCCCGTTTTTTTAGAACTCCATGGCTTTTCGGATACGTCTCAGAGCGCATATGGCGCATGTATATATGCTAGATGTATAAATAGTGAAAATGAAATATCAGTCAATCTAGTGTGCTCAAAGGGGCGAGTTGCACCTTTAAAAACTCTCACAGTACCACGTCTTGAATTATGTGGAGCTTTAGCTTTAGCGCAAGTAATGCAAAAATTTGAGTCATTCCTTACATTTAGAAATATTTCGTGCTTTTATTGGACATATTCTCAAGTTGTTCTAGCTTGGCTAAAGAACCGAACACGACTATTCCATATTTTTGAGGCAAACCGAATTTCGGAAATTCAAAATATTCCAAACATTGGCAATTGGTCTCATGTACGTACACATGAGAACCCCGCAGATATTATATCACGAGGTATGCAATTCCAAGAATTAAATCAGTCTACACTTTGGTGGAAAGGACCATGTTGACTTTCGGAACCAAGGGACGTATGGCAAACATCGGCAGTTTTAATTCCAGATGGGGAATTACCAGAAAGAAAATTATTAGTCAACACTGTGCTGCTCACATCATTAAATCATGATCTTATATCAAATGCTTCATCGCTCACTAAATTAAAACGAGTATAGTTGCCTACTGTTACCGTTTCATTCATAATTGTAAGCAGAAAATTAAAAACCATCGTCATGTTGACAAATTATCCGTTGCAGACGTAAGTGATGCGTTTAATTGCATGATAAAACTTTCACAAGATTCAACATTCAGCAAGGAAATCAATGATTCAATAATAAACTACCGAATACGAATAAATTGATTCATTTTAACCCATTTCTTGACTCCGACGGTATCCTTAGGGTTGGGGGTAGAATTCAAAATTCTAAACTGCCTTGGGATCAAATTCATCCTATACTTTTACACTCAAATTCCAATCTTTCTACCTTAATCTTAAGGTATGAACATTTACGCAATTATCATGCAGAGCCACAACATACATTATATATAGCCAGGCAGAAATTTTGGATTATAGGCGGACGTTCAATATCAAAAAAACTAGTACGTAAATGTATGAAATGTTTTCCTTTATGGAAAATTTGCCATCAGCACGTATTCAAAAGGGTTATCCATTTATAAAAACTGGTACAGATTTCGCTGGTCCATTTTTGGTCCGTGAACGAGAAGGAAGAGGTCAGAAGACTTCCAAATGTTATACTGCATTGTTTGTGTGTATGAGTATAAAGGCTTTACACTTAGAAGTAGTAACAGATACCTTTTTATTGGCATTACGTAGACTCATAGCCAGACGTGGACAACCCACTGATATATTTGCAGACAATGGTAAAACATTTGTGAAGGCCTGCTCAGAGCTTAAAGAATTAGGACAGTTCTTGCAAGCTTATCAAAGTGAATTAAGCGAACAATTAATAAATCGCGGAATCAAATGGCATTTCATACCCGCATATTCTCCTAACTTTGGAGGATTGTGGGAAGCAGGTGTTAAATCAACAAAGCACCATTTAAAAAGAGTTTTAGCCAATACATCAACAACCTTGGAACAATTCTCAGCAATCATTTCTGAAATTGAAGGTATATTAAATTCCCGTCCAATCTCCCCAATGTCCAACGATCCTTCTGATTATCAACCTCTTTCACCCGGACATTTTCTTATTGGACCTGTGACGTCCATTATTGAGCCCAGCATCGCAAACATTCCAGTGAACCGTCTCTCACATTACCAAGTTGTAGAGCAAATTAAACAACATTTTTGGACTCGTTGGGACAGACAATACATCTCTGAACTACAATGTAGACAGAAATAGAGACGCAACGTCCAGGACATCAAGAAGGATTCATTAGTCCTCATAAAAGACAGCAACTTACCACCATTCGGTTGGAAACTTGGTCGTATCACAAAAGTGCATCTCGGCAGTGATGGTATAGTGCGTGTGGTGTGCATTAAAACAGCAACATGTGAAATAAAGCGGGCTACCTCGCAAGTAGCCGTTCTACCCATTGACATTTGAATAAATGTTTAGATTAAGAAATTAGTCCTGTCGTGTATGAACTATGTTAAATAAATTTAATTTTATTTAGTATGACCTTTAGTACTTAAGTTTAGTTAAGAATTTCATGAACTCATTGTCAAAATGTCAAACTTTAATTTGGAAAATCTTGTCTTCCGGATGGATTCCGCGTCACAATAGCTCGACTTAATGCCGACGTTTCGCCAACCATTACAGGTGGCATCTTCAGGGCAGGCTTGAACTGAAACTGGTTTTACTGGTTTCTGTAGCCCTATTTATTGTAGGAAAAATCCTACACGCTACATTGTTCACTGCCTTTGTTCCGGTGGTTAACTTCGTTCCGGCACCTGACCCTGCCGTTGTGCGATCATGTGGGAAGTGGAATTTTCGAGGATGGGTTTCCAAATGTTGGGAAGGTAATATCCTGAGTCACGGTTCAGATTATTCGGATGTTTTAGGATTTCTATAGCTTCAAGGATTTTTCGCTGATAGAAGTTTGGGGCTCGGACTAGGATTTTAGTATCTTCAAAAAGGATTTGATGATTTGTGTCAAACTTGTGTTCCGCAAGTGCAGATCTACTGGTGTCACGAAGTCTTGTATAGCGCTCGTGTTCTTTCACACGAGTAGCTACTGTACGACCTGTTTCACCAATGTAGACTTTACCGCAAGAACAGGGAATACTATAAACACCTTCTAAGTGGAGAGGAGGAAGGGGATCTTTGATAGGTTTGTAAAACTGAGATAATTTTGGAAGTGTAGAAAAACGGGTAGAAATATTATGTTTTTTGAGGATTTTGGAAATTCGATCTGTTATATTTTGAATATATATGGAAGATAGGCCGTGGATAAAGCAGGTGGGAGGGTTTCTGGCTCAGGTCGATTTGGTTGATTGATTTTTGTCTATCCTCCACATATTTTCTATACGATGGCAAGTTCTACGAGCAGTCCACGGTAGCTGCCATGGGTTCCCCACTTTCCCCGATCATAGCTAATATCTTCATGGAAGCTTTTGAACAAGATGCCATTGACTCATCTGTTCTCAAGCCGAAATGTTGGTTTAGATATGTCGACGATACTTTCGTTATTTGGCAACATGGTCGCGAAAAGCTTGTTCCCTTCCTCAATCATTTAAATTCATTACATCCCAATATCCGTTTCACCATGGAAGTCGAATCGGAAGGTTCACTCCCGTTCCTGGATGTATTGGTTAGTCGCCAGACTGACGGTACTTTAGGACATTCTGTGTATCGGAAACCCACCCATAACGATAGATACCTCAATGGTCTTTCCCACCACCACCCTGCCCAAAAGCAATCTGTCATAAACTCCCTGGTCCACAGAGCTGTCAACCTATCTCAGCCTCAATCCTTAAAATCAGAATTAAAACATCTATCATCTGCCTTATTATCAAACAATTTCTCCCATTACAACATTCAAAAAGCCATAAAGAAATACACTTCACCTAAAATTCCCAATCGACCTGAGCCAGAAACCCTCCCACCTGCTTTATCCACGGCCTATCTTCCATATATTCAAAATATAACAGATCGAATTTCCAAAATCCTCAAAAAACATAATATTTCTACCCGTTTTTCTACACTCCCAAAATTATCTCAGTTTTACAAACCTATCAAAGATCCCCTTCCTCCTCTCCACTTAGAAGGTGTTTATAGTATTCCCTGTTCTTGCGGTAAAGTCTACATTGGTGAAACAGGTCGTACAGTAGCTACTCGTGTGAAAGAACACGAGCGCTGTACAAGACTTCTGTAGTATAGGAATCATCCATTCCTATACGAGATTACCTAAAAACCTTAAGTTATAGAATTCGACCTTATTCTTATTAAGTAATGTTATTAAGCATATATTGATAACTCATAACTGACCCACTAACAACATGTTGACTATTACACATTGTTTAGCCCAAGATAACCTTGACAAAAGAACAGGGTATCTCGAGGTAGTTATTGAGGAATCGATGTATATGCTAAAGACTAGAGTATGTAGAACAATAACATAAACATCACAGTAGATTATAATATATATAGTTATGTAGGATTCATATACATTCAGTTATATCATAATTATTCATATAAGATATTAATGTAAGACTACTATTATTATGTAGAGCGAGGCATTATGTCGTAATGGCGTCGAGGTCTACAATTTAGTAAACTGACTCTTTTATAAGTGATATGTTTCCATCCCCTACACCTTCACCAGGACCACGGGTCAGGTTAGGGCAAACCGCCCAACTTTAAGACCCCTTTAACATTACATGGCGATCTATGCCAGTCTTTAACTTTACATGGCGATCTCTACCAGTCTTTTTTGAAAATGGAAAAACAGAGACGTATGTGATCTTCCCCACATGGCGATCTCTACCAGTTTTTTTTTCTACGGAAATAAAAAACGGACCACAGGAACACTTACGGCAGCGATCCCCAACATGGCGATCTCGGCCAGTTCCTTTCTTTAAGGGAATGGAAATTGGAAATGGATTGGAATGGAAATTGGAAATGGATTGGAATGGAAATTGGAAATGTATTGGAATGGAAACATGGAAATTTCGAGGATGGAATGGTGAAAAAAATTTTTTTCTTTGATGTCCACATCACCATATGTGATTCCCACAAGGAGACATAATGGATTTGGAAATTGGAAATGGATTGGAATTGGATTTGGACTATGGATTTGGAACTGGGAAAATGGAAACTGGAACGCAGACATCGAGGCTGCAAGCGATGGGTTGGAAAGAAAAAGAAGAAGAAGTCAACCCCTTAGTGTAGTGCTCCGAAAAGGTATTAACCATTTTTTAGAAAAACAGCACGCAAATATGCGCCGCTGTGTATATATATATGCATATTATAAATTTATTGATTTATTAATTTAGTAGATTTATCGTAATCAGATAAATTGCTGAACATATTTTTGTTAATGTTGAATAATATTGAAGTAATTAAGTCATACCTAACTTTTAATAGTGAATTGAATATATCGAATATATTATATTATATTGATAAAATATTTGAAGTAATTTTAGGGATATATAACTTCTAATGCTTAAATTTAATTGAAATCGAATAGGAAATTACGTTTAAAAGTAAATATATTAAGATATTGGAATAGTAAGACTAAAATAATTAACAAATAACTACTTTATTAAAGAAGATAAGTATTTTAAGTACATAAATATTATCAATTTTTTTAAATTAATTGAAATTAATGGGAGATTTACACTTAAAAGTAGTAAATATTAATATATTGGAATAAGTAAGAATAAAATAAGTTATTTATCAAATAATTAAAGTTATGTGTATAAGCATATACATATTGTTTGAAAATTAGTTTAAACAAACATATATTGCCAGGGAAAATGATCCCACAAAACCATTAAATAATTTGTTAGACCAACAATGATGTGGCTAACATATGGTTGTTCCAGGACGGAAACCATTTATTATTATTATAAAGCATTGATTATGCAGATTTTTTTAAAATGGTTATAAGTAGAAGGCAATAAAATAAATCAGGTTTTTATCAAAGTTTGGATATCTGACGAGGTTTAAAAACTTTTTTTAACAAGTATTATTAAATTATTATAGTCATAAAGATGACAGCAAATAATTTTAAAGTTGAATTGATTTAGGTTTAGAATAATGGTTACATATTATTTAGAAATGCGATTTGCGTACATTGAAATAACTTCATTTAATTATAACAATAATATAAAGAATTGCAACAAAGCATATTTCATTCATCTTATATAGTAAATATAGTACCAGAAATTTGAATCAGCAAAATAATTGCGAGCGAATAGTTCATTCGATATTTCAAGGGCAATCTAGTGACTATAGGAATGATCACCCAAGACATCACGGATCAAATTGGAATATCTTATTAGGCTGAATCAATTACATAGATATGTCACAAGAGAAGTAAATGGAAAGTAAGAAGATGAATTGTAGACGCAGTATTGGAGTAAATGGAGATAAATTATAACATACGTAAGTCTGTAGCTTTGATCCGCATATGACTTAGGTACGTTGTGGAAAAGGATGGCAGCAGTAATATGAGTTACAGATATTTTTTTGATTTACATAAACCTACACTTTCGATCGGCATTGTACCTAAGGGCATTGTTGAGAAATGTAGTCAATTTGTGTAAAATTTCATTATTGCTGAAATAGGCATAATGATGAATTCCAAGGATGAGGAATTTATGAGCGCTTGAAGAGAAGAAAAAATGGAAATAAAATCCGCCGGTGAATAAAATAGGATTGAAAATAATTGTTATACCAGACGTATAGACATAATATATAATGAAGAATGTAATAAATAAAGGAAGACATGAAGATGGTACAAAATAACATATGTTTCTATATATATATATATATATATATATATATATATATATATATATATATATATATATATATATATATATATATATACTTAATAAGAATAAGGTCGAATTCTATAACTTAAGGTTTTTAGGTAATCTCGTATAGGAATGGATGATTCCTATACTACACCTCCCAACGCGGTTTAAAAAAATGTTGAATTGACAGATTAACATTTTTTTCTTTTTCCTTTTAACGTACCTTATTTTTATTTTACAAACATAGTATACAATATTTCATTTACAAACTTTGTTCTTAATTAATGGTCATACATATTATTATTATATTGTGGGATTTGGGCATACTTTTTAGTTTTACGGCTTTTTGCCTGAAATGATTTTATTCACTTACTTTATATATATATATATATATATATATATATATATATATATATATATATATATATATATATATATATATATATATATATATATATATATATATATAAAGTAAGTGAATAAAATCATTTCAGGCAAAAAGCCGTAAAACTAAAAAGTATGCCCAAATCCCACAATATAATAATAATATGTATGACCATTAATTAAGAACAAAGTTTGTAAATGAAGTATTGTATACTATGTTTGTAAAATAAAAATAAGGTACGTTAAAAGGAAAAAGAAAAAAATGTTAATCTGTCAATTCAACATTTTTTTAAACCGCGTTGGGAGGTGTAGTATAGGAATCATCCATTCCTATACGAGATTACCTAAAAACCTTAAGTTATAGAATTCGACCTTATTCTTATTAAGTAATGTTATTAAGCATATATTGATAACTCATAACTGACCCACTAACAACATGTTGACTATTACACATTGTTTAGCCCAAGATAACCTTGACACACAGAACAGGGTATCTCGAGGTAGTTATTGAGGAATCGATGTATATGCTAAAGACTAGAGTATGTAGAACAATAACACAAACATCACAGTAGATTATAATATATATAGTTATATAGGATTCATATACATTCAGTTATATCATAATTATTCATATAAGATATTGATGTAAGACTGTACTATTATTATGTAGAGCGAGGCATTATGTCGTAATGGCGTCGAGCTCTACAATTTAGTAAAGTGACTCTTTTATAAGTGATATGTTTCCATCCCCTACACCTTCACCAGGACCACGGGTCAGGTTAGGGCAAACCGCCCAACTTTAACACCCCTTTAACATTACATGGCGATCTATGCCAGTTTTTAACTTTACACTTCGTGACACCAGTAGATCTGCACTTGCGGAACACAAGTTTGACACAAATCATCTAATCCTTTTTGAAGATACTAAAATCCTAGTCCGAGCCCCAAACTTCTATCAGCGAAAAATCCTTGAAGCTATAGAAATCCTAAAACATCCGAATAATCTGAACCGTGACTCAGGATATTACCTTCCCAACATTTGGAAACCCATCCTCGAAAATTCCACTTCTCACATGATCGCACAACGGCAGGGTCAGGTGCCGGAACGAAGTTAACCACCGGAACAAAGGCAGTGAACTATGTAGCGTTAAGGATTTTTCCTACAATAAATACGGCTACAGAAACCAGTAGAACCAGTTTCAGTTCAAGCTTCAAGCCTGCCCTGAAGATGCCACCTGTAATGGTTGGCGAAACGTCGGCATCAAGTCGAGCTATTGTGACGCGGAATCCATCCGGAAGACAAGATTTTTCAAGATTAGCTGTCCGCGGAAGTCTACTATCCAAGAAACTTTAATTTGTTCGTCATGTATATAGATTTTCATATTTTAGTATTAGGATCACATTTTGAAAGCCAGCCTTTCAAGGTTGGCGGTTATGTACAAATATCTTTAAATAAATTTTGTATATGACTGTACAGCTTAGGTCTTTGTGCCTAGCCAGTAGTCAGTACGTTTTAAACCAACAAAGCGGTAACGTCTTAATTATTACATTCCACTATCATACCATTTATCCACAAAATCAAAGACAAGGGACAACTAATGAAGTGAACCTAAAATTACACGCACAATGTGAATTTGTAATAAAAATTATAACATTATATTTAGTCACTTCCGGTATAACCGGAAATGCAACATGAATCAAAATATTTTCATTAGATTCTCCATGTTCCTTTATGAGGTGATCTGGATTTCCAGATCTCAATTTTGTTCGCAAGTCATACACGTACACTTCTCATCCTGTATATATTATTCAGAATATAACGAGGAATATAATTATTATATGATGATAATAGTATCTATATACTTACCTGAATGTAATATCCATTTCCGGGTTGACATTTGGTCCTTTGGAAAACGATACATTTTCAAATCGGGAACCAATCTGGTACTTAGCCCACAATAAATGTATTCACATTTATTTCCTTGAGTCATTTTTAGTTTTGTAATTCATTAACGAATTCATGATTAATAATACTATCAATTAAAATCAATGATAATACTAATTAAATAAATAAATTTCAAACAATATTTAACACAAATAACAATTCTTAGATTATAACAAATTAAAACCACTAACAAACAATAAATTATCGAACTTATAAAAGCACTTTTATGAAAATTCGGTGGCGAAACCTAAAATGAAAATAAGATACTTGGAACGAAGCGTCATCTACCGTCAGGCGACGATTTTATTAAGTAAATTATAGTAATGCGAAGTTGCCAAGTATTCCATTTCCAAATAGAAGCCCTCTGTGAATTTTCAATTTCAAGTGGCGCTGGCTATAACATTATAACGGCAACCTTCTGGAAAATGTTCCACATTTTTGACCTGTAAGTTACATGGAAGAAGAATTCTTCAGCTGCATTTCCGAAAAAAACAACGGATACAGAAGTTTTGGATACATTTCTAATGACCTGTGGATATTTGCTCCCTCTGTTTTGAAGGCTTTTCTTTCTTCTAGGATAGTCCGTGAGGTTTGTTTCTTCCAAGTTCCATATGTTTATAGCAGAAACGTTTTTCAGTTCATTTGCCCATTATTGATTAATATACATAAGATAGGTACCGCTTATGAGTCTAGATAACGCTAGATAGGGAGCTCCCGTTCATTCATTATAGGGGAGTCCACTTGGAGCGCCATTTGAAATTGAGAAAATTAACAGAGTGCTTCTATTTGGAAATGGAATAGTTCGCATTACCATAATGTACTTAATAAAATCGCCGCCAAGTGACCGCCGGCTAATAAACATCAAAATGTTGGGCTCGAAATGGACCCTTTCCAATATTAGGTCCATACGAAAATTACCAGTTGTTTAAATAGTTTTAAAATATTTTGGCTCAAAATAAGACTTTTTTCATCTATGAAATTTTTCGAAAAAATTAGTATCTTCGAAGTTATAGACCTTTGAAAATTGTTTTTGTAGTTGCTGTATACGCGCGAGTATTCAAGAAACAATCACTAGGCCGATGACATAATTTGAATGGTTTTTCCCATTTCATCGACATTTTTTCATAAAATACTTAGGTATTCTTGATCAACATTTTTATATTTTCATGGAAAATTATTTGACAAATAATAATCATTTAAAAAAGTCGTCAAAAACTTTCATTGCACTTGTATCTTGAATTCTCGCCCAGCAACTGCAAAATAATTTTCAAATGCGCTTAGCTTCAATTTTTTCGAACAATTCGAATAACAAAAAGTATTATTTTCAGCCAAAAATATTGTAACATTATTTAAAAGACTGGTCATTTTCGTATGGGGCCAATATGGAAAAAGGGTCCATTTTGGGGCCAATATTTTGAATTTTGAAATCCATAAGCGATAGCCAAAAAACAGTTTTTCAGAATAACTCGGGAAATATCGGTCGGGGGAGAAAAGTCTTTTCACAATCAGCAAATTCCAATTATAAAATTGGCAATTATTTCATTATTGGCCGATTTGGGTTTTGATGGTCCATTTTCAAAGCAATATGACGCAAAAAGAACGCATTTTTCTACAAAAATTACAGGGGTAAAAAATGTGCATTCTGATATGAAAATACAATTTGTTTTCAAATTTTGTCATTTTTTGACCTTTTTTTTGCGGTGGGTACGATTTTGTCCCTAAAAGAACAGGAAGTATAAGGCACACCTTGAAACTAACCAGAAACCTTCTAGGACATGCTTTGAACCTACCTAATATTCGTGAGTGCGCCTGTTGTTCGTTCTCTATTTCAATATATTTGCTGATTGCAAACAAAAATGGCTCATAGGATTCACATTGTCATTGATTAATATATACTGTGAACGAATATCGCACTAAAAATATAGCGAACAATCTTGGTATTTCTCATGTCATGAAAAAACAACCATTCCTATGAACATTGACTTTTTTCGTCCTAATAATAATAAAATTTGTTATTATTTCTATATTCTATTTCAAATACAGCTGTATGCGTTCCCCTGGGTTGTTCGGATGTGAATACTTGATTTAAAATCGGTCCAATGATAAATCAAATCTATTAAAAACGATTGTAACAGATTAAAAACAATTATTAATAACTGAAATATAGCAAAAAAAAATATTCAAATGCATATTTCAAATGTGTTATTCATGCAATATATTTTGTCATCTAGGTACTTCAAAAGCATAATGGGTGGATGGTGGATGTACCATGAGAACTTTTCATAAGATAATATGTTTTACAACTTGGAAGTTCCAAATCCACTGAAACTTTTCCGTTGTTTTGAGAGCGTGAACTAGAAGTACCAACAGGATGACTACGATAAATATTTTGACTTTTCACTTTACAATTTGTAAAGTTATTGAAAATTAATATCAATCATCTTCTTACAGTATTAATTTAAGAAAACAGAGTTATCTATGTGTTTTATTAATAACCCCTGTAACATAATAAAACTGCGATCAGTATTATATTTTGAATTAGAAGAAAGAGAGTACTATCTAATGAACCATTGATTAATGTATTTTAATCGATACATGAATCAAGTCATTCGGCTTTTCAGGAATTAGCGATTTTGTGTACTTTGCAATTAAATTATTTTTAAATAGATTTTAATTTTTATCAATAATTCCTTAGCCTATACCACGGTCGTACATACAGGTCTGGGAACTCGTATGTTTGACATGGGTCTCCTACGCGTCGCCAAACTCGTAGTCCCTCGCTAAGCCACTAGCTAGCGCTTGGATCGAAATAATCACATTATTAAGTAAAATAATTTTTCTCGTAACGCAATATCTACTATTTTGATTTGAGAGAGGAATAGAACTGTTCCTCTTGTCAAAATGTATTACTCACCTTGAAAATAACTTCCCCTTTTTCGTGATAAATGATGCACTGTTTTCTTACGAAAGTGATGCTCGCACACATAAAAGACCTCGTTAAAACGATTTCTTTCCGGAATCGCAAGCATCCATTTTTTCGCATTTTCGCATATTTCGGCACTTCAAAAACAGAAGTTTTTTGCTTTACACTTTTGGACCCCGTTTTGCATTTCGGCACAATGCACGGTTTTCTAAAAACGCAGGTATTACTTGTGTTTACAAGTAAAGAATGACAGATGTCAAAGAACACGGCGTATAGCGTCAGAGATCATTCTTCGACTACTGCGCCACCCTTTTGGCACTACGCGCCAGTTGACGCTTAGCGGAGTCACTTCTCACATATGAAACAGCCTCGAGTTCCCAGACCTGTATGTACGACCGTGGCTTATACCATTATAAAAGAATTATCTATTTTGATTTATCAATTTAAAAAGAAAGCATATCAATATTTTTTCATAATAATCTTATTACTTAAATAGTTTCGATTTTCCCGCTTCAACAATAATTAAATTACTGCAAAAAAGAAATCTATTCAGATTGAAGGGATTTTTTATTTCCATAACTTGCGAAAAAAATTATATCAATAATGTACTGTTATATTCTTGTTTTCGATATTATTGAATTTGCATATTGTTGACGATATAATATTTGTTAATAGAAGGTTTAATTATTGCTGAAAATTATATATTATATATTCGTTTCCAATAATTACGAATCAATATTAAAATATAAAAACAACTCGTAACTTATTGAATGACTTAATTGAGGTACAATAACAACTGATAGGTATACTTTAGTTCTTTCTAAATATCAATTTTCAATTATAAATTATATGATATTACGTAGAATGAATGTTCTAGATCACTATCATATAATATTAAATTGCATTAATATTTTGAGTGTATATCTATCTAATAATAAGTGAAAAGAATCACTTAACATTTTTAATTTACCGATTCTGATATTAAATTGGATATTACCCAATGATGCCACAGGCCGATGAAGGAATTATGGTACGGTGTTGCCAAAATTATCAATTTTACTTGAAAATTATGTTACAAATAGTTCTTTCTTTAACATAAAAAATGCACATATAATTTGTTTATTCTCGTGAAAAATCAAGCAAACCCTTATTCTACCTTTAATCTCCGACCCAAAAATTCCCTTGTATCAATTTTAAATAGAATCGGACCATAATCACAGAAATAGCATAGATGTCTTCTTCTGAAATTAATTTTTATTGTTTAAACTGGGATATGATATAATTAACTTCTTTCAATTAATCGTATGTATTTGAATACCTACCTATGATATGAAATAACTAAATTTTTAATAAAAAAAATGTTAAATTCTAGTTTAATGCTTAATGGAAATCGATAAAAATTAATTTCTGAAGACGAAATGCGAAACGCGTTAAATGAAAATTATATTTCAAGAATACCAACCCACATCTCAATTTATATAATATATACAGTATAGGTATATAGCATAGAATATTGAACTACCTAAGCAGAAAATAGCATGGATGTTTAATCATAGAGAATCCAAATTAATCTGTTTCATGATTCTAGACATCAATTCAAGTCGTAACTGGTGATGTAGCCAAAATTTGTAAAAGTTCTGCAACATATCCAACATCAAACCCTGGTATCATCCATCCACCACCTACCCCGTGGGGTACGACCTTGTCTCTGCGGGGTGGAAATGTGGTCAAAAAAATTATGTTACAAATAGTTATTTCTTTGAAATAAAAAATGCATATATAATTTGTTTATTCTCGTGAAAAATCAAGCAAACCCTTATTCTACCTCTAACAGGTTTTAATCGTCCTTTAAAATCAGGAGTACTTTCCCATTTATCTCTATATATTTGTGGTCTATTTTCTGGCCTGTTTACATTTTGATATCTTAATCTCTTTGCTTCTCTTTCGGAACAAGGATCAGAGCTATCCATGATGAATGCTGCTTTCCTTTTAATCGTAGTAGCGATATTATTTTTCAGAAAACAAAAGACTAGGTATATAAAATAGAATAGTTAACCTACGCAGTTCACACTATGCAATTATTACACTTGCTTTAATATAAAAGTAATGAAAAATTATAATAATTGATGACGATTAGGGAATTCCTCTGTGTAGGATAAAATTCTCCGAGGCTAGAGTGCTGCAATATTTACATAGACAGCGGTAGGTCTAATTTTCATTGTGATACAAAATCTTTCCTACTAACCAAAAGAGGTCAGGACTAATTAATTATACTCTGTTGATGAGTTGGTTGCATACAATTAGAACCGTAAAGAAAGAATTTCCACATAGGGAGATTAAAAAAATATGTTACAGTTATCGATTATATTACATATTATTCTTTAGTATAATTTTAAGTAAAAAATATGTTTCAATTCGATAATTGTTACAAGTGGCAACACTGATATTACCCCATAATGAATGTATTGTGCGCATGCATCCCAAGTTTCAATGTCTCAAAGGCGAAAGTCCATGTGTAGCTGTATCGTTCACGTTCCCCTCTGTCGGCATTTACCGCATTGAACGTTTGTTAATTTTTTTAGCGTGTTAGCCATGTCTGCCTAGGTCGTAGGATAACAAATCGTGTATCTTTCAAAGCAACTAACCATCTCTCTACAAACTGTATTATTATTTTTAACTTTTTGATATATATTAGGTCGAATCCATCTACCATTGAAAAGCTAAAGCTAAAATATTTTTGAGGGAAGTTTCTTTCCCTGGAATATTCTAATTATCAATATTAAAAGTTTTAGCTCCTGTAATACAGGCAACACATTATACAATTCTTCATAGCGTTTAGCATCTTAACA
Organism: Endomychus coccineus; assembly: GCA_958510875.1. Lineage (NCBI taxonomy): Eukaryota > Metazoa > Arthropoda > Insecta > Coleoptera > Endomychidae > Endomychus > Endomychus coccineus. Next base: position 123,251,059 of record OY294067.1, on the reverse strand, counting down.
CAAGCGCTATCAATCTAGTCTAGTCTATAGTGTCTATACTATATCAATGCCTGAACTGAAAACAGTCTCCTGTAAAATATGGTTTTAGTGACTGAATATTTCTGCTCTCAAGCGAAGTTATACGATTATCAGCCTACAGTCCTGTACAGACTAGTAGTGTGATAGAATTAGCTTTTTGGAGTTTTTAATTCTGAGTTCGGAGAAAAAAATTGCTTTAAGTAGATAATTATGATAAACATTGAAGGAACTAAAATCGTCGCAACAGGTCCAAAAAAAATGATAAAAATGGCCAAAACCGTTTTTTCGCGTCAGACATCGTCGGATTGAGTTAAAAATAATAAAGCTTTCAATGAGCTTATGCGACGTAGAAAAACATAAAAAAAAGAGCTGCGAATGAACCCGATTGGACCAGCGGTGACCCCGCAAAATGCAAAACCATCGATTTTGCTCCAAATTTCAAATATTCATAACTCTTGTTTTAAAGATTAAATTTTGATAGGTTGTAGCTTTTGGGCCCACCAAGTACCACACAATTTCAGCAAGATCGGATGTATACTTTTTGCAAGCCGCAGCTTAAAGCAAAAAAAAGCCCTTTTGTAAAATGACCCTAAAAAAGTTGTGGTGCGGTAACGCGCTATTTTTTTACAGGATCATCTTCTTCAATAGTTATTGAACAATCTACCAAATTTCCAACCCCTTATATTCTGTAAAAGTTGCTAAAACAATCATTTTAAATAATGGTATTTCGTGCGCTTGGCTGTGTGGCGCGCGTGGAACGGAGAACCGCCGCGCTAACCAACGCACACTCTGCCGCATTTGGCTATCCGGCGTTTTCGAGCGTATGGGTACAAAATGCAAACGCTCGTAAAAAACAACAATATCCCGGGAACCCTTGCTCGAAAATCGATGTTTTTTTAATCCGTACTACTATTCAATAATATTAAGATTGCGCGTATTTTCAAACTTCTAGTAATGTCGGAAGTACTCTAAAAAAATACATTGCGCTATTCGATCTATTCATTATTACTATTTATTCGCTAATTTCGAATGTGTATGGTATTTTCACATATTTTTTATTGTAATATATCAAATAACGATAAAAAGTAATACCAAAAATTTGAAAAATGATGCCGTAAGAAAAATAGCGCATTACAGCACCACACCTTTTTTAGGGCCATTTTACAAAAGTGCATTTTTTTGCATTAAGCTGCGGTTTACCAAAAAGTGTACCGATCTTGCTGATTACAACCTATCAAAATTTCAGCTCTTAATATTTAAAAGAACAAGAGTTATGAATATGTGAAATTTCGAGCAAAATCGATGGTTTTTTGCAATTTGCGGGGTCATCGCTGGTCCAAGGTCCAATCGGGTTCATTCATAGCTCATTTTTTCCATCTTCTTACGGCGCATAAGGCTATTAAAAGCTTTTTTCTTCTTAACTCAATCCGACAATGTCCGACGCAAAAAACCGGTTTTGGCCATTTTTACCATTTTTTTGGACCTGTTGCGACGATTAAAAAGTGTTCGATTTTAGTTCCTACAATTTGTATCATAATTATCTACTTAAAGCAATTTTTTCCCCGATCTCAGAATTATGCAAAAATTACCGACATTTATTGTTAATTCTATCATACTATAGGTGGATTCTCATGTTGCAGTCATCGCACTAGACAGATTGTTGCTGGCCACTAATGATGTAACTTTGGACTACATAAATCAATACGAATCACTGGAAGTATCGACTTAATCGCGAGTTCGAAACAATTACAACTTGCAATAAAATTTAACAGATAATGCATAGTACTTTGAAGTATGGTGTTGACAAAACTAGTCACATTTATTTATTAATACACATCAATATTTTAATATTTATTCTATTTTAAAATGTTTAAAATGGGTTTACATTATGCAGTGGCAGATTCTATTAAAAATTTATAATTGTTAATAACCCATGTTTCTGGTAATGATATTGGCAGACAGGAAATTGCAATAAGACCAGTTGAGATGTAAAAAATGTATTAGACAAAAAAATTATTAAATCATTGTACGGGAAAAGTAAATATCAAAGACCATTGTATGAAAAAATAGAGACACTCAAAATTTGGGATGATCGAGAAAAAGTATATCAGACTTGAGGAATTTAATATTCATCTGCTCCTTCGCTTTCTTCGTAATCCGTACCAACTTCTTCATAGTCTTTCTCAAGTGCGGCTAAATCTTCACGAGCTTCTGAAAATTCTCCTTCCTCCATACCCTCTCCTACATACCAATGTACAAAGGCTCTCTTGGCGTACATGAGGTCAAATTTATGATTCAATCTAGCCCAAGCTTCAGCAATTGCTGTGGTATTGGACAACATACAAACAGCTCTCTGCACCTTTGTCAAATCTCCTCCAGGCACTACTGTAGGTGGTTGATAGTTTATACCAACTTTGAAACCAGTTGGACACCAATCAACAAACTGAATTGTACGTTTTGTTTTGATGGTTGCAATAGCCGCGTTGACATCTTCTGATACAATATCTCCTCGATGCAGCATACAACATGCCATGTATTTTCCATGACGTCGGTCACATTTTACCATTTGATTGGCTGGTTCAAAACAGGCATTAGTAATTTCAGCTACAGATAAGTGTTCATGGTAAGCCTTCTTGGCTGAAATAATTGGAGCATAAGTTACAAGTGGGAAGTGGATACGAGGATATGGTACCAAATTCGTTTGGAATTCTGTTAAATCCACATTGAGAGCACCATCGAATCTCAAAGATGCAGTGATTGATGAAACTATTTGACCGATGAGTCTGTTCAGATTAGTGTATGTGGGCCTTCCAATATCCAAGTTTCGTCGGCAAATATCATAAATAGCTTCATTATCAACCATAAATGCACAGTTTGAATGTTCTAAAGTAGGTCAAAATGGAGTTGTAAGGTTCTACAACAGCTGTTGATAAATGGCAAATTCCAGTTTAGATTTCTTGCCATAATCTACAGACAAACTTTCCATCAAGAGAGAAGTAAAACCTGAACCAGTTCCACCACCAAATGAATGGAAGAATAGGAATCCTTGGAGACCTGTGCATTGATCTGCTAATTTTCGAACACGATCTAAAACCAAATCAACACTTTCTTTGCCAATAGTGTAGTGTCCTCGAGCATAATTATTGGCAGCATCTTCTTTGCCAGTGATGAGTTGTTCTGGATGAAACAGCTGCCTGTATGTTCCCGTTCTGACTTCATTATCAACTGTTGGTTCTAAATCGACAAAAACAGCTCTAGGCACATGTTTACCTGCACCAGTTTCGCTGAAGAATGTGTTGAAAGAATCATCACCTCCTCCCATTGTTTTGTCAGATGACATTTGACCATCAGGTTGAATTCCATGTTCTAGACAGTACAGTTCCCAGCAAGCATTTCCAATCTGGACACCAGCTTGACCAACATGGACAGGGATACACTCACGCTGAAAGAAGAAAAAGTTTAATGTGAGAAAAATTAGAGTTATTGATTTATTAAAGTCAATTTGATTTAAATTAATCAATCATGTATACCCAGATAAAACAAAGATGATGGTAATTAAAAGCATCTTAAAAATTCCACTAAACATTATAGCACCACACCTCTACTTCTGCTGCTTAATTATATTTTTTATGAACAAATATGAAACAGAGTTACTTCAAAAGAACATTGTCTTATGGATCATTGAGATGCAACAAATACATGAGAATATCTGATTTTCTGAATTCTACCAATGTCTTCTATAAAAACATGACATGTATTTATGGAATGTACAACATCTTAAGGACTGGTTATAATTTAGATACTTAAATCACAATTCACATGATTATTGACCATATACTATATCAGGTAATCTGTATTGAAATACCTAATCAGTTTATTCAGGGCTCAAGGATTTAATATAAATATGATTATTCACTCAAATTTACTTGCATTCCCAAGTAACGCAGAATAATGTATTTAATTTCAAACAAATCATTTCACATATGACTAAAATAAGTACTAAGTCATCACCTAGTCATATTTTTTTACCTGATTGAAATAGAATTCTTTAATATTGAATAATCGCAGACATTAAAAGTATTTTTCAGGAATTCTCTACATAAAATATACATAATTATTAAAGAATCAACTGTCAAAAGAAACATTGTTAAATATGGCGGTTACCGGTCACCAGCCACACCACATTTTAATAAATTAAAGACACAAGAACGGCACAATAAATTCTGCGATTCCTGCAAATAGCTAATGCGAACATTGAATCTTACTCACCATTTTTTTGTAATATCACACAAATATAAGAAAGATACTAAAACTAATCGATACACGGTCTGAGACTGCTTGTAATATAGCTTTTCCAAACGAATAGGTAGTTTTTCATTTCGCATTGGTATTAATACTTGCCCTGACGTCACCAACCAACTGCTGGAAATTCTGGTATGTGATTGGTAGACGTCACTTGGACATATATGCCTTTATAGCGGAAAGTCGAACTCGTAAAAACTGTTGTAATTTAAATTTATTTTGATGATTTCATTGTTTATTAGAAAATATGTTTGCGTTTGGTACTTAGTAGGTTTTGCATTTGTAGGATATTCAATATGTTAAAATATGTTATGAATTTTGATAAGTTAAGATAAAAATTATATCATGGTTAGAAACATCCGTAACTCGAATAAAAACATTCATTTGCTTAGGTTCCAGAATTGAATTAAAGATATCGTAAGTATTATCTACTTTATTGTCAGTATCGTTTTGTTATAGGACATACAGAACTAAGAAAGATATCTTCAGTCTTCATAGCAGCTATTGTAATCATTATAGAAGATACCTAATCAAATAATTTTTGCAGAGTATTATTTTGTCGGAATTCTGCTAAATTGAAATTCAGAAAAATATGTATAATTCTAACGTATGACGTTAGAATTTCACTACTATAAGTAACTGATCGCTAATTCATTTGCCCATTAGTTAGGTTGGTAGGTATCCATCACCTACATTGTTAATAATGATTCTTGACCTAGGTATGAATTATATATAAATTCTCGGGAAATAGGTCACCCTAACACATATATACTTGTTATTTTCGTCTTCAGAAGACGTATCAATGTCTAAAACCTACATACATTTGTACTGTGGTTCTTAGTTTAAGTAGATCAATGCTATTATGCGTATTTAAAGAACTTTTATTAAACATTCATGGGATTTTTAATCATCTCATCTTTGTTATCATTAAATTATTGTGACATTGTAACTGTAAGATAGTTAGTACGTGGGCTTCTATGTTTTTATATAATGTGATTCATTGTGGTGGGTGAAACATTTGAGGAGTGAAATGTAGCATGAAATATAAAATATACATATAAGTCCTCTCCAGTCAAATATCCAGATCCTAATTATTCCTTCCTCTCGGAAGATGGATATAATCATACTCAAGTGCTCAGGACGGATATATCCGTGAAAATCCGGAAAATTTTTGGAGCGATTATAATACTTCCCTTACACGACTACATATGCTACATATAGTGAGGGAAGTAAAAATAATGAATTGTGATCAATCGAGCACTTACTTCTCTCGCGTTTGTTAGCAAAATAGCTTTTGGACAGCTCTGCTGGTCAAATGTCACATTTGTAGGAACAGAAAATGGTAAATGTATAGTATAGGGATTCTATTCAAAATTGATAATTATCGAAAATTCCTTTTTGCAACATATTTAGTTACTATGGAAAAACTGGTTGCGGAACTAAAAAAATCATACTTTTAGTTCAAAATTTTAAGGTTAACCTTGAATAAATTATCAGCTTATGCATACTTATGGTTAGGGGTCAATTCGATAGTAGTAAAGTATCCATACTTTCAGTTCGGTACCAAGTAGGTATCGGAAGAAAGTAGTCATATTGATCAATAAAGTACTCATCAGATTTATATTTTGCAATAAAGTGAAATAAATTTAATTCTGTCCGTCCAACGTCGTTATAATACTAGTTGGAATTCGTAAATTTCTCAATTCGTAACGACTAATAGTACTGACTGCGGTCTGCTCTAATCTCTACATGTATATGTCCCAACACCTAACATTCGCCTATTTCTGTAGTACTTATACTATGTTTAAACGGAGTGAGTGCAGCGAACGAAGTCTTCTCTTGAATCGGATTATATGATGGCACAAAGTATGTTGACACAAGCTAGATATGATGCTCGAAATTTACTGGCATAAAAATTCAAGTCGCACCCTGATCCATTTGCGAGTTTTTAAAGCTGTCCGTCGAAATATTCAATGCTATTCGATCTGTATCAGACGACTTTTCTATGCGCTAATCATCTGGCCAATTGTAGAGAGAAATTGTGGCGATTTGTACTCGTACCGAGCGCACTCTACAATGTAAGGGCTGTCGTTAAGAAAACTAGGGTTGCCGTTAAGAAAAGTAGGTTTGCGAGATGTGTGGATTTTGTGTGCCAACAGCTTCCTTTTTTTCATGCCGACATTCAATTTCAGGGATTTGTAGCTTGCTGTAATACAATAGACTATCCACTTCCAAGATAGAGCGCACGTAGACAAATGCATGCTGCGTTCACGTGAACAGAATACTCACATCTAGAGATGGCAATAAATATGGATTAATCGATCATTTCATTAAATCATCAGAAAATTTTCTCACATTTTCATATGTTTGTAAAGTGGATGTGTATGTTGTTTAAATAAATTATGAAAAGGAATGTTTCAAATCTTTGTGTAGGTGGGGATATATTTATGTTGGTAATTATGCTATCATAGAGCATATACTGAAAATAATTGAATATGATGACTAACTTCCAACGGTTTCAATTCAATGTAGATTATTGTATATAGAATTAGTGAAGGGCTGAATCGATTCTTTTTCATTAAAATAAATCAACTCTTTCGATAATCGATTCCTTTTCCCCTATAAACAACTGGTCATTTTTTCCTGGACCGTTAAAATTAATGCGTCAATGTGCAACGCATGCAACCATTGCAACTCATTAACCACTAAATTGAGGTGAATCAGATTTTAATGTTGTCCAGTTGGTGTCTGTCTCTGAACGGTAAACGACAATAGATTCCTGCACCTGCAGTACCGACCACGGTCGTATACACAGGTCTGGAAACTCTATGGTTGAGCTGAGTCGCTTACGCGTCCTCACGGTCGTAGTCCCTCGCTCAGCCACCAGCTAGCGCTTGGATCGCGAGTGATGTGCTTTCAAAAATATTGAACTCAATTTATTCTCTTCATTAAAAATCTATTATTCACAGGATTCAATCAATGTGCCAATGGAACCTGATAATTGTGTCGAACCTGGTAATTCTAACGATGAAATCAAAAATACTGATATGGTAAGGTATTTTGGAAAACATAAATATATCGTAGAAACATAATATTTTTTATGACAGAATCAACCAACATTAGGCTGGGGACTGAGCGAATTCAAGAGCAGCATGTTGAGAACTCAAAAGCCAACTGTGTGTAGTTAACCAAACTGATGTGTAGATTCTTATCTTTTTATAAATTATTAAAATAATTATCAATTAAATGTGTTCTTGTATTTATTATTCTGATTTGAGAGAGGAATAGAACTGTTACTCTTGTCAAAATGTATTACTCATCTAAAAATACAGGTATTCCTTGTGTTGACAAGTCAACCGACAGTTGTCAGAAAATACTCTTCATAGAGATCAAGATGATAATCTTACGTGACGCCCACGGTCGTACATACGACCGTGGTGACGCCTTTTATGTGCCTACGTGACGACTTTTGGTACTACGCGCACTTAGACGCGTAAGCGACTCACTGCTCAGATAGGAAACAGCCTCGAGTTTCCAGACCTGTCTATACGCTAAAGAAGTATCGCTAGTGGCGCCACCGTGTAGCCGTTATTGTCATTACCTAGAGTCATAGCTTCACGTTGTCATCTGTCGAACGCGTATGTTTATTAAGCGAATGTCTCGAAAATGAGTGCGGAAAATGTTAAAATTTGCCGGAAAAAAGGCATTTGTGGACGAAGTAGCTGTGCGCTTTGGCTGATCCGTTTTCGAAAGCGTGTTTTCTTCGTGGACGAAAACACAAATAGCTGCAGCGTGCTTGCAAAAGCATTTTCCAGCTCTGCACGTACAACTTTTGTTTCGTACGACTCGATGTTCGTCAAGCTACAAAATGGTCAATTATTGTTTAAGAATGATGAAATAATTAAAATAATTTTTTAAAAATGAAAAACAAAATGATATTTGTGGTACAATTTAAACATTAATAATTACATTTTTCAAACTTTTCATTTCATGTATAAAATTTCAGTGTTGTACACTCAAAAAAATGCGTTTTACTGTGAAACAGATTCCGTTTAAATTGGTAACCGAAAAGCGTTTCAGCATGAAACGGAGTGTGAATGACTTTCCATTTCATAGAAAAACTGAATTTTTTTCAGTGTACAAAATATATTTACTGCATATATAAAATTATATAGTATATATAATGTATTAAATATATTTAAAATTTATTTATTGGCTCCGAGTGATCAAATTAAATTCTAAATCACAATTTTCACAGAGTGAATTATATAAGTGCTTAAAAATATATTCATTACATTTTTTATTTTAAAAACACGTTGTATACCTTATTTTCAAATAAGGTAAATATTTTTTTCAAATTTAATATGGCGTATAAAATTTCATGAGTAAATATTATTCATCTGCATATTATCTATTTTCGGAAAATAATTTTTTACTTCCTCATTGAATTGAATAAATAAAAAATAATAACTAACCTCTACGACAGGATAATACAAATTTTCATGTTTTCTGGTACTGGTAGCACCAGGAGTTTCTCTTGAAACAACGCCTGTGATAAAAACATTACAATCACGGCGTTCCTCTTTCACGCTGCTGACATGACAGCTTTCAACCAGCGTTTTGCCCTTTGACTTACTCTTGTTCCGAAAACAATCAGTCTCACTTCTTGAAAATGACTTTTTATTACTAGGCTCATACTGCCTAGTTAATAAAATAAAATAAAAACAATTGAAAAAACGAATAATTCGAGAAACAAACAGGCAAAGCTCATACGAATGCAACGGGTTGATGACAAACGTTGACTACAAGTAATGCTACGAGTACCCACCAGACGGCGCGCGTGTTTCACAAAGCCGATACTTCTTTAGCGTATACGACCGTGGTACCGACCTACGATATCCCAAGCAGGCAAGCGGCAAGCAACGAGGTCTCATCTCGGAGATCTTCATTTTCTGTTCTCCGAGAACAGGAGCCTAATTTTCATAATATTTCGAACCCCGGTGCATCTCAGAAATCTCTAAGATTTTCCCAATTTCAAAATTAATAAAATGAAAATTCTATAAATATTGTGGTAAGTGCTTTTGGATTATCAATAAGCTGAAAATGTTCATTGTGTGAGTGGTTTCCATATATAAACACAAATCAAATAGAGTTAACGACTATTTCACTATGTTTTCCTCTTCTAGAGATCTCAAAGATTATTTGAAGAGGTTCCTAACATAAACGAATTACCAACCCATAATACAGAAAATATTGGTGAGTATATTTGTGCGTTCCGTCAGTTCTAAGCCTTGTACGGTACTTGTATTTAAATACTATTATCAACTATTTTAAAATCTGAAGTGATTTATAGGCAGTTTTTTTTAACATTCTTCAAAGAAATGGCAAATTTCATCAGAGTTATTCGTGTAAAAAAAATTAATATTTCATATGAAATACTGTATTTTTTTCATGTGATTGTAGATCACACATTACATGAACATTAAGCTTTTTAATGCTTGCATATTTGTGAGTAATTGAAATGGCTTTTTGAACTGTCATTAAGTATCTTCATGATGAAAACTATTAAAGATAGTAGAACATTATTTTTAGACATTTCAATATTTTGAACTGCTGAAGTGAATATATTTTTTATTTTATAGATTTCAATAAGAAGATCCTTACACTCCTAGTCCAAATAAAAAAATCAAAACTTGGATATATTACATTGACTCCAGCAGAAGTCTGCTACAGGTTTACACGTAGATTTACCTGTGGATGTTCCTGTGCTCTTACCTGTGGATAATTTCAGAGATCTCAGAACATTAGAGGATTATCTGAATGAAGAGAGGATTTCTTCTATGGTATGAACTAATCATATTTTTCTTTTATATATTCTATAATTTTGATCAGACATTTCTTTTAGGCTTCATATTATGCCACCCTGGGAGGTCGAGACATTACAAATAAAATAAATACTTTTCTGAAAAAAGTAATAGGATAGCTTCAGAATATAGCTTTTTCGTCTGAAGAAACGAGAAAAAGTCATTCCAAAAATTGAAACTAAGAAAGATTGTGTTGAGTAAGTATTTAATATGGGTTTACATTTTTTAATGGTTCAGCGAACCGTATGAAAACAATCATAAAGGAATTGGCAAAGCTTCTTGTTCAATCTTGATGGCGTTTAATGAACAATAATGTCTTTGTGCTGTTAATTAGTACAAGTGACTTTTCCAAATTTTTTGCCAAGTATTCGTTTTTTTCTTTTCCTTTATAATATAATTTTGGAAATATGTATGCCACAAGAAAAATACTAGATTTACCTGTGGATGTTCCTGTGCTCTTACCTGTGGATGATTTCAGAGATCTCAGAACCTTAGAGGATTATCTGAATGAAGAGAGGATTTCTTCTATGGTATGAACTAATCATATTTTTCTTTTATCATATTCTATAATTTTGATCAGACATTTCTTTTAGGCTTCATATTATGCCACCCTGGGAGGTCGAGACATTACAGATAAAATGAATACTTTTCTGAAAAAAGTAATAGGATAGCTTCAGAATGTAGCTTTTTCGGCTCAAGAAACGAGAAAAAGTCATTCCAAAAATTGAAACTAAGAAAGATTGTGTTGAGTAAGTATTTAATATGGGTTTACATTTTTTAATGGTTCAGAGAACCGTATAAAAACAATCATAAAGGAATAGGCAACGCTTCTTGTTCAATCTTGATGGCGTTTAATGAACAATAATGTCTTTGTGCTGTTAATTAGTACTAGTGGCTTTTTCTAATTTTGATCTTTTCCAAAAATTTTTTTGCCAAGTATTCGTTTTTTTGTTTTCCTTTATAATATAAGTTTGGAAATATGTATGCCACAAGAAAATGTATTTTTTTACATTTCATATTATTCATAACATAGATGCTGTGTTGTCCACTTGCAGTTCTACTACAGAGAACCAAATTGATGATAGAATGAAGGTTTGGCTAAAACATGCTCCCAAAAGGGTGTCCATGCAAAAATAGATTCTTCTAGCTTATATTAATGAGACATTTCATGTACAACGTCTACCAATATATATTTCAGTTATGCCAAAATATAAATTAAAAACGAATGTTTCGAAGAGACAATTGTATATGCGTGTAGCAGCTGAGGTACAGCAAATTTTCAGTGAAGTGACTGTCAACCAGAATAATATTTCTGATTTGACTTCAGTTTCATCCTGTGAGGAAATTGAAATAACAATAGCTACTGAAGAAAATAACGTGCAAAGTAATGTTGACCTTTGTGAAAATGAAATCTCTTTGAATTCTTATACTTACAAATGATGAAGATACTTTTTCATTAATTGTCAGTCTGTAGATAATAACCCTGGACAGGGGCAAACTACCGAAAATGAAAGAAAAGACTTGTCTTCACAGTTAAGGAACTGGGCTACATTAGAAAGAGTAACACATTTTGCAGTTAAAAGTCTATTGCACATTATAGCACCATACCACCCAGAACTTCCTCTTGATGGTCGAACATTGTTACATACCCCACTCAATTTCAAAAATATTAAAACACTTGATTCTGGTAATTACATCCACCTAGGTTTAGAGCGTGCTCTGAAATTATTTCTTGAAAAAATAAAATAATCGAAGATACTATAATTGTAAGCTTCAGTGTTGATGGAATTCCTTTGTATAATAGTTCAATCATACAAGCGTGGCATTTACTTGGTCTTATAAAAATATTGAAAATCAACACCCATTTGCTGTAGGAATATTTTGTGGGAAATCTAAACCTACACCCTCTATATTTTGAGCAGTTAATTAATGAGTGTAATGCACTGAAAGAAGGTTTTTCGTTCAATTGTGAAAAATATTTATTTAAATTCATAGTTTTCTTTGTGATGCTCCTGCAAAAGCATTCATAAAATGTATAAAATCCCCAGGAGGCTATCCTTGTTGTGATAAATGCTTTGAGTATGGTAACTATGTTGATGGTAGAGTAGTTTCAAAAGGTTTGGATGCTAGAAAAAGAACAGATAGTTCTTTCAGAGCTGGAGAAGATCATCAAGTAGGAATTTCACATTTGATTTCTTCAAATATTAATATGATAAATAATTTTCCAATTGATTACATGCACAATGTTTGTCTTGGTATGATGCGTAAACTGTTGAATTATTGGGTTGGAGTAAATTTATATGTTAGACTATCTAGTAGGTTTATTACTTTGATATTTAATAATTTACTAAGTTTAAAAAAATATATACCGAACTGAAATTAATCGCAAACCCAGAGCATTATCCGAATTACCACGTTTCAAGGCCACAGAGTTCAGAACTTTTTTACTCTACACTGACTTTGTGGCGTTGAAGGATATTGTCGATGCAGGAATTTATAACCATTTGCTATTGCTTCATAGTGCCGTTGCATCTCTGATGCGTGCTAATGCTACCTCAAATCATAAAGGAATGAATTGTGAGTTGGCTTCCAGAATTTTAGTAACATTTATTGAACATGGTAAACGGTTATATGGTCCAGAATTCTTGATATATAATGTGCACATTCTGAGTCATTTGAGTGAAGATGTGTTACGTTTTGGATCATTACACATTTTCAGAATTTCCTTTTGAAAACTTTTTAGGGCAATTGACAGGTTTGACCAAATCTACTACAAAGCCACTGTAACAAATTTGTCGCAGAATATATGAATTGGACTATGCGACTTTGAATTCTCAAAATGAAAAAGTAATGTAAAATTTATTGTAGAGCACAAACATGGTCCTTGTCTATCAAATGCATTTCAGAAACAATATAAGAAAATATCATTAGGTTATTATATGTTAAGTAGTCATTCATATTCAAAAGCAGATGCCTTCTGCTTTAGCGAAGACTGTGTTATCCAAATAGAAAATATATTAACGAATAATAATCTGCATGAAATTAAACTTATTGGGAGGCACTTCACTTCTATACCTCATTTTATGAATATCCTTTTGATTCGAGACATTTGAACATTTGCATGGTTTCGTGTTTATCTGAAGAGATGAGAATGTGGTCTCTTTTGGATATTAAAGGAAAATTTCTGATTTTTCCTTGCAAAAAAGATTTGGTGTCAGTTCCTCTATTTCACACATGTCGAATATAACAATGTAGACGTTACAAGATACATTTGAACGTATTGGTGTATTTTAGACGAAAGTTTTCATTGCATGTTGAAAATAGTTTTTCTTTTTTCTTTTTACAAACATACAAAGTGTCGTTATTTTTTTATGAAATAAATTATTTTAACAATTATTGAAACTAGATTTTTTAAACTGTTTTGCCAACTAAGCTGGAATCATCAAAAAGTGGACTTATAGTTTCATAATTTCTTGGTGATGCCAAACTTGATCGGCTGAATGTGTGATTATAGGAATACATTTTACTCTCCTTCAAATCCAAAGTATCCTTTTCTATCCTAGAGCAGTAACTTTACTCCCTGGAATGCATATGATGTGGGGACAGATTCTCAAATCGCTGTTCGTTATATATCGTCCTGAGTATAACAACCCAGTGACTAATGTATATTGAATACGTACACATACATCAGTCATATGGTCACTCGGGACAGTTAAGTAACAAATAGTGATTGAGAATCTGCCACTTGTCACACTAAAGATTAGCTACAAAATAAGCGGAATGAAAAGTTAGTACGTAACTATTACACGTGTAGACGACGTCCTTTCGCTGACATATTGGCGTCACATTTACGTCCTTTTCACGTCGATAATTTGGTCATTTCGACGTACGTCGTGTGTTTGACGTGTGAATGCTAGCTGGGATATCAGACAGGAGCAGAATTCCCATTTATTTTACTCTTGTATTTTTTTTTAATCAATATCTATCGAAAAATTCTTTGTTTTTTAATCATGCTTGATTCATGAAAGAACAACTAGCGCCATCTATCCGCGAGTAGCTGTCGCCTAGAAGTGCCGTTATCAACTCACAAAAGTATCCGTACCTATTCAAACACCCAAGTGTCATTAGCAAACTAATACAAAAGTATTCGTACTTAATATAAGTCACGACGGGCAATGTTATGACCAAGTGTGCTAGAGGACGACACAAACCAATGCAAAAGTGAATAATTAAATAATAATTACTTGTTATTGTTAGAAATTATAAATTAATCCAATCCACCTCTGTGGACCTCTAGGTCTAGATCGATGTAGAGAGACCTGCTCTACCCCTGTGGATTAGATTAATTTGTAACAAATAATTGTTCAATTATTGAATACAGAAATAATTATTATTACGTGAGTTCCAAGAAGTATAGATTCTAGACTACTTGATGAGTTCTCTTATTAATAGAAATAGAATCCATTAATGTTGTGGGCCTGACAATGGTCGGTTTGATGAAATGAAAACTGAATAACTGCTCGAGGTTGTCACTTCTCTAAAATAAAGGATCAAAATTCATTAAAATCAGAAAGCAGATATAACCGATTTCCTCAAAGAAGGAACAACAACAGCTCAAAGATGCTCGAAGTTGATACTTGTTGTAAATAAATGAGCAGAAAAAGTTGTGTAAAAGTTAAGGAAGGCCGCGGCTTTGACTGATGTATAACCATACCAACTTCGTAAAGTTATCAGTTGCTGAAAATATGTGTATATATCCGAGTATATCCCAACGGACCAAGATGATCCACATTATGTAATATGTATACAGTGGTGTACATCATCCATCAGTGTTTTCGGCTCCGGATATCGCTCAACAGCAGTCGTCTTCGCGGGTGAATGTGACATTTTTCAAAATTCCACCCCAAAAACATGTATTGAAACGTTACTAAAATCAAAGTAATCTAATTGAATTGAATAGATTCTGCCATTAATGATGAAAATCCATTAAACTTAAAGTAAGTATTAAAAGTTCGATTTTCACTAATTTGATATATAAGTGAGACTAGTTTCACTAACACCTTAGCTTTGTCAAATGTATTTTGTAACATTCATTTGAAGAAGCATTTAATGTATTAAATTAGTGAAATTCAAACTCTTGATAGTAAGTCTTTATTTAAGTTGTTGCGTCCCCACGTACTTTTAAATTCATTTAAATAATATCAATTCATTCAATAATTTTCTTCTTTTACCTCAAATTGAGCATTTCAGATAACGCATTCAAATCATTCATTTCCGCTTAAAACTAATCTATAGATCCTTCGCTACACTCGATAATGACACTTAATATCTTATCGATCACGTGTGCCCGCTCTGTCAATTGTCTATTGAAACAGTATTCGTTTAATGGTTACCAGAGGAACCACTTGTGTTAATTTTTAAAACCGCTACTCCGCCATTTAATTTACAACCGCTATTTTCAACTTTTGAATCTAAACTTGAGTGACCACGACCACAGCATTCATCTAGAAGAAACCGACCGGTTCAGCACGCTGTCCCGGAGGATTCAGGACTCTTCCTGCCGCACTTAAGCAGGAATAACAACTAACTACACACTGTAAGGTAGGATCTTAAGATTTAGTTCAAATTTTAATTCAACCGCTATAATATTACAGTCCACTTCATACAAATTCAGCTTTGAATTATTCCCGCGCAAAACATTGGTCCATTACGAACCGGATTGCTTATTTCGTGTACTTAATAATTCATTCAAATATTAAGTATTGCAATCTTCGCTATCATTTGATATTATTTACTCATTTCGAGATATCTTCTATTCTAACAAATCATAAAAACCCATTTCTTGTGCAGGTAGTCGGTTAACTCGTACTTATCTGTTTGATTTGAATCCAATTTGAATCTAATTGCCGACAGAGTTTGAGTCGATGATTGTTAGCCACGCTTGCTTATACAAATCTTTGTGAAAATTAATTTCTTGCGAATTCTAAATTATTTTGTACGTCGACTTTGACGCCTACCATCATGTGTTCCAGATTGAACGATTATTGCTCAATTAATCATTTCATTAGAATTCAAGGTTTTCTCTCCCAAATTAAAAGTGCAATTCTATTTGCTTTTTCGGGAAATTTTATCAGAACTATGGGTAGAATGGCTCCTTCATCTAGTGATGTGGAGAAAAGAAAAAGAAATCGATATTATAGACAAACTGAAATCAAACGATTGGAAGAGGTTTTCGAAACCGAAAAATTTGCAGAAACTGATTCAAACTATCTTACAGTCTTCAAATTCAGGTTTGAACAAATCGAATCAATTCGAGACGAATTCTTTAAATATCAAAACAATCTTATTGGGCTCTTGCCTGCAGATGGAGCAGAGACACCAGAAGACAACTATATATCTGAGGATAATGTTCGTACTCAATTCGAGAAAATGTCTTTTCAGATAAAAACAATAGAATTCCAGTTGTTCAAACAAGATGTCGACAAACAAGCTCATATTCCTAATCATCATCATAGATAATGTTCGTACTCAATTCGAGAAAATGTCTTTTCAGATAAAAACAATAGAATTCCAGTTGTTCAAACAAGATGTCGACAAACAAGCTCATATTCCTAATCATCATCATACTAATGTCACTTTGCCTAAAATAGTACTGCCTCAATTCAGTGGTGACATTACCGCTTTCAACTCTTATATTGATATGTATGATGCCCTAATTCATAAGAATTCTAGTTTGAGCGATATTGAAAAATTCAATTATTTACTTGGATCATTGAGAGCTGCACCGTTAGCACTTGTACAACACTTGCTAATTATAATATTGCATATGAATCTCTCATCAAAAGGTATAAAACTCTAGACTGATAGCTGCTGCACATTGGGCAGCCATTGAAAGTACTCCAAAGTTAACTAATGATGATGCCACTGCTTTGCGTCACATGTTGGATATTTTTAATGATAATCTTGCAGCCTTGAAAAATATGGAGCTGCCTGTTGATCAGTGGGATTTTATTCTTGTCCAGATGATACTGAAGAGATTGGATGCCTCTTTGGCTACACGTTTTGAACTTCATCATGATTCTACTGATTTTCCAAGTTACGCTACGCTTTATGAATTTCTATCAAAACAGTGTAGTGCTATCGAAAACACAAACATGTCCCGTATTAAAGCCAAAGAAACTGGAATCCAGTAAACCAAATTCAACATACCGAACTTCTAGTTTTGTGGTTCAAACTAAAACATATCAATGTCCTATTTGCAGACAAGATCATCTTTTATATCGTTGTCCAGATTTCTTGAGTAAATCTCCGAATGAAAGATATCGAATAGTCAAACATCAAAAATGTTGTGTCAATTGTTTGAGTAGCTCTCATTCTCTCAAACAATGTAAAAGTAGAGAAAATGTTACAAGTGTGATCAGCTACATCACACATTACTCCATTTTGGAACAGTTGATAAGCCACCGCTAGAATCTGACTCAGCTACACCTTCGACTACAACTACTGACAGAGGTACATCTTCAACCTCTAGCAGTTTGAATACTAATTTACACCCGCAAGTTCAGACCGCATTTCTTTCTTATACCGCTAGTGTGTTACTGTCTACTGCCCAAGTGGAAGTTTTGGACAAATTTGGAAATTATGTAACTATGAGATGTCTTCTCGATTCAGGGAGCATGACCTCCTTCATAACTCAAAAAAGTATCCACCGTTTAGGATTACGAGGAAGTAATCTTACCATAAATCTAAATGGTTTAGGTGACATGCAAACTCTAGCCCAAAATGGGGAAGTAACTGTCTCTATTAGACCATGTAAGAAACTTGTTCCTAACTTGCTAGTAAATGCGGTGATTCTGACCCGCATATGTGATCAGTTGCCAACCTCTTCAATACCTAATAGAAATTGGCCCTATATATCTAACCTCTCACTAGCTGATCCTCTTTTTAATCATCCAGGAGAGATCGATCTATTATTAGGTGCTGATGTTTTCACAAGTATTTTGCTCGATGGTCGCATTCTAGGGAAGGATGGTGGACCCGATGCTGTTAATACTATCTTTGAATATGTCCTCATGGGGAAGGTAAATATGCCACCTACTCCCTCTGTAAACTCCTTTTTTTGTACTGTAGGGAATTCCGAATCTTTAGATATGACCATGAAAAAATTCTTCGAGATGGAACAAGTTCCTGAAATGCATGTTTTATCCCCGGAAAATATATCTTGTGAAAAATTATTTTCCAGTACTACCTCACGAGATCAATATGGAAGATATATTGTGTCTCTTCCGTTCCGTGATACTTCTCCAAAATTTCCAGATATTCGTTCTCTAGCAGTTCAACGCTTCTTATCTTTAGAGAGACGGCTCTTAAAAAATCCACCTGTGTATAATCAGTATTCAGATTTTATGAGAGAATATCTCAGTCTGGGCCATATGGAATTGATTTCAGAAACATCCACACCACTTTCGACCTACTATATTCCCCACCATTGTGTGATAAAGCCTGATAGCTTGACCACTAAGTTAAGGGTGGTTTTCAATGCTTCAGCACGCTTACCGAATGGATTTTCCCTCAATGACCACTTGATGATTGGACCCAAGCTCCAGACAAATATATTCTCTATTCTGCTAAATTTTCGTCGCCACTCGTTTGTTCTCCTCGCTGATATAAAAATGATGAATCGCCAAATTTTAGTGGTGAAGGAGCAACAAGATTTTCAGAGAATCGTTTGGCGTTTTAACTCAACTGATCCAATCAAAGATTATCGTCTCAAAACGATAACTTATGGGGTGAATTCGTCTCCATATCTGGCAATCAGAACATTGCTGAAATTGGCAGACGATCATGCGGATGAGTTTCCTCTAGCCGCGGAAGTTTTGCGAGAGGATGTCTACGTCGATGACGTTTGCACGGGGAGCTCAACTCTGGAGGGTGCCCTTGAGATTCAGAGGGAATTGATTGGGGTTCTAAGAAGGGGAGGATTCGAATTGCGAAAATGGTTCAGCAATCATCCTTCACTTTTGTCCCATTTGCCCGATTCTGACTTGTCCATTAATCCCTGCAATTTTGATTCCGATCATGAAAGTTCCCTGAAAGTATTAGGACTTCAGTGGAATCCCACTTCAGATATGTTCAAATTTTCTGTCAAATCATTTGACTCCCGCTGTACTAAACGCAACCTTCTCTCCAATTTGGCGAGAATTTTCGACCCCCTAGGGATCTTGTCCCCAGTCACCTTTATGATAAAACATTTAATCCAGAAATTATGGTGTCTCAAACTAGATTGGGATGAAACACCCCCGCAAGAGTTTTTTCAAATCTGGAAAAGTTTCTCATCTGAGATTCTTGAATTGAAAAAGATAAATTTGCCACGTCAATTATCCAATGATACGTATGAGTCATGTACCTTACATTGCTTCGTCGATGCCTCTGAAAAGGGCTATTGTGCGGTAATTTATTTTGTATTCTCTTCCAGTTTGAAAATGACTTCCATTTTCGTGTGTGCAAAAGCCAAAGTGGCACCACTTAAAAAATTATCCATTCCAAAACTTGAACTCTGTGCTGCAGTTCTTGGAGCCAAATTAGTATCATTTGTTGTACGCACTTTTCATGGGAAAATGTCATTCAATAACATCATATGTTGGATTCGCGCTTCAGCGCACAGGTGGCAAACTTTCGTGAGCAACAGAGTGGCATTCATTCAAGAAAATGTTGCACTCTCTTGTTGGTTTCATGTTCCTTCAGCTGATAATCCTGCTGACCTGGGTTCAAGGGGTTTACTTCCTTCTCAACTATTAGACAATGCACTTTGGTGGCAAGGCCCTCCATTTCTGAGAAAGTCTTGTAGTCCATCTTTGTCCGGGGAAAATTTATCGGAACCTGTCGAAGCTCTTATAGAAGAAAAGAAGGTGACACTCTTTAACACTGCACAACCAAATTTCCTCGATAACCTAATCAACCAACATTCCTGTCTAAATACGATTTCCCGCGTTCTAGTGCTAATTCTACGTTTCATTCATAATACCCGAAAACCCAAAGAAAGAAAGACGGGACCTATTATGTTTGCTGAACTCCATCCAGCTATATTAGTTTTGGTTAAATATACTCAGACCTTGTTCTTTTCCAGTGAAATTTCCCTTATCAAGGAAAACAAAGGTCAAAAATGGTTGAAAAGGTTGTCTCCGTTTGTTGATGATCAGGGACTTCTGCGAGTCGAAGGCCGAATTCACTTCGCCCCTGTGTCATATGATCGAAAGTTTCCCGTATTACTTCCAAGTCATTGTCGACTAACGGATCTGATAATTTCACACTATCACGAAAATTATCTTCACGCTGGAATTCAAACAGTTCATTCCTTGATTTCTCATCTTTTTTGGATTCTATCTGCTAAACGTTCTATAAGCCGAGTACTATCTAAATGTCTTCGCTGCTGGAAAACCAACCCCTTAGCTACTCAACCTCGAATGGGCAATTTGCCTGCTGTACGGGTCACTCCAGCTAAACCATTTCTGCATGTAGGTGTAGATTATGCTGGTCCGTTCCGTATTACAATGTGTAGACTGCGAGGGGCAAAACCTTTGAAAGCATATCTGTGTCTTTTCGTATGTTTAGTAACCAAGGCATTACATCTCGAAGTGGCTTCCGATTTATCTGCTGAGGCTTTTCTAGCTGCTTTGCGACGATTTGTTGCTCGAAGAGGTCGTTGTCAGTGTATTTATAGTGATTGTGGAACGAATTTTCTAGCTGCTCAGAAGCAAATCACTAGTATTATGGAATCCTCGGCGATACAAGAAGGCATATCGTTCTCCCAAATTCCCCCTTCATCTCCGTGGTTTGGTGGTCTCTGGGAAAGCGGCATAAAATCTGTCAAAACTCATTTTATACGAGTTATTGGGGAACAAATCATCACTTACGAGGAATTACAAACGGTCTTTGCTCAAATCGAAGCGGTTCTGAACTCGCGTCCTTTGACTCCTATGAGCAATGATCCTAACGATCTGAGAGCTTTGACTCCTGGTCATTTTCTGACGATGGAGCCTTTAGTTGCCGTACCTGAAGTTGATCTGATGGATGTCTCCCTCAACCGCCTTTCAAGATGGCAATTAATCCAACGTATGCACCAGAATTTCTGGTCACGGTGGTCGAGAGAATATTTGCACAATTTGCATCAACGTAGCAAATGGACAGATTCTTCTGTTCCTATCACCACTGGTACGTTAGTATTAATAAAAACTGATAATATGGGTCCTTTACGTTGGCCTTTAGGTAGGGTTGAACAAGTTTTTCCTGGAACGGATGGTACGGTGAGGGTCGCCTCAGTGAAAACTCTCAATGGTGTGCTTCGACGACCCGTCACCAAACTTTGTCCGCTACCAATCACTTAAACCTCGCAAAATACTAGCGTATTTAGGTGGGGCAATATGTTGCGTCCCCACGTACTTTTAAATTCATTTAAATAATATTATCAATTCATTCAATAATTTTCTTCTTTTACCTCAAATTGAGCATTTAAAACTAATCTATAGATCCTTCGCTACACTCGTTGCGCGATAATGACACTTAATATCTTATCGATCACGTGAGCCCGCTCTGTCAATTGTCTATTAAAACAGTATTTGTTTAATGGCAGTGGCGGAACTACAATGCGCGGGACCCCGCAACGCGGGGGGGCCCAAAGCTATAGGGGCCCAAATGCATCATGAAAAGAGTGAAACATTCTCGAAACTGATAACCGGCTTTACCAGCAAGCGCAAAAAAAAAATTCTAATACAAAACATTTTAAAACCCTTAGCAAGTATTGCAACCTCCCACATCTGTTTGTCATTACTTTGTTTTGACGCACTGACTCGGCTGCCTGAAAACAAAGAAAAAGGCCCCTCTCTGACACTCTTCAGAGCACTTGTCGAAAATTGTTTGGGTAGGTTGATCAGTGACAGTGTTACGTGGCTAATTAACGCCACTATATATTATTTTATATTATTTAATTATGTATGTACTTCCCAATTTTACAACCGTCTCGTCACCGTCTCGACCCCTCCGGTAGGTACGTTCAAAATCCAAATATTTATTATTTATGATACCTCTCCAGATGTTATTCATGACCATTTCTTGGTGCATCGACAATTCGGGTTTTTCCATTTGAAGTATTTGAACCTTTCTTCTTACACATTCCTCAGTAATAGCATGTTTTCCACCACTTCCTTCCTGTCACCAATAAAAACCTACCAATTTGTAAATTCCACCCTCTTCTACTTTTCTATCAGATTTTAAGTTTGTTAATTTTAAGATACCTATATCTTGTGAATGTGTGGGTAACTTTGAAATTTGCATTCAACTCGAATTCGTTACAAAATATTAAATAAATATTAAGTGTGAACTATGAAAGTAGGTAAGTTATATTTTCAGCTTTATTTTTTAATTCAAATATGGAAATAAAAGATGTGATTAGAGATTTTGCAAATTTGAAATCCAGGAGGAAGGATTTTAAATTTTAAATATATTTTCTTTTGTTAATTTTTAATTGTTAATAATACAATTTTGTTCCTTTTTGTTATTTTTTAATAAAAATATCTATAAAATTTTTTATTTCTTTTGTAGTAGGGGCCCGAATAATATTTTGCGGGGGGGCCAAAAAATTGAAGTTCCGCCACTGTTTAATGGTTAACAGAGGAACCACTTGTGTTAATTTTTAAAACCGCTACTCCGCCATTTAATTTACAACCGCTATTTTCAACTTTTGAATCTAAACTTGAGTGACCACGACCAGAGCATTCATCTAGAAGAAACCGGCCGGTTCAGCACGCTGTCCCGGAGGATTCAGGACTCTTCCTGCCGCACTTAAGCAGGAATAACAACTAACTACACACTGTAAGGTAGGATCTTAAGATTTAGTTCAAATTTTACTTCAACCGCTATAATATTACAGTCCACTTCATACAAATTCAGCTTTGAATTATTCCCGCGCAAAACATAAGTAATCTGATTGATTTTTAATTTTGTAGTGGTCACAAGTAGTGTGCCAGTATATCATTGCTGCCTGTCTAGCATTTTCATTACAAAATCCATATGAAAAATGCAAGATACTTTATACTATTCACAAGAAGAAACTTGGGAATTTCTGACCCTCTAATTTCTAGCATCACTTCAGCTTTTTTAGATTTTTATGAAGGTAGTAAATCATCCTGTATACAAAAATATGTTTTTTGTAATTTGCCTCCATTTTGATTTTCTAATAGACCCATTAACGAACGCAACGTCATCACTTGCCGTGTCTTAATATCCAAAAAAAGCACGGAACTTTTTACATTTTTAGGATGGCGAGCTTGATGCGGAATTATCTTGTCATCATTATGTCAGTTTAAATGACAGTGTCGAGCATCAACAACTCAAGAAGAGAAAGTCATCGACGTGTCCAGTGGAAGAATTGATTTCAGCTAATACACAATATGGTTTAGATATTTGTACTAATAGTCGTTTTCTAGTGTTATTGCTCTTTCCAGTAGAGACGAAACTAAAATTACGGAAACAATAGCGATCACAGAACCACTGAATCAAATTTTGACTTTCAAAATTAAGATGTTACCAACCACCATAAAAATCCCTAAATGGACTAAATTGAACATTTTTGTTTAAAAACGGCATAAAAAGGGCAAATTACAAAAAATAGTATAAACAACTCGTTTCCTAAGACCTTGAAGCACTCATTCTTTAAAAGAACTCGTGGCTTCGCCACTCGTTTTTTAAACTTGAATTCGTGCTTTAAGACGAGTCTTAGGAAACTCGTTCTTTAATATACTATTATACAAGTTTATAATCAAGTGAAGTATGACTATACTACTATACTCGTCTGAATTCTTAAGAGGTTGGAAATTATTTAATAAATTAATTCCTAACAGGACACAATTGTGAGTTTATGAGTTAAGATGAATGTTCAATAATTAGAATATGCTTTTGAAATGAATCAATAAAAAGTGTACCTATTTAATCAATGGCTGTAATTTCAAATGACCACTCCAATTGAGGAAAAGGTTAACTTAAAAAGTAGCATATGCAATTAAACATAATCTGATAAGGAATGGTGTAATAATAAAACTGTTTTCAATTGATAACTCTTTACTCATTTTCCAACAAATGAGGAAATACAACATAGGGATTAAAGCTATTCTTCTGTTCAAGTGTCACTGTGCTTCTTTTATTTCCTGATTTTTGAATAAATCAATTAGTATTACAGTGACAGATTTTTCACTACCCAAAGGTTGCGATAGATCTTCACAGGGAAATGAGGCCAAATTCAAAGCTGGATCCCTAAACGTATATGGTGTCCAGGGTCCTTGAATTGAAGGCACATCAGTGTGCCAAAGTTTACGAAGTCTTAACCCACTAGGATATTTTGTAGTGATTTTAATAAATTTAACCATTTCAATATTTCACTTTGTGAAACGTTTCTACAATGGATCCATTGTTTGTCTCCATTTACTAAAATATAATGAAGATGTAGCAACAGTTTATGTACAAATAGTATCTACACTTTTGGGGTGTACATAGTATAAAATCATTTTAACTTTCGGCAGCTGGAGAATTAAATTCAAATTTACACAACCCTTGTAACATTTAATTTAGAACTAATGCTGACAATTTGTTTCACCACACTGGAATTCTCAAATTTAGCAGTTATAACCTAAAGCTGACTCTAATATTATGTCCTTAAATTTTAGAAATCAATCTGAATGTGGATTTAATTGAGGGATGGAGGAGATAATGGTTTGAGTGGGAGTTTATTGTCTACCCCATCCCTCAATATATACCACACTCAGATTTATTTCTAATATTTAAGGACATAATTTTAGATTCAGCTTTAGTTGATAACTCCTAGCTTTGTCAGCATTAATTTTAAATTAAATGTTACATGTTTTATGTAAATTTGAGTTTAATTCTCCAACTTCCGAAAGATAAAATGATTTTATATTATGCAGTTTAATCCCAGGTTTTCCAGGGCACAGGTCCGTAATGCACAGACCTCAGCCTGGAAAACGGTTGCGTGGGCACCTAGGGCAACAGAAATCTCCCTTCTGGGTGTACACTAGTAGACTCCGGCTCCTCTAGACTCGCCAATATTAGACCCGTCCGTGAACCAAACGAGTCCGACGGGACCTACCGCGAAGGTTATGTTTGGGCGGATCATGGCCTTGTAGATCCAGTGCAGAACCTGTGGCCGTAGACCCCATGTGTTCGCGATGCACTCCTGCATGCCCATAAGGATGCAACGGTCTTCTTCACCCAGGTTTCCAGGTGCATTTTCCAACTCAGTTTAGCATCGAGGATAACTCCAAGGTACTTGACTGAGCCTTTCATGTGCAGAGACCTACCTAACAGACGAATATCTGGTAGGGGTCCCAGTTTCAGTTTCCTCGTGAAAGAAGCCACTTCGGTCTTTTCAGGATTCACCCTGAGTCCCTCGGTCTGGCACCAGCGAGCGACGATGGCAAGTACAGTGTTCTGAAGCTCGCACAAGGTAGCCGCGTGTCTTCCCAGGGTCACAGCTGCCAAGTCGTCTGCGTAGGCTTGGGCATAAAACCCAGCCTCATTCAGCTTGACCAACAAGCCGTCCACCACCAGGCACCAAAGGAGCGGAGACAGTACTTCTCCCCGAGGGCACCCTCGGGTGACGTGTGTACATCAAATAGTTCTATACTAGAGGAGACAAGCTATACCTTTCTCCATTCAAACGGGCGATATTACTTGGGATATCCCTACTCCTCTTTTTTCATCGCGCGCAATGAATATTAACGAACGGTTAGGTTGTCGCAAAGGACTGGGAGAGTCGCGGGCAGTTGCTGGACAGTACCGTACAGTAAAAGTAAAATTTAGAGGAGTGGGGATGGCCCGTGAAAGGGTGAAAGGCGCTCTTGTCTCCTCTAGTATTGAACTCTTTGGTGTAAATGCGACGCTATCATTATGGTGAGCCGTTATCAGTCTCTGCGAGAGCATGGTCTTGATCCACCTGACCAAGGTGTGATCGATTCCGTGTCTCTCCGCAGCATGACAGATGGACTCGCTGTGGCGTGGAAAATCGTAACAAATTTGTCCGAAATGTCATGGTGTGATGGAGATCCATCTTTTTATTTAGGACGCCAGGATGGACAATGGTGTCCGCGGAGCTGCTGTTATGGGTGGCGTAATGGGACCATACTCCGACGATATACGTGGCAGTGATTGTGTTAAAAATTTAAATTATTTCGGTAAAACAGTATCATATAAAACATATATACCTACCATTCTACGGAATGCTGCAATTTTAGTCTCAGTATAACTTGAAACATTAGTATATTCACCATATTCATCAGGAAAAGTTTGGATCGGTGCCACTTTTATCAAAAACTCATTTCACATTGTATGGTAACCAATTAGCTTTGCACAAAGAACACCATTCAATACATTTCAGTGTAAAGGCCAACTGATGCGAATTCGTCAAATGACTAGATAAACATTTTAACTATGTGTTTTTGATTATACCATTTACCTATTCAGTATAATCTTAACACGTCAAGACAATACAAAAGAAATTTAAAATAAAATACAAAGAAAAAAATTACTTATTCAAGTATTCATTAACCGTGTATGGTTCACATTGCACAATAATATTGATTATTTTTCCGTCCCAAATATCGACCAATAGAATTGCACCATTCGACGTCACGTGGTACAACCTACATGGAATTATACTGATTATTTTTCCGTCCCAAATATCGACCAATAGAATTGCACCATTCGACGTCACGTGGTACAACCTACATGGAATTATACTGAATATTTTTTGAATATTTTCTCTGGTAGTTGCTATATTTAAAACTTCAAACTGACAGGTTGAATTCTGTCCACCATCGATAAAAAAGTCAAAGGAAATGTTCATTTGGGACGGAAAAATAATCCTCCGAATACCACACGAGCTTCAAAATTATCTGGCATTTCCCTCAAGGTTCCCTGCAAACAAATAAAGTCGTCAAGTTTTTCAGGAAAAATCACTCGCGCTTTGCGCTCGTGATTTTGTAACCTGAAAAACTTGACTCCTTCATTTGTTTGCAACGAACCTATCTGGAAATACCCGATAATTTTGAAGCTCTTGTGGTATTATATATGAATATTTTTTGAATATTTTCTCTGGTAGTTGATATATATAAAAAACAAAACATGATCCAGTCAAATTAACCACACTTCAAACTGACAGGTTGAATTCTGTCCACCATCGATAAAAAAGTCAAAGGAAATGTTCATTTGGGACGGCCAGTCAAATTAACCACACTTCAAACTGACAGGTTGAATTCTGTCCACCATCGATAAAAAAGTCAAAGGAAATGTTCATTTGGGACGGAAAAATAATCCTCCGAATACCACACGAGCTTCAAAATTATCTGGCATTTCCCTCAAGGTTCCCTGCAAACAAATAAAGTCGTCAAGTTTTTCAGGAAAAATCACTCGCGCTTCGCGCTCGTGATTTTTTAACCTGAAAAACTTGACTCCTTCATTTATTTGCAACGAACCTATCGGGAAATACCCGATAATTTTGAAGCTCTTGTGGTATTATATATGAGAATTTCACACCGACAATTTTCGACCAATGAAATACTTTTATTTTGACTTGTTCCCATGCCAACGAAAAAATGTCAGCGGATATTTTTTCGTTTAGGGTAGAGAAGCAAAATTATAGTGAATATTTTTTGACGTTTTTCTTCAGTGTGAAATTCTCTTACCGAATATTCCGTGCACAAATTAATTACATGTAGCAAAAATACAATTTCAATAACCTCAGACCTACGGATTGCCGCTTTTCATGATGTCTTCCAAAGGGCAATCCGTAGGTAAGAATAACGTATTTCCCTAATACATTTTGTCCAAGCGGCAATGCGTAGGTCTGAGGTTATTGAAAGTGTATTTTTAGAACAGCGTATTTATTTATTGCCTCTTCGAACTATAAAAAGAATGAAGGAAATAGGCAGTTCTACATAATACATGTAACCCTGACAAGACATTACTTGAAAGTTTGGCAAGTTCAAATAGTTCGCAACAAAATAAAAAATTAATTTAGGGACTGGCAGAGAAGTACCGACAAAATTATACAGCACTCTATGAGTCACCCGAACGGCCAAACATATCATAATACTGATATCTATGGAAATAAGATATCTATGACCTCAGTATCTCAAACGAAACGAGAAGAAATACCTTGCCTTGTAGGGAGGCGACAATTAAATGTCAGATGCTGTTTATTTACTTTAAATGCAGTTAGTATTTTTACTGCGTTTCATTATCAAAATATTGGAATATAGTTGAGAGCAACTTATTTCATGACAGTTGTTATGTGCATTTGAGGTCAATATCTTGAGATAAACATTGTGCTAATTATGAGATTTAATTTTTTTTCTGAAAAACTGCATTTTCGCAGATTTTTCTTTTTTGATCGTTCATGAGGAACACGTAAGTAGTCTGTAGAAAAATTTTCATCAAAATTAGGGGTGAGGCCCTTCTTGTAAATAATACATAATAATAATAATACTTAAACAAACACGAATAACACGAAGATTGGATACGGATCGAACGTATCAAGCGTCAGGTCCGATATGACGTCGCGGGGTGATGGAAGTAGAGGAGACACGACAACATTGCGGTTATAGGGAACTGGCAATCCTATACAGAATTCTTGGGCCGTGACCTCCCGTCGAGAATGTGGAAAGCGCTTTATGTTCTCTGAATTGAATATACCTGCTCTGTGCTATGACAAAAAGATGTCTGTGTTCATAATCATATGATCTTCTATGCTTAACCCCAATTTTTGGAATGAGTTAACTATTTAAGTCCTGTTTGGAATTCGTTGTCCTATTTATATTTATATTACAATGTCCAATAGTCATTTATTCCTGAAGTCTCGATTTCTAACGTCTCCATCTCAGAATGGTGTTGGTAGATATGTTTGCCAGCTGCAAAGAGTGGTCCTAAAATTTTGTAAACACAGTGGTTCTAGTAGGGGGATGAGGTGATTTTCAATTTACTGATTTAACAGGTTTATTAGTTTATAATTATTCCAGAGAATTTGTCGAATCAAATCTGATTGATTTTGCCAAAGAAAACCCAGGAGTAGTTGTTTATCTCAAGCCAAGAAGACATCGAAGTGCTATTCTTTCTGCTGAATATTGTAAGTGATCAATTTATATTTGACGATTGGTTTTGCATTCCATTCAGGTATTACTTAAAAGCAGACCAGTAATTTTTGGTGTGAAGGAACTACTCACTTAATATGTCTGATTCGATTCAAAACCAATTATTTGTACTTTCGGAAGTTGGAGAATTGAACTCAAATTTACCCAAAACATGTAACATTTATTTCAAATTAATGCTGACAAAATATTTCACCAAACAGTGGCATTCTCAAAGCTAGGAGTAATCAACTAAAGCTAAATCTAAAATTACGTCCTTAAATATTAGAAATAACTCTGAGTGTGGTATAAATTGAGGGATGGTGGTAGACAATAAACTCTCACTCAAACCATTATCTCCTCCATCCCTCAATTAACATTCAGATTGATTTCTAAAATTTAAGGACATAATATTAAAGTTAGCTTTAGGTTATAACTGCTAAATTTGAGAATTCCAGTGTGGTGAAACAAATTGTCAGCATTAGTTCTAAATTAAATGTTACAAGTTTTGTGTAAATCTGAGTTTAATTCTCCAACTTCCGAAAGATAAAATGATTTTATACTATGTACACCTCAAAACTGTAGATACAACTATTTGTACATAAACTGTTGCTACATCTTCATTATATTTTAGTAAATGGAGACAAACAATGGATCAGTTGTAGGAACGTTTCACAAAGTGAAATATTGAAATGGTTAAATTTATTAAAATCACAACAAAATAATCCTAGTGGGTTAAGACTTCGTAAACTTTGGCACACTGATGTGCCTTCAATTCAAGGACCCTGGACACCATATACGTTTAGGGATCCAGCTTTAAATTTGGCCTCATTTCCAAGTGAAGATCTATCGAAACCTTTGGGTAGTGAAAAATCTGCCACTGAAATACTAATTGATTTATTCAAAAATCAGGAAATAAAAGAAGCACAGTGACACTTGAATATTGACAGTTGAACAGAAGAATAGCTTTAATCCCTATGTTGTATTTCCTCATTTGTTGAAAAATGAGTAAAGAGTTATCAATTGAAAACAGTTTTATTATTACCCCATTCCTTATCAGATTATGTTTAATTGCATATGCTACTTTTTAAGTTACCCTTCTCCTCAATTAGAGTGGTCATTTGAAATTACAGTCATTGATTAAATAGGTACACTTTTTATTGATTCATTTCAAAAGCATATTCTAATTATTGAACATTCATCTTAACTCATAAACTCACAATTGTGTCCTGTTAGGAATTAATTTATTAAATAATTTCCAACCTCTTAGGAATTCAGACGAGTATAGTAGTATAGTCATACTTCACCTGATTATAAACTTGTATAAAACATATTTTTGTATACAGGATGATTTATTACCTTCATAAAAAACTAAGAAAGCTGAAGTGATGCTAGAAATTAGAGGGTCAGAAATTCCAAAGTTTCTTCTTGTGAATAGTATAAAGTATCTTGCATTTTTCATATGGATTTTGTAATGAAAATGCTAGACCGCAGCAATGAAATACTGAATACTGGTACACTACAAAATTATTAATCAATTAGAATACTTAAATAAAGTAACTATTAACAGTTTGAATTTCACTAATTTAATACATTGAATGCTTCAAATGAATATTACAAAATACATTTGAAGAAGCTAAGGTGTTACTGAAACTAGTTTCTTATATATTAAATTAGTGAAAATCAAACTTTTAATACATATTTTAAGCTTATAATGGATTTTCATCATTAATGGCAGAATCAATTCAATTAGATTACTTTGATTCCAGTAACGTTTCAATACAAGTTTTTGGGGTGGAATTTTGAAAAATGTTACCTTCACCCGCGAAGACGGCTGCTGTTGGGCGATATCCGGAGCCGAACACATTGATGATGTACACCACTGTATACATAATTCATTTATTTATAAAGGAGGAATTCAAACGGGACTGACGCAAAAACAGTATTCACAGATAGGTAATTTATCAATATAGTGAATCTAGAGTTACAAAATTGGTGATATAAAAATCAGTAAAGAATTCAAGTAATGAATTGAGTACATGTAGTGAATCAAAACAAAATGTAAAAAAATTAAAAACACACTTATACAATTATACAATATATATACACATAAATACCAATTAAGTCTGTGAAGCAAAAAATGTTTTTTCAATATGTAGGAAAACTTTGAAAAAGAGTAAGAGAAATAGAGATAGAATTTGATAGCGTATTGTATGATATGTTGCATCTATGCATTGGAGAGTTCAAAAAATAATTTGTTTGATATTGTTCATAACGAAGTGGATGCTGATGCCTAGTAATATATGTAGGAGCATTAAGATATTACTAAGGATAGCAGGCGAATCAACTAGATTATTTATGACTTTAAAGAGGAACTTCACGTCTGAAATTTTCCTTCTATTCGCTATTGTTAATATGTTCAGTTCATTCCGAACGTAGATACGATTGTTGGGGTTGAATGGAAAGCATTTTTTATTGATATAATCTATGAATATATTCTGAACCCGTCCAAGTTTATTTATATAAATGTCGTCAGTCGTATCCAAGGTTCCATATTACAGAACCATAACTCGGAACACTATTGACGTATGACATAGAGAGTACGGAGAGTCTGAATATTCTTAAATTCACGACAAGTTCTCTTTATGAAACCTAACATTTTATAAGCTTTTTTAGAAACGTAAAATATATGCTTATCGAAAAGCATTTTAGAATCGAATATTATTCCTAAATCATTTATTTCTGTGACAGTTTGTAAGGGATGGAAAGATATTTGATATGGTTGATTTAGATTGCTCTTTCCGCGTCCAAACGAAATGTGGTGACACTTTTCGAAATTCAGATAAAGACTGTTTTCCTCACAGTAATCATAAAAGTTATTGATATCCTGCTGCATTAACGTGATGTCGTCAACATCAGAAATTGAATAGTATATTTTAGATCATCCGCAAACATAAAAAAATTGGCGAATCGAAAGCATTGGGATATATCATTAAAATAAATATTAAATAAGAGTGGCCCTAGATGTGATCCTTGAGGCACTCCAGAGGTGATTTAGCGATATTCTGATTTGTGGCTACCGACTGTTAACGCTTGACAACGATCAGTCACATAAGATTCAAACCAATTTAGCAGATTGCCATTTACCCCGACTCCAGCGAGCTTCCGTAGCAAAACTGAGTGATCGTTCTTGTCAAAAGCCTTGCTGAAGTCGGTGTGAATAGCATCAACTTGGTGTTTGTTATTGACGCTATGCAGGATATACTCACTATAGGTGAATACGTTTGAGTCAATTGATCGTTTCTTCATGAAGCCATGTTGTACAATATTGATTATGTTTTTAACGTTAAAGAACAGGTTATCAAATAGAATGCATTCAAAAATGTTTGCTATGATTGATCAATCCATATTTATTACCATCTCTAGATGTGAGTATTCTGTTCATGTGAACTCAGCATGCATTTGTCTACGTGCACTCTATCTTGGAAATGGATAGTCTATTGTATTACAGCAAGCTACAAATCGCTGAAAATGAATGTCGCCATTAAAAAAAAAAAGCGGCTTGGCACACAAAATCCCCACATCTCGCAAACCTACTTTACTAAACGGCAACCCTAGTTTTCTAAACGGCTGTCCTTATACATTGTAGAGTGCGCTCGGTACTCGGTATTGTTATCGCTCCAAAAAATGTTTCGGATTTTCACGGATATATCCGTCTTGAGCACTTGAATATAATTATATTCATCTTCCGAGAGGAAGGAATAATTAGGATCTGGATATTTGACTGGAGAGGACTTATATGGTATTTTATATTTCATGCTACGTTTCACTCCTCAAATGTTTCACCCACCATAATGAATCACAGCACCTACATTATGTAAAAACATAGAAACCCACGTACTAACTATCTTACAGGTAAAATGACACAATAATTTAATGATAACAAAGATTTATTTATTTATTTATTTATTTATTAGAACAGTAGAACAATCAACAGACACAATGTGTCCAATTACAGATTGTTACAATATTAAAAGTACATATTTAAATAACCGACAGTATAACGTTGAATAGTAAGAGTATGTGTATTTCGACATACCTATATCATCTAAGGATAAACATCAATAGTCAATATACGCATACAAATCGTGAGCAATATTAGTAGTATATCAAGCGGGATACTGTGACACTTCGATGGCATGTCCATCCGCCTGTGTCCACCAACCCCAACTTCTTGTGTTTTGTCGTCAATGACCAGAGGCTCCTTTGCTGAAGAAGTTGTCGTCAATGACCAGAGGCTTTTTCTCGAAGAAGAAGTGGTCGTCAATGACCAGAGAGGGTGTGCCCGCCTCACGTGGGTCTAATTAATGTCACCTTGATAGTAGGTAAAGGTGAGCCTAGCCTCGCCCATAATAATTTCAAGGTGATTTTTTTATATTTCTCGCAACTAGTTTGCAAATAGTAATTTTTTATTTTGTTGAGACTTGTTATTTCCTTATCTGTGTGTTGATGTTAGTAGAGGTCACAAAAGGTGAAACAAATATTAT
This sequence comes from Endomychus coccineus, assembly GCA_958510875.1. Taxonomy (NCBI): domain Eukaryota; kingdom Metazoa; phylum Arthropoda; class Insecta; order Coleoptera; family Endomychidae; genus Endomychus; species Endomychus coccineus. The sequence goes on along the minus strand of OY294067.1, from coordinate 123,217,141 downwards.
GATATTATTAATTTTAATTTTCTTGTCAAGACTTGCTATTTTCTTATCTGTGTTGATGTTAGTAGAGGTCACAAAAGGTGAAACAAATATTATGAATTTTAATTTTCTTGTCAAGACTTGCAGGTTTCTTATCTCTGCTGTTGACGTCAATGAGGGTTCACAAAGGTGAAACAAATATGTTGTTGTTATGATTATCTCTGACGAGGTCACAAAGATCAAGCAAATATGATATGAGATGTTATAATTAGGATATTGCATGGAAGTTTATAATAAAAACATTCAAATAATAATAATAATAATTTATTTCACATTAAACTACATTGTCAGAGTTTATCCAGCTGTTATGAGTATTATCGAATCCTAACCATTTGACGTATACCTTTTTATTTTTCCTTTTCAAAATTTTCTCCACCAAATATACATCTGGATATTTAACTTTGTGTAGTTGTTGTTCATAGAATCCTCCAAGAATATTTTCATTTCTTGAGTCTTTTAATAAATATGTAACTGGATTTGTGAGTTGAATTTTTCTTATTGAAAATATTTCCGTTGACCAGTTAGGGGTGTATTTTTTATCAAATACTCCTCGAAATTTTGAAATACGCACATGATCTCCTAATGTAAATTTCAAATTTGTTGGAGCTAATTTAATATGACTATAAACTGTGTTTAAAAGTTGTTTTTCATGTTTTTTAGTAACATCAATTGGTTTCATCTTTATGGTACGGTGTTTGGTATTATTATATTTCATGACAACTTTTTGTAGTAAATCCAACCATTTGTAGTTACCTTGTAAACTAAATTCTTTCCACATAATATTCTTCAATGTTCTATTAACTCTTTCAACTATAGATGCTTTTTTCTCGCTAAATACATTATAATGATTTACTTTATATTTTTTCATCAATTGTTTGAATTCCTTGTTGAAAAATTCTTTACCCATATCCGTTTGTAGATTATTTGGTGGTTTTATTTTCAAAACTTTCTCCATGTTATTTGATACCTCAGCACCAGACTTGTTTTTAATGGGAAATGCCCAAACATATTTGGAAAAACAATTAATTACAACTAATATATATTTGTAATCCTTATTTTCTTTAGAGTATGGAATCATTTCAACAAGATCTGCCTGATATAAGTCATTTAACGATTTCAAAATAACTCTACGTCTTTTCATATTAATTCTAGCAGGTTTATGTATTTCTTCGACAACTTGTCTTTTTGCTTCTGTGATAAATTTAGACATGATTGTTTTATTCAATGATTTCTGCTTCTCGTAATTCTTCCACGATGGAATTGATTTCGTTTGTATGACCAGTGTGGCCGGCGTTTTGTGAAGCGATTAATAATTGTAAACGTTTTATAAGTTCATTTGGGTCATCCCAAAATACGTAATCTATAGATTTATTGTTTACTTCCATCAATAAACCACGTCCTGACATTGGTGCAATTATTTTCCTATATTTCTGTGATCTACATCCATCAATTTGTTTATTCGTTTGATAATACCTATGTTTTGCAGCTGTTTTTGTTAGAATTTCATTATACGCCTTTTTATCATTTAATGTATAATATTTTGGTTGTTTTTTAAAAAGTAATTCGTATAATCCTCTAGTACCAGTATATGTTTTGCCTTTTACTACTATGTCTGTACCATTTATTTTTAAACTTGAATTCCCAATTGAAAATTTCTCTGTCATAGGATTGTGACGGATTCCATACTTTTGATCAAAATCCCTCAAGTCACCCGTTATCATTTCCCTTATATATTCTCGTGGTAATGGTTCGTATTGTTCTAAATAGTCAATAAATGATTTTTCGGCTATATCATCATTTCTAGTTCTATTAATATTTACTTTATCATTGTAATCATCATCATCATATTCTTCTAATTCTTTAATTATTGATTGTTTGAAACTGTCTGTTGGTAGTCGTTTAGAATCAAGTTTTGGTGTTGAAGAAAATATTCGCTTTGATGTACTAGGAGTATGTAAATTATTTACATCTGAATCAATATTTTTAATAGGAACATTAAGATAATCATCAGACTGTTCATTTTTTGGTGAAAAATATTCACTTTCTTCACCACCACTAAAATCTGTATAAATATCACCAGTTTTCTTATCTAATTTATTTTCTATATTTTTCAAATGTTTAGTTATCGGTGAAAAAATTTTTTCCCTGAGAATTTCACCATGTTTCAATACATCCAATTTATTTTTTATCTCTTTACGCTTCTTTATTAGTTTTTGTTTTAAATGTCGTTGCGTAATATTCATATTAACGATGATGTTCTTCACTCTACGATATAATATTTCCAACTAAGTATGTTTGAATAAAGTAGATTGATATATATCAAATTAACGAAAAATTAAACAGTTTCCAACAGTTATTGAACAGCTTAAGAACAGCTTTTGAACAGCTTAAAACAGCTATTAAACAGCTTCAAACAGGTATTGAACAGCTTCAAACATCTATTAGATAGTTTCTCATCAGTTTTTTCTTTTACAAAAATAGTTTATAGATGTATGAAATTATCAAAACACTTTCTATATCTTCCCTTATCAATAGCATCATCTTTAACAATACATAAAAATTCGTATGGTTCCTTCCAACAGTATGAACATATATTTTTGAATTCTCCAAAAGTCATATCAGTCCCCACATGATCATTATATATGTGTTTCAAATTAAGATCGTCTTGTTTAAAGAGAACAAATAAATTGGCATTATCTCTTATTAAATGTTTAGGTATTTTTGCATAAGTTTGACATAAGTAAAAACAATCGATGTGATTATGTCTTCCCATACTAAAATATTCTCTTATCACCTTCTGGTTGGCACAGGACACATCGTCAAATAAAAATATTGAATTTTTCTTAGCCGCTGAAGGTTCCAATATATTTTCACTATTACTAAAACCATAATATCCAATACCTTTTATTGGTTTCAATAGTTTCTCTAAATATTTATATTTCGGTTGATATAGAGACTTTGAATATAAATATACGTTTTCAAATTTTAATCCATTCTCATGTTCAATCAGACTGATCATTACATTTGTCTTACCACAGTTTGAAGGACCTACAATGATAGCCCTTATCGTTGAAGGTAATAATATACCATGTTTATGATTCTTCTTTGTTTCTATATCATGATTATTAACAGGTAGTGTGATTTTTTGTTTAGTAATTTTCATGATGACGTTCAACATGAAACTAATATATAAACCTCAGGTACTGGGATATTTAAATAGTTTATCTAAACATTTTTGACAGTAGACAACTGAAAATGAAGTATTACGTTGGAAATGGATTCGTTAATAATATGATCAACAGTTTACCATTTGAATTACATTTACCTGGTTATAATTTTTGTGGTCCTGGAACAAAACTTCAAAAAAGGTTAGATCGTGGTGATAAACCTATTAACAATTTAGATAGAGCATGTATGGAACATGATATTGCATATTCACAAGGAAAAAATTTAAGTCAGCGTCACGAAGCAGACACTACATTAGCTAAAAGAGCGATGAAAAATTTTCATTCTGGTAGTGCATCTCTCGGTGAAAAGTTAAACTCATTAGGTGTAGCGGGTATAATGAAAACAAAAGTTAAACTTGGAATGGGTTATGATGATGATGATGAACCCACCAAAAATTGTTCTAAAATATTGAGTAGATGTAGTGGTTTGATAAGAAAGTCTAAAAATGCGTTGGAAAACAATTTGAAAAATCTTGAGTTGTGTTTGAAAATATTGAAAAATTCCAAACCAATTTTAACAAAGAAAATAAAAGCAAACAATATTATTCCAAAAAAATTGATTCGTAAATCTCTTGTGAATGATATTATACCAAAAAAATGGACTCCTAAGTTGAAAAAACGAAAGGTGAACTCTGATGATAATAATGATGATGATGATGAAGATTATAATGATGATAATGATGTACCGTTCAAATTTATTAAACCAGATTCCAATACAAAAGTGATAAGGAAAATTCCGTTACTAAAAAGGAAACGCCTCAGCAACAACAATAACAACAACAACAACATTGATGATAATTTCAATTCAAAACAACCTAAATTGGAAGAAAGTGACATAATGGATTATGATGACATGATAGCTAATAGGAAACGTAAACTACAAGATAATGACAACGAATTTGAATCAAATAAAAAAGTAAAATTGTTTTAAATATAATTGATTTTTCATTTTCACTTCATACGTAAAATAATTTTTGCCAGAACAACAACAACAACAACAACAACATTTAGAAAAATGGCTCCTAGAAGAAAAAGCAATAAAAAACAAAGTAAAAGAAAGATTTCGTTTATTACTCTAACGAATCGTATAAAAAAATATATGCTTCATCATAAACCAAGAGATTTGAAAAGTGCAATTGCATTAGCGTTGAAAGCTTCCAATAAGCCTAATCAGAAAATAGCATTACCTAAATCGAGAATAATTAAGATTCCGAAAACAGGAGGATTTTTACCTTTGATACCGTTATTCGCTGGTTTGAGTGCTCTGGGTGCTTTGAGTGGTGGAGCCGCTACTATTGCAAAAGCCGTGTCAAACGCTAAAAGTGCAAAACAACAATTGGAAGAATCGCAACGACACAACAAAACAATGGAATCTATTGCATTGGGTAGAGGTGTGTACATGAAACCTTACAAGACTGGATTGGGACTTTTTTTAGCACCACAACAGCAGCACCCCTCAAAAAACTATCGATAACATTACCTAGACGACCTTTGACAAATATCGATATACTAAACTATGTAAAACAATTGAAAATTTCCAATTTTAGAGGAGTTTTTATGCGAGATAGATTTCCAAAAACAATACACATTAATGAAGCTGGTGTAATAAATATGGATGGTATCAATGGACCAGGTACACATTGGTGTTGTTACAAAAAATGTGTGAATAACGTCTATTATTTCGATAGTTATGGAAATTTAAAACCTCCATTGGAAGCTATCAAATATTTCAATTCAAGAGGTCGTTGTAATATTTTATACAATCACGATCGTTATCAAATGTATAATAGCTATAACTGTGGTCATTTGTGTTTACAGTTTTTGAATAATAAATAGCAACTATTTATATAATTAGTTTTATTCAAGTTCCATCATCTTGTAGATGAACATGTCCTACACATTTACATTATCAGACCGAAAATCGGTTATTTCTTCAAACATATATCCTTCTGTTCGGTTAAATGATAATTCTAATTATGTTTTAGGATTAATTGACTTTGTGACTTATAATTCAATACCAAATGTTGATAAAAGTAACAATAAATTCCATTTGAATGAGAAAGTTTTCCTAGAAATACCAGAAGGTTCTTATGAAATTGAAAACATTAGAATATATATCAATCATCATTTGATTAATGTGGAAAAAGAAGTTAAAGAAAAAACTTTTGTAGATCTTAAAGCTAACGTGAACACTTTGAAATGTGAACTAAAGTGCAACAAGGACATAGATTTTACCTTGCCTAATAGTATTGGTAAATTATTAGGATTTAAGAAGAGAAAATTGAAGAGAAACATCAGACATATATCGGATTATCCCATCAATATTTTTAAAGTGAATGCGATTGGTGTAGAATGTAATTTAGTTACAAATTCATATAATAATGGTAAACCTGTCCACATGTTATATATGTTCTATCCTAACGTGTCGCCTGGTTATAAGATTGTACAAAATCCTTCGAATGTTATCTATTTACCAATCAACACACGTGATATTAATGAGATTGTGCTTAAAATTGTCGATCAAGATGGAAATTTGGTCAATTTTAAAGGTGAAGTGATAACGGTCAGACTGCATCTAAAAGAAATTAAGTGAGAGAGAGAAAGAAATGGTTTTTAGATATAACATCGATTCAAATTTTGCAACTGATATTTGGAGAGATATAAAACCCAAAACGGAATGCAACAAATTCAGTTCTAAAAGAAAACTTAAAGCGTTAACACCCGAGAGTAGAAAAATTTTACGTGACTTAGGTTTTATTCTACACAGTCAACATCGGTGATAAAATCCAAAAATTTTGGTGTAATCTGAAATTGAATATTAGAATTGGCATAGAAAAATTTATAATATATTTACGTTGTTCGTGTAAATATAGTGAAAAAAAATATGAATAGTAATATTTTGAAAATTAACGAATCAGTCTATTCTGATAATTCAATAATAAATTCAGAGTACCATACTCATCAACCGTATGCAGCTACAACATTGAATAATAACGATGAAATAAGAATACCAATTCAAACACAAGACATATACACGCTACCTTCACAGAGTTACTTATATCTTGAAGGAACACTAACAGATGAAGCTGGTAAGCCTTTACCAACCGTGACTTTCGTCAACAATGGAATACTTTTTCTATTTGAAGAAATACGATTTGAACTTGGTGGTACTATTATAGACAGAGTTAAAAATCCTGGAATTACATCTTTGATGAAGGGGTATGTTTCATACACAGACAATGATAATAAACGATTGAAAAATGCATGTTGGGAGATTGGAGATCAACCCCTCAAAATTGCTGATGACAAGGGTAATTTCAGTGTGTGTATACCATTGAAAAGTATTATGGGATTTGCAGAGGATTTCAATAGAATTATTGTGAATATACGTCAAGAATTGGTATTGATACGAAGTAACTCTGACTTGAACTCAATACATACGATAGTTGCAACAGATAAACCTAAAGTTAAGTTGCAGAAAATTTTATGGAAAATGCCACATGTATCAGTTGCAGACGCTCAAAAATTACAATTATTGAAATATATCGATAACAACAGAGACCTCGATATTGCTTTTAGATCGTGGGAACTGCAAGAATATCCTCTTTTACAAAAAACAAAAAATCATACATGGGCAATTAAGACTACATCTCAACTGGAAAAACCACGTTTTGTTATATTCGGATTTCAAACAAATAGAAAAAATGATAAAACAAGAAATGCCAGCTACTTTGATCACTGTAATTTGAGTAATATCAAATTATACTTAAATTCAGAAGTGTATCCATATGATAACCTAAATTTGAACTTTGATACTAATCATTGGACTTTGTTATTTCAAATGTTTGCGCAGTTTCAACAGTCATATTATCATAAACATCAAAGTGAACCTTGCATATCACCAGAATATTTTAAACAAATAACACCGTTAGCAGTGATAGATTGCAGTCGTCAGAACGATTCGTTGAAAGGTGGTGCTGTGGACATTAGATTAGAGCTAGAGACAAATACAGATATTCCTGATAAAACATCAGCTTATTGTCTAATAATACACGATCGTTTAGTGAAGTACAATCCTTTAACCAGTGTAGTGAAAATATTATAAAAAATGTTTGTGATTGACATTCAGGGATTTCAATATAAAGACAGCAACTTTATAATAAAAGAAATCGCAATTTTGAATATCCTTACATACGAATTGAAACATTTCATAATTCGTCCAATACTCACGGAAAAGTGTCTTTCAAGACAATTTTTAAGTCAGATTGGTTGGTGTAAAGAAAGACTTCACGGCTTAGACTGGAATTCTAACAACAGCAACAACAACAACAACAACAACAACAGCACCTGCTCCTCCTCCTCCTCCTCACCCGACTACATTTATTTAGAAGACTTTAGTAGTAAGCTAGTTGAAATTGTGAAAAACAAAGATGTGATAGTGTTTGTTAAAGGATCCGAGAAAAAGACTATATTAAATAGATTTCTATCAAACATTATAGACTTGAACGATTTGAAATGTCCTAGCTTGGAAGAATTAACAAAAAATAATTTTGATAATCCTAAAGTTGATTGTAATTGTCACTATCAATCTAATAGTTATTTGAATAATATCAAGTGTGCAAAAATAAATGTATTTTATTTATATGAGTGGCTTGTGAAATTTAACTTTTAATGTTGAATGTTTATAGAAAGGAATAATAAAATTATATTATGTAATTTATGAGTTTTATTTAATCTAATAATAATACTATTAATTTTTAATTTTAAAACAGAAAAAGAAAATGATAATAATTACACTTCTTCCTCCTCTTCTTCTTCATTATTTTCGATAGTGAGAGGAGGTAGAATCATCCTCTTTCCATTAAATAGCTTCTTTGATGGTGTTCCCGAGGATGATGATGATGTTGATGCCTCTGCTGCTTCATCCTCTTCACCGATCATATTCACACCATATCGTTGAACAATTTTTTGCATTATTTTAAATTCTGCTTCGTTATCTAATTTGGTGCGAATATATCGCAGAGGTAGGTTCCCCAATTTTCTTTTCAACGTAGCCGCCCTCGGGCAGTACGTTAAATTCAGATGGACTCTGTCGCTTTTTACATCCATAGATTTCACACCATATCTGAAGAAACAAAAACATGTATTAAGACTCAAGAAACCAACAAACAATAGTCTGTGTATACAGTTGTTATGAATTTATAACAATTATAAATTGTGAAGTAAATAATCATATCAAACATTTTTTTTACGTGAAGGCATTATTTTCCTATAGTTTCAAGTACTAAACAAAATAACCTATTGAAATTAACAAATTCATAGCATGTGTGTGTGTGTGCACATTTAATCAGAATATATATTGATTAAGACTTGGTAAAATATATAACATTTGCTAAGAAATTAAAAAAAAAAATCAATAAATGTAAAAGTACTTACTGGAACGAATGTTTCAAAACTACATTCACCCATGATATGGGGAAATTCACTTGATCTTCACTGAACACAACTATCGAGCATGGAACGTTTGCCATTGTGAACTGATGTAGAATATTGAAGTTCCCTCTCATTTTATACAATATGTGGATCAAAACAAACTACGTCAATGCATACATTTTTCTATTAACAATTCTGAATCAGCGAACCGGTACTACACACATTAGATCCGTGTACTTTTCCAATGCATTTATTTATAATTCACGTAAGACGTAAAGGATGATGCAATAACAACAACACGTTGCACATATTTATCGAATAGGATGCATTTATCTCTATCTTGCATAACAACAACATGTATCAATTGCATGTATGCACGTGTACATTTTTATTTATGATGCAATCACATATGTTGTTTGCGGAATAGTTTTGCATATCAGCACATTTTACATAAAAATTTAGATTGACGTCAATCTGGATATGTTTAAATAGCTGTGGCATGTGAACAACGATCACAGTTCGAGTTCGGTAGAAGCATCAAGTTCAAGTTGAAGTAAGTTCTTATTATGGCCAGAACAAACAATGGAACGAATTCCCATACACTTGATGGTGTTTCGATCGACATGGTTGTTTCAATTGAAATGGTGAGTAGATTAATTAAGACAAAAGATGAATATTTAAATCAAATTGGTTTTTTAAAAAGGAATATTTTCAAATTGAAAAGAGCTCTAAGGAATAGATTAGATTGTATAAATAATTCTGCAGTTGTTGAATCTAATTTGACTATTTTGAAATATTACTTACAACAATTTAAATTGAAATTAAACAAAATTAATGCTAATCGGAAATTGATTTGGGAAGATATTGAATCTTGTTTCAAAAATCGTATAAAAACGGGGGCTATAATAAATTTGAAAATAAAGGAACCTCATGTTTTTTTCAAACAAGCATTTCGTATATTTGCAAATAGGATTAAGAAGGAAGTTCAAAATTCTCTTTTGAAAGTGAATACAACTTTTGTTGGATTATTTATCAAGCCGCAATCTGGTGAAACATCGATTAAACATTTCACCACTAAAAATAATGTTATCGAATCAAGTACAAAATTGAAAGATTGGTATAAAGAGTTTGTGAGTGATAAACTTTTAACAAAACTTGAAGAATTTCAAGAAAGGGACAGTGGTTATGCCCTATTGGAGATTTGGTACTTGAAAGTTAACATAAATTGTTATAATCCAATAACTGTTGGGTTCGGTACTTACTTGAAATTGCCAAAATTTGTGAAAATTACTAAAAGTGTTATTAATATTGAAAATAATGATATTTATTGTTTCCTATGGTCAGTTGTAGCAGCACTTTTTCCAGCTCCAGCAAACAAAAATATGAATAGAGTTTCTTCTTACCCTCATTTTAGTACAGTTTTAAAATATGAGGGTATCAATTTTCCAATTTCTTTGAGAGATATTTCAAAATTTGAATCGTTGAATAATTTGTCAATAAATATTTTTATTATACAAAATGAGAAGGAAGTTTTACCTTTGACTCTTAGTAAAACTGAATTCTCTTCAACTATCAATTTACTTATGATTTGTAATGAAATGAATGAGGAAAATACAATTTACCATTTTACCTATATAAAAGATTTATCTCGATTGTTACATAAACAGGTGGGAAATGTAAAGAATAAAAAATACTTTTGTGGAAGATGTTTAAATCATTTTATAAGTCAAGAGAATCTGAACAAACATTCTGATGAATGTAAAGATGTAAACAACACTAAAATTATTCTTCCAAAAGAGAACGATAAAATATTATCTTTCAAAAATTTTTCTCATAAAATTGAGGTTCCTTTTGTAATATATGCAGATTTGGAAAGTATTTTGATGAATCATACTGATAATACTATTTCCAATACCAGAAAATACCAAAAACATGAACCATTCAGTATCGCTTATTATTTAAAATGTTCCTATGATGACTCATTGTCTAAATTTTCTTCTTATACTGGTCAAGATTGTCAAATCTGGTTTGTGAAACAACTGAAAGATATTGCTTTTGAACTGAAGGAAATATTTTCAAATGTTGTACCTATAACAATGTCTTCACACGATAGATATACGTATGACACTTCAGTAATTTGTCACATTTGTGAAAAACCAATTTTATCTAGTGCAGAAAAGGTTAGAGATCACTGTCATTTCACTGGGAAATATCGAGGTCCTGCACATTCAAATTGTAATTTACAATTCAAAAATGTAAACACAATTCCTGTAATTTTCCATAACCTCAGTGGATATGACAGTCATTTTATCATTAAACCTCTCAGTACGGAAATGAAAGGAAATTTGTCTCTCCTACCTGTTAATAAGGAGAAATATATTTCCTTTACAAAGTATGTTGAAGGATCCAATATATGTTTTAGGTTTCTTGATTCTTTTCGATTCATGCCGAGCAGTTTGGAAAAGTTGTCATCTTATTTGAATGATGAACAAAAAATTGTAACAAAGAAATATTTTAATGAAATTGAAAAATTCAAATTGGTCACGAGGAAGGGTGTTTTTCCATATGAATACTTAGATTCATGGGAAAAATTACAAGATGAGATTTTACCTTCTCGTGATAAATTTTATAGTAAATTAAGTCAGTCGGAAATTTCATTAAGCGATTATCAGCATGCCGAGAATGTTTGGAAGAATTTCAAAATTCAAAATTTAAGAGAATATTCAGAATTATACTTGAAAACGGATGTTTTGTTATTGACAGATATTTTTGAGAATTTTAGAAAGACTTGTTATAGTACATATGGTTTAGATAGTTTGCATTATTTCACTACTCCCGGTTTGGCATTTGACAGTTGTTTGAAAATAACACAGGTAAAATTGGAATTAATCACCGACGTGAATATGATTATGTTTATTGAGAAAGGAATCAGAGGAGGAATATCACAATGCTCAAACCGATATGGAAAAGCTAACAATAAATATATGAATGAGTATAATTCTGAAGAAGAATCATCTTATTTAATGTATTTTGATGTTAACAATCTTTATGGTGCAGCAATGTGTTATCCTCTTCCAACTGGAGATTTTACGTGGGTAGCAGTTGATAATATTTCTACAGAAAACATTCTCAATATAAGTGATACTAGTGAAATTGGATATATTTTGGAAGTAGATCTTCATTATCCTAAAAGTTTGTTCAATTATCATAAAGATTTACCTCTTTGCCCTCAACATTTAGTTCCACCTGTAGCTATTTCGGAAATTCCAAAATTGTTAACTACTTTATATAATAAAGAAAAATATGTGATTCATTATAGAAATTTACAGCAAGTTCTCAAATTGGGATTGAAACTGCAGAAAGTTCATCGTTGCTTGAAATTTAGACAATCTCAATGGTTAAAGAAATATATAGATCTCAATACCAATTTGAGAAAACAAAGTTCGAATGATTTTGAAAAGAATTTTTATAAACTAATGAATAACGCTCCTTTTGGAAAAACTATAGAAAATGTGAGAAAATATAAAGATGTGAAATTGGTAACTAGATGGAAAGGGAGGTATGGGGCAAATTATTACATTTCTCAACCAAATTGTGATAACGTTACAATTTTTGGGGAAAACATGATATTAATTGAAATGAAAAGATTAAAAGTGTATTTTAATAAGCCCATATACGCAGGTATGGCAATTTTGGATATTTCAAAAACTATTTTATATGATTTTCATTATAATTACATCAGAGAAAAATTTCAAAACAATGTTAAATTATTGTACACTGATACTGATAGTTTAATATATCAATTTTATGTTGATGATATTTACGAATGTATCAAGCATGATATTCATATGTTTGATACGTCAGACTATCAACCTAACAATGTTTATAATATTCCTCTTTGTAATAAAAAGGTGATAGGACTAATGAAGGATGAAAACAATGGTATTATCATGACTGAATTCATTGGGTTGCGTTCCAAACTGTATTGTTTCAAACTAAATTCTGATAAAAATGAAAAACTTAAGAAAATTGCAAAATTAGTTGAAAATAAGTACAGTCAAAATTTTATTGAACAATTTGATTCAAATTTTGGAATTACAAAAAAAGCAAAGGGTATAACATCAGCATCATTACGACGAATAACTTTTGAAGATTATTATAACTGTTTAATGCATAAAACAAATGTAGATGTCGTACAAAATATGATTGTTTCAAAAAAACATGAGGTATTTACTGTTAATCAAATTAAAACTGCTCTAAATCCCTTTGACGATAAAAGGATTGTGAATTATGTATATACAGATACTATTCCATGGGGATTTAATGATTAATGATTTGTTGAAACATCTTTTGTCTTGGTTATCTCTCTCTCACTGTAATAACAATAACAACAATATAGAATGTAAGATTTTTTATTATTTTTGAATAAGTTTATTGTTATTATACGTTTTTTTTTTTTCTTGTAGAATAGTTCTGTGATTATTCAACCAAAATTCATTGAAATTGGAGAATTCTTTGAAAAAAGTAAAAAGGTATTTTTGTTTTATTACAATTTTATATGCATCTCTAATTTCTTTTCTTTCTTTCTCTCTCTCTCAGATTGATAAATTGGAAGAAATTTGTCTTAATAGAGAACGAGCAGGTAATAATAATATTGGTTATTTGAAACAAATCAGGAAAATTAGGCCACATCAGCTGCAAAAAAATTTGAATGGGACAAATTATTGCTACTTTTGTCAAAAATATTTCTGCTACTGCACCAATTCACTTTATCAACACGGAGTTGTTTCTGTTGATAATAATAATATCGACAATCTAAAGGAAGAAGAGAGAAAATATATTATTAATCATTTTTCTGGAGATGGTGATAAAGATCTTGAGGAACTAACTGAAAACCAGAGGAAACAAGTAGAGTTGCATAATTTTATGAAAAATTTGTTGTGTTCCAACTGCTACAAATTCAGTTGCATTTGCCAAATTCAAAAGACAATAGACGTTCTCGTTGATGAATTACAGTGTAAGGAGGAAATGAAAGATTCCCCCTTCTAACATCAATCAAAATTCTATATATTTTCGGTTTATCAAAACACACAATCATTTTTTGCTATGATAATATACAATAGAGATCAATTAAAAGAACTACGTTATAAGTTTGTTGGTAATGTAGCAGATCATTTATTTTTGTATCAAAGACAACCCTTTTTGGATGAGGAATGGATATTAATGGAGGAAAGATATAAACAGGCTAAAGAAAATGACATAATTGGAAAAGACCATTATCGATGGGTGAAATCAAATAATAATTACAATAAGAATATTTGGAACTATTACAATTCCAGAAACAAGAGGAAGAATCAAAATTAACGATCATTAAATGAAAATTCGTATAAAGTAATAATAACCAATCAGTTTGTGAGGATGTCGTCGTCGTCGTCATTGTCCCAGTTATACAACAGTTTTGTTCGCAGTGTGCTAACCAGCGTTTACGATGCAAAAAAATTCGTAAACGTATGTTGTCCGAGTTTGATGAAATACGTGGAAAAATTACAATTACCATCTGAAAATTGGTTAATCGCTGGAGAATTTATAACGTTCATTATTGGAGCAGCAACAGTAGTCACCTCAACCAATTGTGGTCATGTGGATATTTTATATTTCGGAGGAGATTTCGATCCACCTGAAGAAGATTGGAAGATAATTGATATGAATGTTGAAAACGAATTCATATATCAACATAGAAGATTGAATTTTTCGTTACACCAAATTTCAGGTATCGTTCCAAAACCAAGATCTTACCTACTAGATTGTTTCAGAGTGCTACAACGTTCTGAAATTGATTTTTATCGGATTGCACTTCTACCATACAGGTGTGAAATAATGGATCTGCGTAACATACGGAAAGATACTCCCAATTCCTTTGACGTTAAGGTGCTTCAAATGCTTTGTGGGAGAAAGGGTGAAGACAACTATAAAAAAAGTTCAACACATCCACCACCAACATTACAAATTTTGTGTTTCAACGTTCTCTTTCAAAATTTCGATTATATCAAAGAAATATGCCAGTAACAATAAAACTAAAGTGTCTCACATGCAAAGGTGAATCAGACATTTCCATGTATTGTCTTCATACTTTGACTATAAAGAATAAAAAAACTGTGTATTATGATAGTGCGTGTGTGTACGCTTTTGTGTTATGACATTAATTTAAAGTTTGTAAACCCTATTAACATAAACATAGATATAATATTAGTGTGTAAGTGTAAAATCAAACAATTATCATTATTATTATTAGTTATCACTGAAAATATAAATCTTCTCAAGTTTTAGTTAACTTTAAAGATACTGTAGTTTAGTAGTAGTAGTAGTAGTAGTAGTATACGTTCTCAATCAATCACACAGAAAACAAAATGGAACAATTTGTATTGGAATATCTCAAAAACCTTGAGACGTACAAATTAAGAAGTTTATGGAATCAAATACCAAAACACATTCAATCTGAATTATATGAATTTATGGTACCATGTACGGAACATTATAAATTTTCCAGTGGAAATGATGAAATTGATGGACCTGTACCTCCTAAAATTAGATGTCCACTTTGTATTAAAGATTGGAAAACTAAAATCTAAACATCATAATCAAAACCTACTCACAACGTTAAACAGTAAGTTTCACACGAATTATTTATTAATATATAATAAAAAAATTGTTTTTTTCTTCTTTTACAGTAATATGAGTAGAGGCAGCAACCTCAGTTATGGAAAGCAACTTCAACGATTGAATCAACTTAACAAAGAAATGGAAATTATGAGGGAACGTATCAAGAATCATCATGTTAAAGAACGACTTGACCAATGGACTCTCAAATATGAAAAACTTAAAAAACATATTATATTCGAGTCTGTAACTAAAAGTTTCTCTGAAATAAAAATACAATAGAATGTTTACATTTCTTTATTATTTAAAAACCTAACAATACAGTATTTTAAAACATCTTTAAGTTAATTACATAACAAAAAGTTATCAATGTATCTCATCCAAATTATCACTAAAGTACATTATTCAGTCTTTTGGGTAGTTATATTCGGTCTTTTCGGGTGTTTCTCACCATAGATTCTCTTTACATAATTTTCATGTGCACAAGGAAAACATTCCAGATTAGGATGGTCTGTTTCACCGCCACATTTTTTACACTTATATTCTACCGGGATTGGCATTATTTCAAATTAGACTGTTTATACTAGTTTAAATTCAAACCTTCTAACTTAAGCAGAATGAATTTCCTTTCCAATTATTCAACAATTTATGAAAAATAAAATGGAGACAACAAAGATATTTGAAACATGTACGTACATCTATGAATCGACAAGTGGAACTAATTTTAGAACAATTTATAAAAAAATAAAATGAAGACAACAAAGATATTTGAAACATGTACGTACATCTATGAATCAACAAGTAGAACTAATTTTAGAATGCAGATTACTCTGAAAATAGTAAGTAGAAATAAAAAAATCACCTTGAAATTATTATGGGCGAGGCTAGGCTCACCTTTACCTACTATCAAGGTGACATTAATTAGACCCACGTGAGGCGGGCACACCCTCTCTGGTCATTGACGACCACTTCTTCTTCGAGAAAAAGCCTCTGGTCATTGACGACAACTTCTTCAGCAATGGAGCCTCTGGTCATTGACGACAAAACACAAGAAGTTGGGGTTGGTGGACACAGGCGGATGGACATGCCATCGAAGTGTCACAGTATCCCGCTTGATATACTACTAATATTACATACAATACCTATACCTATAACAACTCGTCATCAGACAGTGGGATGAAACATAATATGAATTACATTAGTTTTGAAGGCTGTGAATTAATCGTGAAATATATCTAGGCTATTAGAGATAGAGACCCGGTTGTATTCACCACACATTCGAGCAAGCGGACCATGTAAACCCAGATTCGTATAACGGCGCTTAATGTGAAAGAGATCGGTTGATCTTGTGAACGCCCTTAAGCCCTTAAGGTTATCATTGTCAGCAGCTCAAAATCATATTTGTGTCTTATTATTTTGAATAACGTCAGTAATTCTGAGACTGTCCTCCTGAGTTCAAGTTGCAAGTCAAGCAGTAACCTTTCTGGATAAGTGCCATAATCAGGCAGGTGACCATTCACTCTGAGAAACAGAAAACGAGTAGATCTTTGTGTCGATTCCAACCGCTGAATGTATGTAATGTACGACGGAGACCATACAACACTGCAATACTCCAAATGAGATCTTACATAGGCAAAGTAAAGTTTTTTGAAGCTATCCACTGTCTTAAAGTGTTTACAAACTCGGAAAATAAACCCCATTATGGAGTAACGCCTTGACGAGATGAGATGATTAAAAATCCCATGAATGTTTAATCAAAGTTCTTTAAATACGCATAATAGCATTGATCTACTTAAACCAAGAACCACAGTACAAATGTATATATAGGTTTTAGACATTGATACGTCTTCTGATGATGGTTGTGAGACCGAAACGTACGTAAAGACGAAAATAACAAGTACATGTGTTAGTGTGACCTATTTCCCGAGAATTTATATATAATTCATACCTGGGTCAAGAATCATTAACAATGTAGGTGATGGGTTGGCAAATGAATTAGCGATCAGTCACTTATAGCAGTGAAATTCTAACGTCATACGTTAGAATTATACATATTTTTCTGAATTTCAATTTAGCAGAATTCCTATAAAATAATACTCTGCAAAATTTCTTTGATGATTAGGTATCTTCTATAATGATTACAATAGCTGCTATGGAGACATGATATATCTTTATTCTTAGTTCTGTAGGTATGTCCTATAACAACACGATACTGATAATACTTAGAAATCTTTAATTCAATTCTGGAACCTAAGCAAATGAATGTTTTTATTCGAGTTACGGATGTTTCTAACCATGATATAATTAACTTATCAAAATTCAAATTATTTGAACATATCGAAAAATATCCTATAAATCCAAAACCTAATAAGTACTAAACGCGAACATATTTTCTAAAATAAACAATGAAATCATCAAAATAAATTTAAATTACAATAATTTATATCAGTTCGACTTTCCGCTATAAACTATAAAGCCATATATGTCCAAGTCTACCAATCACATAGCAGAATTTCCAGCTGTTGGTTGGTGACGTCAGGGCAAGTATAAATAACAATGCGAACTGAAAATAGTGAAAATCGACTTATTCGTTTGGAAGAGCTTCATTACTAGCCGTCTCAAACTGTGTATCGATTAGTGTTACTATCTTTCTCATATTTATCTAATATCACACAAAAATGGTGAGTAAGATTCATTGTTCGTATTAGCTACTATTTGTAGGAATCGCAGAATTTATTGTGCCGTTTTTGTGTCTTTAATTTACTAAAATGTGGTGTGGCGTGTGGCTGGTGACCGGTAACCGCCATATTTAACAATGTTTCTTTTGACAGTTAATTCTTTAATAATTTTGTATATTTTATGTAGAGAATTCCTGAAAAATACTTATAATGTCTGCGATTATTCAATATTAAAGAATGCTATTTCAATCTGGTAAATAAATCTGACTAGGTGATGACTCACTTATTAGTATGTACTCAAATTGTTATCAAAACTGCTATCAAGTTTGAATTCACGTTTATAAATATTCAAGAATTCATCAGGGGAACTTATGATACATACTTAATGTTGCTAACATACATATTTATATTAAATCATTGAGCCCTGAATAAACTAATTAGGTATTTCAATACTGATTATCTGATATAGTATATGGTCAATAATCATGTGAATTGTGATTTAAGTATCTAAATTATAACAAGTTATCTATCGTAGAAAGTTTCATATGAAGCGTATTGACGTTTTAATTGAAGATTCCTTCAGGATCAATAACTTTGAAAAGCTTCTGCACACATTTGTACATTGAGGTATATAATGAAGTATATCTTTGAACAAAAAGTTCCTTTACTTGGTGTTTTAGTTCACATTCTAAAATTGTTTGAAGGTAGGATAATGATTTATGGGGAATATCATGTTGAATTCTAATTACTTTTCTTTGCTTACTTTGAAGTAATGGTTCTTACTTTTCATCAAATGGACAAATATTAAAAGTCAAATTCTGCTTTTTGTTAATCAAATATGCTGATGATTAACCTACAACTACAATGTGAAGAAGAAATTATTTAATTTAGAAAGCATTCTTCATCCTAGCACCCCTTGTATTAAGAATCTTTTCAACACTTATTTGCAATGCAAACCAGTTTCTGTTTGAATATACATATTAATAATAAGTATCGAATGAGTGAATTTTATACTAGAGCACACGACTGATTCCATGATATGCTCCTGCTGGAAGTAGATAATATTATGGTTTTGAAACAAATATATATGCTTCACATGATAACTGTACATAACAAAAATTATCTATTACCCAGTATATCACACTATTTAGTAATCTGTTGGTCCACCAGTTCTATCGTGCATCCATATTTACAATTTAGCCAATTGCTATTCTGTTATCAATTTTTAATTGCTGTATGCAGCTTCGCACACTAGTGATTATTTAGAGGTTAGCCTCATGATTTCCCAGTTGAATATATAATACTAATATTAATTATCATTTACTACATTCATCAAACAAGTACAAACATTAAGAGAAAATGCAAATCAAATCATAATGAAATTCCAGTACATTTTCTTATAAAAACCTTTTTATTTATGCTTTAATTTTATCAGCTAATTAACTGTAGGATTTCAGACCATCTTGGAATATACACCTCTAATCATAGGTAGAATTTGTTTTATTTAGGTCGGTACAAATGATTTCTTGTTCAGGTATCATGATTGTCGATATCTTTTATAATCATGCAGTTGTCCTTAAGATGTTGTACTTTTTATAAATACATGTCATGTTATAGAAAACATTGGTAGAATTCAGAATATCAGATATTCTCATGTATTTGTTGCATCTCAATGATCCATAAGGCAATGTTCTTTTGAAGTAACTCTGTTTCATATTTGTTCATAAAAAATATAATTAAGCAGCAGAAGTAGAGGTGGGATGCTGAAATGTTAATTGAAATTTTTAAGATGCTTTTAATTACCATCATCTTTGTTTCATCTGGGTATACAGGATTGATTAATTCAAATCAAATTGACTTTAATAAATCGATAACTCTAATTTTTCTTACATTAAACTTGTTTTTCTTTCAGCGTGAGTGTATATCTGTCCATGTTGGCCAAGCTGGTGTCCAGATTGGAAATGCTTGCTGGGAACTGTACTGTCTCGAACATGGAATTCAACCTGATGGTCAAATGCCATCTGACAAAACAGTAGGAGGAGGTGATGATTCTTTCAACACATTCTTCAGCGAAACTGGTGCAGGTAAACATGTGCCCAGAGCTGTTTTTGTCGATTTAGAACCAACAGTTGTTGATGAAGTCAGAACGGGAACCTACCGGCAGCTGTTTCATCCAGAACAACTCATCACTGGCAAAGAAGATGCTGCCAATAATTATGCTCGAGGACACTACACTATTGGCAAAGAAATTGTTGATTTGGTTTTAGATCGTGTTCGAAAATTAGCAGATCAATGCACAGGTCTCCAAGGATTCCTAATCTTCCATTCTTTTGGTGGTGGAACTGGTTCAGGTTTTACTTCTCTCTTGATGGAACGTTTGTCTGTGGATTATGGGAAGAAATCTAAACTGGAATTTGCCATTTATCCAGCTCCTCAAATATCAACAGCTGTTGTAGAACCTTACAACTCCATTTTGACCACCCATACTACTTTAGAACATTCAGACTGTGCATTTATGGTTGATAATGAAGCTATTTATGATATTTGCCGACGAAACTTGGATATTGAAAGGCCCACATACACTAATCTGAACAGACTCATCGGTCAAATAGTTTCATCAATAACTGCATCTTTGAGATTCGATGGTGCTCTCAATGTGGATTTAACTGAATTCCAAACGAATTTGGTACCATATCCTCGTATCCACTTCCCACTTGTAACTTATGCTCCAGTTATTTCAGCCGAGAAAGCTTACCATGAACAGTTATCTGTAGCTGAAATTACTAATGCCTGCTTTGAGCCAGCCAATCAAATGGTGAAATGTGACCCACGTCATGGAAAATACATGGCATGTTGTATGCTGTATCGTGGAGATGTTGTACCAAAAGATGTCAATGCAGCTATTGCAACCATCAAAACAAAACGTACAATTCAGTTTGTTGATTGGTGTCCAACTGGTTTCAAAGTTGGTATAAACTATCAACCACCTACAGTAGTGCCTGGAGGAGATTTGGCAAAGGTGCAGAGAGCTGTTTGTATGTTGTCCAATACCACAGCAATTGCTGAAGCTTGGGCTAGATTGGATCATAAATTTGACCTCATGTATGCCAAGAGAGCCTTTGTACATTGGTATGTAGGAGAGGGTATGGAGGAAGGAGAATTTTCAGAAGCTCGTGAAGATTTAGCCGCACTTGAGAAAGACTATGAAGAAGTTGGTATGGATTCAGGAGAAGGTGAAGGTGAAGGAGCAGATGAATATTAAATTCCTCAAGTTCGATATTCTTTTTCTCGATCATCCCAAATTTTAAGTGTCTTTATATTTTTTCATACAATGGTCTTTCATATTTACTTTTCCTGTACATTGATTCAATAAGTTTTTTTGTCTAATACATTTTCTACATCTCAACTGGTTTTATTGCAATTTCCTGTCTGCCAATATCATTACCAGAAACATGGGTTATTAACAATTATAAATTTTGATTAGAATCTGCCACTGCATAATGTAAACCCATTTTAAACTTAAATACAATAAATATTGAAATATTGATATGTATTAATAAATAAATGTGACTAGTTTTGTCAACACCATACTTCAAAGTACTTTGCATTATATGTTATTTTTTTATAGGAAGTTGAAGTCTATACTTGCAGCGATTCGTTTTGATTTATGTAGTTCAAGCATCAACCTGTAAGTAAGAAAGAGCTTCATACTTTGCCTATTATATTATTGTGACAAAATTTCCTCAGACTTAGTACATCTAGAACAGGGATCAATTTTACTGCACATCAATTATTCAACTTATTGCCCCCTCAAATGCAGACATTGCCACTAAATATATTCAAATCTAAATTAAAGTCAATTTTACTAGAAAACTCATTTTATTCGATTTCTGAATTTAAAGCTTTTAATTTTAATATAATATTTCAAGTCACTGATGAGTTAATAATATTTTAATAACTATTTGATATACTGCTTTTTACCACTGACTGTATTTTAAATGTTAATAGTCTAAAGATTGTAATTAAATTTGATATGATGAGTCTAAAAATAATTTTATGTATATTTTTTAACACAACAAAGATTACTTACTTACTTACTTACTGTGCCTTGGAGCAGGATTGCTGACCAATCAGAATAAATGCAACAAATGCGTTAATGAATTGAGTGATATATCATAAATTCCGTCGTATACATCTGGTTCACAAAAACTGTTTCATAATAAGTTTAATCTCCTAAGACTAATATTCCTTTGATTTCTTGTCATATTTTTTACTTCACCTGAGCTATCCAACATGAAATGCTGCAACAAATAGGTATTAGTTGCCAGCAACAATCTATCCAGTGCGATGGCTGCAATATGAGAATCTACCTAGTCTGTAGAGGACTGCTGATCGTATAACTTGACAGAAAATCGTCCCTTGGGAGCAGAAGTATTCGAAGTCGCTAAAACCATATTTTACAGGAGACGTGTTTTTCAGTTCAGGTAATTACTTATAGATTGTGATTTGTTTCATACATAGAATCTGGGTGTACAACACTCCTGTTTTATCAATGTTTCATTAAACTCTGTTGTGATTTTTATTTGAGAAAAGCATGGACTTGGAATACTAATAAGAACTTTGGCAGTACCGCAGGTATAGGTTTAAAGGCCTCTTTTGTATGTAGTATATACAAATGACTTACCTGATTATCTGCTGAAAAGTTCTGAACAGTTTGCTGATGCACTTGACGTGAGGGTTTTTGAAACTTTATCAAGGGCAAATAGTTGGTTCTCTGACAATAATTTGAAAATGAACTGTGACAAAACATAGTGCAATTCAGTTATCAATCGACCAAGGAAATTATACTTAACAACTCTGTAGACACCCCCGAATATGTGCGGTATTGTCTTTTCTGGGTGTTATCATTGATTCAAGACTTGACTGGTCCATGCAGATTGACAAGGTGGCAAAATCTTTATCAAAACATTGTTTTGCCCTAAGTACTATTTCAGTACTAGTAAATATTCAAGCCTCTATGACTGCCTATCATGCTTATGTCCAGTCTACTCTAAAATATAGAATAGTTTTTTCGGGCAACTCGGAAGAGGTTCAGAGGGTATTCGCTCTTCAAAAAAGGTGTGTTCGATGTGTATTCAAGTTGCGACAGAGAGAAAGCTGTAAACAGTATTTTGTAGGGAATAGAATACTTACCTTACATAGTTAGTTTTAATGAATTTAACAAAAAAATAGATTTGTAGTCGCAATCAGATTCTTGGTTTTGAGCTCCTGCTGTATAGTATACGGCAAATACCTAGAAAAAACATGATACTTGCTTTTGACATAAACATTGCAAATGATCAAATTTTTCTTTAGATGTCGGAATAGAGACGTTTTAAGTCTGTATTGGGTACACTGACGTTAATTGATTTGCGTCCTCGTTGATTTAAAATCATTCTCCCTAATTGCTCATATTCATCATACGTCTTTCAAATTGTAAATGTTTTTCTGTGTCAGCTCTATTAAAGTGTAAGGCTCTTTGCTGTTCAAACAACAGTGTACCATTGTTCAGGTATATAAGCTGGAACAGGTCTTGCTGCTTTTTCAATAACACTGTGAACTGAGTCTCCTTTAGTTTGAGTGTGACCTCGTTCCACAAAAAACAGGACCAGGGGCTTCCCTCTTCCAAATGGGGAGTACTCGAAATGAAGGACTAACCTCTGGGTCTAAGATGGTCTTGTATGGCTGGATGAGCTGTCCGTCAACCTCAAGGAGATGAACTTCCAGCCTTACATCAAGGCTACCAAGGCTCAGTTAACCCTGCTGGGTCCTGGGGTAAAACAGGGTGAACCGGAAGATGGCTCACTAAACGCCGGTCCGCAGGAGGAGGCGACTGTCGAAATGGGGCTACCTAGCGAGGTCCCATGCCGGAATTCCTTGACAGGGACCTAGCATAGCGGTCAGGTTAAGGCATAACATTTGGGAGATTGAAGATGGAGATGGTAGTTTGTTCTGCCTATTTCCCTTACGAGGTGGCCGAATTATGTCGATACTGTGAGGATTGCCCTTCTCCTGGGGTGCAACGCCAATGCCCACCACACAATGTGGGGGAGCAGAGGTATCAATCCTAGGGTGGAGACGTTGCTAAAGTTCCATAGCTCCACACACCTTGAGATCCTCAATAGAGGATCAATATCAACTTATTTCACGCCTAGAAGGCAGGAGGTTATTGATCTGACCCTTTATTGCTCTAGGGTGATAGAGACTCAGGTTTCGAAATGGGAAGTGTCCTTATCGGATCATAGACACATTCTATTTGATGTTGAATCTATTACAAATGAAGTTTAAAGTTACAGGAATCCAAGGATCACCACCAACTGGGGCCTCTATAAGGAGGATCTGACTCCTTATGCTTCCGACCTATCATGGAGAAGGAAGGGCGGAGACAGGCTATAGTTTCGGGTCTTAGCTCTGCCATCATCTCTGCGTATGAAGCCAGCTGTGACCTTATGCAGAGGAATGCTGGAGGAACAACGCCATGGTGGACCACAAAGGTAGAGGAACACCGGAAAAAGGTAAGAAAACTCTTTAATAAATCTCAGGCAGTCGCGTATTGGGAAAGCTATAAAGCAGCCCAAAGAGACTATAAAAAGCGCTGAGAACCACAAGATGCCCTATATGCAGCGAACAAGATGCACTATGCAAAGTTCTTTCAGAAGATAACAGAACCAGAATTGGATCAGTGATTCTTCCGAGCGGTGAGTACACAACGTCTCCGGAGACACTAAGACACCTAGTGTCGGTTCATTTTCCTGACTCTGGAGACAGAAATCTGATAACCGAAAAAGTCGATGGACAGAGTGACCGTTGTAATCGTGACTTTCGTTTGTCCTCCGACATAGTCAATTATGACAAAGGTGCAGTGGGCCATGTCAGTGTTCGTAAATCGTTTACAAATCACCAAACTAAGATGGAATCTTCCCGGCTCTCCTACAAGAGGGCCTGGAAATCATCATTAAGCTATTGGTGAAAATCTTCCGATTTTGCATAGCCACTGGCTTCATCCCGAAGGTATATGGTGGGCAGTAAAAGTCGTGTTCATTCCAAAGGCGGGTAAAACTGATTATACCCAAGCTAAGCCATTCCGCCCTATTAGTCTAACCTCATTCCTATTAAAGGCAATGGAGAGACTATTTGACAGACACTTGAGAGATGGCCCACTGAAGACCTATCCCTTACACTGTCGTCAACACACCTACCAGGCTGGCCTCTCAATTGAAACGGCCTTGCATCATCTAGTCACGAGTCTACCTGGTCAGCCACTGAGAAGCATGGAATCGCTCCAATATTAGTCCGGTAACGGATGCGTTGTACAAACCACCGCTACAAAAAGCTGTCTACAGGGAGGTGTCATATTATCTCCGCTTCTGTGGTGCCTTGTAGTCGATGGACTCTTGGAGGAACTGGAAGAGGCTGGGTTTTATGCCCAAACCTACCCCGATGACTTGGTTGGTGTCACCTCCTTCGGGCGGCACTTGGGGACGCTGTGCGAGCTGCAAAACACGCTGCTCAGCATAGTGGACTGCTGGTGCCGCACGGAGGGGCTCAGGGTAAATCCTAGCAAAGCGGAAATTGTATTGTTTACAAGGAAACGTAAGCTGGGCACACTGTCTGAGATTACTTTCTCTGACAAGATCCTGCAACTCAAAGGGTCGGTTAAGCTTCTGGGAGTAATCCTAGACAACTGACCTAGCACGAATACCTCGAATATCGAGGGAGGAATGCCTCTGCGTCATTTTGGAAGAAGAGCTTTCAGTAGCACAAAGATTCTTTATTGGATCTATGCCGCTGTGATCAGGCCTATGGTTACCTATGCTGCGGTACTGTGGTTGTCGGGGACAAGGACTGGTATGTCCCAGCGCCTCCTGAACCGACTGCAGCGGCTTGCATGCGTGGGCATATTGACCGGTATGAGGTCGGCTCCCACGAGAGCCCTTGAAGCTCTCGCCGGATTACCGCCTCTACACGTATACATAAAAACTGAGGCCATGAGAATGGCGTATAGGTTAAAGAGCCTAGTCCACTGGACCAAAACGCACTACTCTCGTGAACACTCAGCGATATTAAATACCCCGTACTAGAAATGAAGCAAGCACTTCTCCCAAAATCCTCATCCCGAATAGAGGAGACTGGAGTAACGAAACTCTCACCCTACTACCACCAGATGGGCTCAGATGGGTCCAAGGTAAGTTAGGCTGCTGGGGCGGGAGTGTACCTAAAAAGGCCAAAGATAACGATCTCAGTGACTCTAGGCGCTTAGTGCACGGTTTTTCAGGCGGAAGTCTACGCTATATTGACTTGTGCCATGGAAAACCTACGAAGAAACTATGTAAATAGGCGCATATATATTTGCACAGACAGTCGGTCGGCTCTGGGAGCTCTCTGATCACCCATAGTCACATCAAGGCTTGTCAAAGAATGCAGAGATGCACTAGCTGAACTAGCCAGGAGAGATAAGTGTTCAACTCATCTGGGCCCCTGGACACAGTGAAGTTGAAGGAAACAAAATGGCCGACTCCCTGGCCAGGCGAGGTTCGTATGTCGGCCCGGTCGGGCCGAAGCCAATGGTCGCTTTATCAAATTACGTGAGGGTCTCGCCCTTCTGGGCCAACTGAATAAAGGAGTGGTCTGAACTATGGCGAGAATCACCACGCATGAGACAGGCCAAACTCTTCATCAAAGAGCCTGTGCCTAGGCTCTCAAAGAAACTTCTCTGAACAGAAATGAGGTCAGAGAGATGACTGGAATTCTAACCGGTCACTGTCGTCTTAACAAACACCTTCACACTATGGGCATCGTAGGTGACCCTATATGTAGGAAATGCAGAGAGGCGAAAGAAACTGGCAAGCCAGCATTAGCATCCCTCAGGTACTGACACTTCGAAGAAGCAAAACTGCTCCCATAAAAAATAATGGAAGTCAGCACTGGCAATATTCTGGGTTTCTGGCGGGCCACAAACCTGCTAGAATAGAATAGACTTCTGACGACGGGCGCTCAATGGGCCCAGCTAAGTGGTATAAGTGCTTTTGAAGGCTTAGCCTCCTCCCCTCAAACGATGATGATGACCTCGTTCCAAAAATGAATCACGAATTTTTACTCCATATTTTTGAGTAATATAGTTGTAAAGGGAAAAGAAGAATTTACCTATTCTGCCCAGAAGAATTGTCTGAATAAGAAGAAAACTTCTTGACACGATTTATAATATGATGTATGAAAAGTATGAGACAACCACCAATTTCGGAAGCACCCCTTTTGGCAATGTTCTCATACCACATGTAACAAAAACAGTTCTTGGTTGCCAAATTAAAAATTATGAAATTATATGTGGAATGCTTAAATTTGTAATAGGCCAGTCCAACTTCCGATTTGGGTGCAGATAAAATTTATTGTAAGTCTAATGCAGCAGCACAATCTAATATAAATCTTTTAGCATTCCAAGTTGGGATGAGCTGGTTTCCTGCAGAATTCGTCTAATTTGACAATCCTGAGGTTTCGCTATGGGGGTTGATTCATTATCCGCTTCATTAATTAGTTTTGATTGCCTTGGCCTTTTTCAGAGAACAAAGAGACTCAGAAGACTTCTCCCTGTGAACGTTGTTGCAGTTTCCCATGAAATTAAATGAGCGGGAGATTTCTAAATTAGCAGAACTCATCAGGTATTCAGAATGTTTTATGGCTGTGGCACCATTTGCTGAAACTACTCTTTGGGACTTAGCAATGCTGCCATTGTGATCTAAAATAAAATAAAACATTGTGTAAGTATTGTGTAAAATTGCAGGATAATTTTCATAATATACTATGATTATAAAGCTATAATTATTATGTACTGAAGGAAAATTCCTTCTGGTGTTGTGTTATTATATTTGTTTCTAATCTAAAATTGGATAATACAGCGAGTAATATTGAACTTCTTGGGAAGATTCAATGCAAATTCCTTTGCTTATTAGTGAATTTCTCAATGTTACTCAGAATTTATTGAAGAACAAAGGAATTTGGAGTAAAGCTATCCAAAAATTTCAATATTACTTGTTGTATTATCCAATTTTAGGTTAGAGATAATGGATATGTTGTGAGATGAAATTTTATGTAGGTGAGATGAGTAACAAATTCAATGAAATTTGATTATGTGGACAAAAGAATTGGAAAATTCGCTACTTGATATCACTTAACTTTCTGCTTAATTTTCACCATACTCATTATTTTTTCGACTCTTGTGGTCATCGTTACGTCAGCCTGTATTCCTAGATTGAATAGATCAGAAAAATATTATGTCCATGAATGAAAACACCTCACCGAGTCAGAATTAGTCTATGTCCGAAACAAAATGAATATCGCGGACTTGAATAATAGTTAGTAACACGTCAGAACTAGTCTATGTCCTGCTCGAAGAGCGGAATTGCTCTTACGTAGTAAGTCGCGGTTAATTAAAATTAACTTTGCCAGTCCGAATGAGATCTTGAAGAAGATAAGCAATTTATCTACGTCATCATTTAAGAACATCAACATTAATACCGATCAAACTCAAGATCAAATCCAACATCTTAATAGTCTTAGAGAAGCACTAAATAAATAGTCGTATAGATAATGGGGAAAAATATCTGTAGTGTGTGACATATCTCGTACGAGTATTCGCAGAATTTTAAAGACACATAAATTTCACCCCTAAAAATTCATCTTGTACAACAATTAAATGAAGATGACTTTGACAGACGTTTGGAATTTTGCGAGATTATGACTGAACGAATAATAAATTATCCGAATTTAGTGTTCAACATTATTTGTTCTTCCACTGAGTGTTCGTTTTTTCCAAATGGAACTGTTAATCGTCACAATTTTCGATATTGGCCTGACGAAAACTCCACGTCTATTCCACGTGGTTCACACTCAACATCCTAAGAAATTAAATGTCTGGGTTGGAATTTATAGCGATTGTTTAATTGGTTCTTTTTTTTCCTAGGAAATATTCATGGAGAAATGTATCTGCAATTATTATAAGACGCAATCGATCCTGCATAGACAGAAACGCTTGAAAATAATAACAATTGCAATGCCGAAGAGTTGACATTTCAACAAGATGATGCACGTCCTCATTATACCCTAGCGGTTCATGAATATTTAAATCGGACGTATCCTGGTAAATGGTTCGGCCGAAGAGGACCAACAGAGTGGCCTGCAAGATCGCCTGACTTGACCACCTTAGATTTGTTCTATGGGGTCACTTAAAATGTAAGATTTATAAAACTCAGCCACAGTCATTAAATGAATAATTACATCAGCGGATCATTGATGAATGTCGGGCCATTACACCAGAAATGCTTCATAATGTCAGTGACCGTTTTGAACAAAATCTCTATTATTGTATGGAAGCAGGAGGCCAACACTTAGCACTTATTATCATGAACAGTGGATAAACTAAATTTACATTTTGTGTCTCATCTTTCTTTGTAAACCTAAACCATACCGTAAAGCTAAGCTCAAAAAGGATAATTTTTTCCACAAAAACAATGCTATTACATAAAATTACAGTAAAAATCGATACAAATGTTTCATCAGTATTGATTTATTAACTAACTTAACTACGTACTTAATTCGTAAAAATTGTTAGGCCGTGAAAAGACATTTTGATGACCTTTGAATTGTGGTATCATTTGACTCTTAATCCCATTTTAATTTAAGGGTTGAACCTTACCTCTGCGGGAGGTTGGAGAGGCAGAGTTGAAAATAAGCAAAAAAAACTTTTTTCTCGCGATAAAAATCAACGGATCTCAAAAATTTTTCACCTAGCAATAACTTTTTTTTCATTGTTCTTCCCTTATTTTCACAAAATGGCTGCATCAAATTTGTAAAACTAAGATGCGTTGAACAGAGAATTCGAATACCTTTAAAATAAGATACCACTCGACTCATATTCCTATTCAAGATTTTGGGGTTGAAGCTCACCCCCGCGAGAGGGGGTGAAAGTTACAAGGTTGATGATATAAGCAAAATCTTTACCCCTGGAAATAAAAATCGACGGGTCCGAGTGAATTTTTTTTAAACGAACGATATATGAGATATCGACCGTGTTTCGTTTTGATTGGCCCATCCTCTATATATGTGGTGTGCCACGCATAATTAACAGCAAAAGTCCACTGAATTTAAACTGAGTATGTCCAACAATAATCCTTATTCATCTCCAACCTGCTATTGCTAGAATGTTCGAAGTATTAAAAATAAACTCAGAATTTCATTCGGCTGTTAGTCATAATGTGTTACCTTTGTCGCTCTTACTGAAACATGGCTTCATTATTCCATTGCGAGTGGTAAACTATTTCCTTCCGACTATATCGTTTTTGTATGCGACAGGCGCTGATCTAGACTTTCATTTGGGAGGGGGGGGGGGGGGTTCACGGTGTTATTTTTTTTAAGAAGGGGGGGGGGTGCATAATTACGTATCAAACATATTTTTATTTTTTTCAATATCTATCTAATGTTATATTAGATATGTATATATTATATATTTGTGCTTCTACATTTTGACATCTTGCAATCTTAGAACAAACGATTTATATACTATTTAGATTACAAAATCAACTCGTCTTCTGGATCTTTTCGCGAATTCTGTGATAATTTTATCCACGTCAAGCTGAATCTGGCGGTGAATGTGAAGCTAGGCGTGACCCATGAGCCATTCCTCCTCCATGGTTGCTCTCAGCCAAGTTTTGAGCCGCCGTGAGCAGAAAAACGCCGCTCAGCGATTGCTGCGCTGACAGGTGGAGTTGCCACAATCTTTAGCAGCATCTTGATGCACGAGTAGAAGTCCACATCGCAACTCTTTATGATCTCTACCAAAAAATTGGGAATCTTCAGGCCTTCTTGAACAACGCGTTTCCAACGAGCTACCCACATTCGGAACTCGGCAAGACGATAGAGGAACGGGCACCTATGAGACTTTTGTACCGTCGTGACACTTTTCGCTCAGCTACTCAAACACAAATTATATAGATTCTCTCCTCATACATTTATTTTAAGGTAGGCAGTGTCAACATCAAGCTTTTGGTTCTGCGGTGGAGGCGGCAATGATGAAGATGACTCAGCTATTCCTTCAATGTCGGTTTCTGATATTTTTTGTGGAGAAGGTGTCAATCGTTCTAACACGTTTCAATCCCGTTTTCTTCAGAGAATCGCCCTGAATAAATTGTATGATATTGAAATACTGTTAGAAATACAATTTTAGTTATATGAATTAAAACAATAACTAGTATTAGATGATACATGTCTAACGATTTAAAAAAAAATAGCACACTTGCGGCTCAACTGTGCTAAGAAAATTTCATGACCCCCCCTTGAATCCGCGCCTGGTATGCGATCGTAATCTAAATATTACAGAAACTACACATGGTGGTGGGTCACTACTTGCTGTACATAACTCCATCAAAGTACAACAGCTGGACCTCATCTCTATTCTCACCGCCTTACCGTTCTTTGATATTGTTGCTTCTGTGTGTGACTTAAATAATGGTGTTGAATTACTTGTTATAGTTTTGTACCTTCCCAAAACACCTTCAACGAGTGATTTAGAAACGTTACTGGAACATCTTGAAGAAAATTCCCTAGTTTATTAGCACTTATTTATTTTAGGTGACTTTAACATACCTCAAAGATCGAATTCATTCATCGCCAAATCAGGTGTGCCTCAATGCTCAAACTTTGGTCCTCTACTGTTCCTTTAATGATTTGGCTCAAACCATAATCGGCCTGAAATTAATTTTTGCTGATGACTTGAAAAACATTTTTGAAAATAAAGACCATAGTTGACTGATATTCACTACAAAATGATCTGAACAATATTTTTGAGTGGTGCGCCAATAAATTGATTCTAAATATTAATAAATGTTGTATTGTTAGCTTTAGTCGTAAAGTCCATCCTATTTCCTTCGATTATCTTTTAGATTCAGTAATCATTTCTCGTAGTATCGGGATATCAAAAATTATCTTAGTCAAGGGTGGTTGTGGAATCTAAAACGTGTGTCTTACTTTACGTTTGGAATAATTATGTCACTGTCACACTGACATCAATAACCTACAAATTTCATACCTGTTTATTTCAGTTGTAAAACAATAATGAACTACAAATTATGAAATAACAGTTTTAGTAACAAGAAAAACTAAATTACAGTAATTGTTGGAAATGTCTCCCGTTTTGTTCAATGCACAAGTTGACGCGCATCCTCATGCTGTGAAAACCGTTTAGCAGCATTTCTGGCGTTATGGTTGCACATTGCTGAACTATTCTTCTTCTGTACGAACTCTTGATCTACCCGCACCTTTTATATGAGTCACACAACCAGTTTCGCGAAACACTTCAACACAATTTGTAAGGCACGCATAAAAATTGTCCGCTAATATTGCCACGTTTGGGAAGTGCTCTCGAAAATTGTCCAAACACAAACGTTGACGGTATTGCCAATTTCCATTAACTAGCGCACCCGATCGAAAATAGGCTTCAATCATGAAAATTTTGTGCTGTGTGATAAGAGGCATGATTCAAAAACTGGATTAGAAAATTTCAGCACAATGACTTAACAGATTCTGACACAACAAAACATATTCAAAAATTTAAAGCCCGATATTTGCCATGACAACAAACTTTAATGTTATTTGTTCACAATGTGACTTATTTTTCAATAGTATTCAGTGTCTTATTAGTGTAGTCAGATAAGGTTATTTGTCACCACGTATTCTAACAATTTAGTCAGTTTATTTTCATTATTCCTATTTGATATTATTTTTTGTTTTACATTTCTTATTCTTTATATTATGTTACTCTGCATTGTTTGTTCTATAATTGGGTTACCCTGTTCGTCATATATATACTAAATAAATTTGTCTATAATCACAAATAACCATAAGGTGCTTTCAAAATGTAAACTTACAAAAATTTTTTTTTTGAATTCTCTAGATATTACAAACCAAGATTCACTATTGATCATAAACCACATTCAATAATTTTGGAACCTTTGGTAGAGTAGAACATGAATTCCAAATATTACCATTGAGATTGATTATTTTGTACTTGTATGTAGATTTTGCAGAATCTATGAATGGGAATGGATTCACAAATTGTTCATATGCAAAATACATCTAATTCATAATATCAACATATAAATTACCAATTTTGTACTTTCTAAGTTGAGAATAAAATTCAAATTTACACGTAACTTGTAAGTCTTGTAGCTTAAACTAAAGTTAAAGCTAAATGTAAAGTTATGTCCTTAAATATTAGAAATCAATCTGAATCTGGTACAAATTTAGTAATGGGGTGGACCATGGCTTGAGGAGTTTATTTACCAAATTGTTGACGTGAATTATAGGTATCGATTTGGTCATTTAATATTTTTATATTGTTTTTTAAATGTTTTAAAAATTATATTGATTCTAGAATAGAGTTTGTTCTTTTTCCCGAATATGTATATAAAATATCGGGATTATGTGCCAAAAGGTGATTCGCGTAACTTCTTTTTTGAGCCTGTGTTTGTGGAATCTTACACTGAAATTGCCTCCACTTTATCCTTTGTTCAAGGCACTACAGTAATCGCACCTCAGCCTATAAACTCCAATCTTCTTCAATTTTTTTTTCAGATTTTGGGGTATAGATCATTTGTTGTTTCAATGTTGACGTGTTTATTTTGGCTTTTAATTAATTGAGATATTATTTGTGAGTGCTTGCTTAAATATGTTAGATAAGCAAAATTAGATTTTTTATTATTTTTCTGGATAAATTAGGCTTAGGGTTTTTTACTATCTTCATTATCAAAATTAATAATAATACCAAAATTAAATTAGCATGTAACATTTTTAGGTGAACACACAAAGAATATGTCAATTTAATGAAAACGTCGCATTTAAAATAACAAAATAATCTATACTCATATCTAAAAAGATTAATTAAAGAAATCTTGAGTTTATGGCTGTAGTGTGATGAAGTGGATACACTATAACACTATACATAAGAAACACTCAATCACCCTTATTCACTAAAAATATTGTGAAGTACTGAGGACCTTTCAGCTACCAATTACATACTCTGATGATGGCTACTTGGTAGCAGTAAGGTTCTCAGTATTTTTACTGGATAAGGGTGATTGATTCTTATCTATAGTCTCCAAACCATTGTCTACCCTCATCCCTAAATTTGTACCACATTCAGGTTGAAGGACTTAATTTTACATTTAGCTTCAATTGATAACTCCAAGCTTTGAGAATGACACATAATGGGGTGTAACAATTTGTCAGTATTAATTAGTGATTAAATGTTACACTTTTTTGTGTAAATTTGAGTTTTAATCTCCAACCTCAGAAAGCTTGAAATAATTTTACACTATGTAATCGCAAGAATCATAGATATACCAATTTTGTCTCGAGGAGCGCAATTGATTACAAAACTAATCAGATGTATTTTCCCTAGAATCTAGTACCTGTTCTGGATATTAACCTTGACTTCAACTCGATTGCACTTTCAAACCACCTGTACATAATTATGTATGAAATGAAAGATTGAGGAAAAAGTTTCCAAATCAAGATTAAAAATCTCCATAACTGGTACAAGAGTCAAAAGATCAATATCCTAGTTAATTATGAAATTAATAAAAAAGATCACTAAATAAGTGTTTATGATCAGATATTTGATTTGCTGAGAAGTTCTGTTAGGTACTAAAGAATGTAAAGCAATAAATATATACAACCTGCTTGTTTTAAACATGAATTTATTATTAGCATTGATGTATACGAAATATATTCTGGGTAATTATTTATCGGTCGGCATAATAAATAAGACATTTTTTACAAGTTTATAATTAATAATAACAATAATAATATAACTTTATTAAGAATACAAATACTCTAATGGGAGGAGAAAATCTAGCATAAGCTACTCAACTTGACCCCCAGACGAGTGAAATTATACATTCAAATTCTAAATCTAAGCTTAAATTAAACTGATACAAACAAGAAAGAAAATGACGATCCAGTCTGTCGATGAGCACACTCTCAGTCCTCCGAAAATATTCTGTCTCAGCCTCAAACGAAAGCCCTTCACTGACAAGTTCTCATGCTGTAAACAGTACTTATTAAATACTACCGGCGCATTGTACGAAACATGGAAGCACGAAATCTAGGCAAGGACAATGTATTTACATGTCTCAAATGAAGATCATGCACATCCTGTCTGAAAGTAAGCTTCTGTCTCAAGTACAGTGGTGACGAGGTAGACAACAATTTACAAACAAACATTGAGAAGTGGTAACTGTATAACTGGTCAACGCTAAGCCATCTGAGCTCCTTTACCTCATATGAGATGTGGTCAAACTTTGCAAAGCCAAATACAAATCGAGCACATGTATTTACAACCTTCTGCAAACGATACCTGCATAGTTTGTCCAAACAGGGAAAATATACCACACTGCTATAATGTAGTAGTGGAATTACTAAACACTCACAAAGTTTTTTTCGCATTTTGAAGTTAATGATATGGTAGTTAGAGTACATCAATTTAAAATAACGCCCAAATTTCTCCCTCATTTCACGTACTTAATAAGCTCACCGTCAATAATCAACCTAAAGTTCTGCAGGATATGTGTTCTGCGGTTCCTAGGACAAAATACCATATACGTACACTTTTTTGGATTCAGTTTGAGATTATTTTTACGCGCATAAACAGAAATAGAAGCCAAGTCACGATTCAAAGCAGCAGCAGCACGTATAACGTCCCCTGGTAAAAAGACAGACCTAATCTGAGTGTCATCAGCAAACATCTGCATCTTAGACTGCCGCATACTCTCAAACATATCGGTCGTATAGAACAGAAACAATAAAGGACCAAGCACAGAGCCCTGCGGAACCCCAGAATTAATATAACGAAACGAAGACCTTTCACCCCTGCATTCAACAACCTGTGTCCTCTCACCAAGATAAGACATAAAAAAATTACAAACTGTTTCGCTGAAACCATAAAACCTCAACTTGGCTACTAGAAGGGAGTGGTTCAGCGTATCAAAGGCTTTTGAACAATCTAATAATACCAATGCAGATGTATGTCCTTGGTCTATACTTCTCATGATATCATCCACAATATTAGCCAAGACTGTTACCGTACTGTGGCCCCTTCTAAATCCAGATTGCAGATTCTAAACAATTCCTACTCCAGTAATAAATGTGTAGATCTGTCTGTATAGAATCTTTTCCAGGACTTTACCATACAGTGGTATAATACTTATTCGTCTTAAATCGGAATATGACACAGGATCAGTGACTTTAGGCAAGGGCTTCACAATGGAAAGTTTCCATAAGGTTGGGAAGAATCTCTATAACGTTTATATTATATTTAATTCAAAAGTTGGTTAGAGTTTTCATAGTTTCTAGTTTTATAAATTTTCTAAACCATGAATTCACTTAACCATTTTTTTACATTATTTCGATTTTCTTATCTCACCCCCAAGTTTATGTCAATTAGTTTTGTTCTACATATAAATCTCAAACAAGAAGATGAGGTTTTGCGAGTTAAAGTTCTTATTTTCTAAATATGCAATTAATTAAATATGAATGGTATTAAGGTTTATTGCCTTGGTACGAAATACAAATGGGACCGGCTCTGTCAAGGTAGTTTTATCTAATGCGGTAGTGGAAGATGGTATTACAATTGAAAAAATCTAAACCAGTGGTTAACAGTGGCTAGAGCTACTACCTTCAAATAGTTCAATATAATTCAAACGTTTCATTTATCATCCTTCAGTGGTTAATAAATTCCCATTTTTTTTTTCTAAATTTGCAATACAACCCATTTATAGATGTAAGAACAAGCTAAAAAACCGTTTAGGCAACACCTTTGATAAAACTTCGACACATTTCTGGATTTACAAAATCAATTGTGAGTCGTGTTCAAAATGCTATATGGGCCAAACTAGAAGGAAAATCCTATCTCGGTATAAAGAAAATGTTGACCATAAAAAGAAAAATAATGGCGACAAATCGGCTCGTTAGCTCAACATATTATAAATAAAGGTCACGTCATTTCTCAAGAAAGCTTATAACTCTCGAAACACAAAAATGAAGAATATCTAGGTAATTTAGAAGGGATGAAAATGTATAAGCGAGAATGCAATTTAATGAATTCAGATTTATTTCCAGCTGAGAGCTTAATTAATTCCAAATAGTATTTAAATAGGCACATTTTGATTTCTAATTTAGTTACTCAGTATTTTTAGAGGATAGTGGTGATTATTTCTTATTTTTAATATTATAGTCAGTTCAAATAACCTACTTTTCTAGAATTGCTGTAGGAAATAATATGATACCCTCAAGATAAATATTGAAAAACTTAAAGTTCAGCAGTCGATAAGACTCGACCCCACGCCACGTTAATCATTACAAAGCCATTGACTCTACCACCGTTATCGAGCCCTTTGGAAGGAACGGTGTGAACTAGATACATGATCTAACGTCGAGTATTCGACAGGCCGCTCTACTCAATAACTCGAAAACGGCTTAAGGTACGACAATGAATTTTCATCCCAATAAATTTCGAACATCATATCTAGTTTGTGTAAATTTCAAGGGGATTGCATTTACTATTTGGCCGCCACAAGAGAACGTACATTCTATGGTTTGCACGGCATATAACTACTTCTCACCTAATATGAATTAGATGATGGTTTTGAACTTTTCTTCATATACAAACTTGCTACTTGTATCACATATCATCATAATAGATTTGCTAAGGCTAAATCTTGGCGTCCTGATATTATTGCGTGAACGCGTTAAGTTAGAATGCCCATCAAACAGACGTGAATAGATATACAGAGAGGGAAAACACATAGTGCCGTATTTAAGGAACAAGGGTCTGCAATGTTCCCTTCTCCCAACATTCGCTATAATTCTCATGGCAATTTTTTGAGCTCCAAATATCTTCATTGCCTGCGTTTATGTCCCCCATTTTGAAATTCCATGTGCTAGAAGGGAATCAAATAAGCCATAATAAGCAGAAGAAAGTGTTAGATAATAAATCGCAAAGATTTCTTATAGTCCAGTCTGTAAGGTGGGGAACAAAGCCGAATATCAAAATTTTTTGCAGTAAGTCGAATCGGATAAATTCTTTTTGCATGATGGTCTATGGACCATGAAGGTCATTCGTGACTACTGAGCGACTCTTCAATCTCCCCCAATTCACCCGTATATGATAAATTAACCCTATTTTCAACCCCATCCTTAAGATAATTTTTAATTTATCAAAAAATGAAAACTAAGTCTCCAAAATGGGTTCTATGGTTTTTTTGGGTCGCGAGTCCGAGGACATTTTCCAGGAAAATTCATTCAATGGCGGATAATCGGAAAAGTTTGGTAATTTTCAATCAAATTTTCTCATTTTGCACGTAACCATCGCCTCAAGGATGACATATGTTGACAGTCGAGTATTTCAATCCAGAATAGTGAAAAACCAGGGAAATTTGCGGAGAACTGTGGAAACCGGAAAGAAAATCTTTGCATCGAAATTATCGTGTGATATGTCACTATAGGGTTTTCATTGGTCGCTGATTACGAATTTGATAATTAAAAAGTTCAAAAAGAAACGCGAAAAAATTTTTCAATGAATTGGCCTTTCTTTAAGTGGAATTTTTTCAGTGCCGTGTTGAGTTACATTATACAAAAATTAAAAGTAATGGCAAAAAAAATTATTATTCCGGAAAAATCAAAGAAAATTACAAGGAAAAACACTCCAACGTCATCGAAATAGCAGTGTGATATAAAAACCCCTATAGTGACTTATCACATGGTAATTTCGATGACGTTGGAGTGTTTTTCCATGTAATTTTCTTTGATTTTTCCGGAATTTTTAAATAATAATTTTTTTGGAATTACTTCTATTTTTTGTATTATTTAACCTAGAACGTCGAAAACATAAAATAAATCAACATGACACTCAAGAAATTCCATTAAAAAAGAGATTTCATAGTGAAACTTTCCACGTTTTTCCAGAAAATGATATTTTTGAACTTTTCAATTAGCAAAATCGTAATAAGCGACCAAAATAACCTCTACAGTGACTTATCACACGATAATTTCAATGACATTAGAGTGGTTTTCCTTGCAAATTTCTTTGATTTTTCCGGCATTTTCAAATAGTTATTTTTTAGTCATTACTTTCAATTTTTGTAGTTTAGCATCGAAAACATAAACGACCAAAAAAACCCCTATAGTGAGTGACCTATCAAACGATAATTTCGATGACATGAAACGATTTTCTTTTCTGGATTTCCACAGTTTTTCGCAAATTTTCCGGGTTTTTTGCTACTCTGGATCGAAATACGCGACTGGCTACCTCTATTATGTATAAAACAATAAACATGTGAAAATGAGTAAATTTGTATGTAAATTGCCAAATTTTCCGGTCATTGAATGATTTCTCCGTAAAAATGTCCTCCGATTCGTGTTCAGCGACCCAAAAACCTATTTTGGAAGCTTAATTTCCATTTTTTGTAAAATTCCAAATATCTTTAAAAGGGGGTTGATAATATTGTTAATTTAGCGTATAGGGGTGAATTGGGGGAGATTGAAGAAGCGCTCAGTAGTTACGAATGACCTTCATGGTTCATAGAACATCATGCAAGAAAAAATGTCCGATTCGACTTGATGCAAAAAATTTTGATATTCCCCCAGCTTATAGACTGGACTATTTAGTATATAAGTCACTGTAGATAATTTGGATCTTAGGGTTGTGACATGAGAGCACCAATTCAGACGATGGTTATACCTAATAGTTGAACTACAGTTGTTGAGTTTATGATTTGAAGAAATGGTTAAATATGAAAAATAATAAGTTTCAAATACATTATAGGTATGTTCACAAACAATACATTAAATAATTCAATTTTTTATAATCTCAAAATTCTGTCAGTGGAGAATACTATTTTATTCTCTATCTTTCAAACGAATAAATTGGCAATGCTCAAACATCTTCTGTATCGGACAAGATTTACCATGGAGAAATTTTTAGTTCGTCCCCATATCTTCAACTGAAAGGGGGTAGAATGTCCGTCGACCCAGTGCCCCTCTATTATTTATCAATATCCATCCATGTTCTTAAGCATTTTGTCATAGGTAACATAATATTGTTCTGAGATTTTTTTATTGCAATGAACTGGAGTAAAATTTTTGCGAATCTTGGTGGGTAGACATCGCTAAAATATATAACCGTTTATACGTTTTCGTGATAAATTCTTGCGGGATTGTCATTTTCGTTTTGTCAAAATGTAGCGTATGTTTTGATTTTTAAGACCCAAGGCAATGTGCCAAGGAGATTTCGGAAATTATCATGCTGGGAATGGAACTTACATACCTCTTACTAACAAATTAACATCATCTGGTGAACCGTGGTTTAATAAAGTCTATTCTAGGGTCGTCGCCTCAAAACAAACATCATATCGCTGTTGGCACGGGAACGATTCATTCCTGGAGACCAGAACAGAATATGTTGAAGCCAGGCCAGGAATATCTGTAATCACACAATAGACGCATCGAAAGAGGCGTATAACGTCAAAATAAGAGCAACACAAACATTTTACTTGTAGCTTTTCCCTCCCCTAACCGAAGATGAGGGTGGCTACTATACCACAAGAAAAAGCCAACCTTTTTGCTGAAATGTTTGCACCAACTTCCCCAGAGGAAGGACTCTTCTCACATTTTCGCCATCGATAGCCATAAGCCCGAAAATGTTTTTCGTCTCTTGTAGTCTTGGTATAAAAAAAATGTGACCTCAGAGGTCGACAAACTGAAAGTACAGCTGGTGCAGTTGAAGGTTTGACTATAAAGTAGACAGTTCGTCTGATTCAGGGAGAAATTTGAAGTTATAAAAAAATAGAATTGTTTAATATATTGTTAGTAAACATGCCTATAATGTATTTGAAACTTAATTTTCCACTGTGACTGTGTGATAGAATAAAATAAAATATTTTTTGTCTTCAAATATTGGTAAAAATATCAGCAAATCAGTTCAAGCGCAGTACGCAAAACAATAAGTATTTAACAAGATTATTTCATATACAGGTTCATTCAAATTAATAACATTATCCTTCTGTCAAATCTAAAATCTTATCCGATCACATCATTCGTAACTATGCAACAACATTCGAAGTATAAACTATACTCTCATAAAAATAAATAATAAAATTGAGAATTCTAACACTCTCCCTCGAATAGTGTTGTATTATACATTATGATTGCTACTAATCCACACTTTTATATACAGTCGGCGTGTTCTTTTTCTGAAATCATTTAGTTAAGAAATCTGCAACCATATCTGTAGTGGAAACGTGTTGAACCTTAATTTTTCCGTCATGAAGAACATCTCCAACATAGTGATATTCAATGTCAATATGTTTACTGCGCTGATAAAAAACAGGATTCTCTGCTAACTTGATACATCCTAGCCTAGGTTGTCTCCAAAATAGTTACATTACTCAACTTTTCGAAACCTAGTTCAATGAGAAAACGT
Source organism: Endomychus coccineus (assembly GCA_958510875.1). Taxonomy (NCBI): domain Eukaryota; kingdom Metazoa; phylum Arthropoda; class Insecta; order Coleoptera; family Endomychidae; genus Endomychus; species Endomychus coccineus. The sequence continues at coordinate 123,175,547 of OY294067.1, read as the reverse complement.
TGTGAAAAAATTGCTTCTTTGTTAGTAGGCAGGGAGACACTTGGGGCGGCCAGACAGAGAGCCTTATCAGATGTAGGCAACCAGTGATACACTCGTGCATGCGCGGTATGCCCAGACAGGTATCGGTAAGTACTGACCCTGTATTACCGGCCTGGGTAGACGGTTAGGGTGTGGTCTCGCCTCTAACATCTAGGTGTTACCGGGTAGACGGTTAGGGTGTGGTCTCTGACCGCTAGGGGCCCTTCTGCTATGGTTGTATGATGGAGACCGAGTAGTGGTAATCAGCCTGTATATACAAGATCGTTCAAGGTAGACAGCAAGCAATATGTGAGGTTAGGGAGAACTTCAATGTAAAGCAGCATCAAAATATTTTTCTACACACGGGAATCGAACCCGAGAAATGAAATCCAAAGCCAATTCCTTAACCGCTCAGCTATGGAGGAATTGAGAACAAGCGATTTTAATGTTGTAGATATAACCGCAGGGTATCCGGTCTGAGTGATAAGTGCGAGTATATTGCAGTCTATATGATGCAGGTAATTGTTTTACATGACGTTAGTCATGCAGGTATGTCACGAAGCGAGGTATGGAATGTGAGACTTCATAGCGCTAGCCCATAGGGGTTTTGAAATAGTGTTGTTTGTACATGTCGTCAGTCACGTGATTTTTGAAAGAGACCGGGCATTCATCGGGGGTATCATGGGAGGGCTGCTGTTCCTTGAATGCATAGATGGAATGTTATATATAGTATAGAAATGATATCTTCTGCATCTCTCTCTCAAACGCGATGTTTATAAGGAAATTACTTTCAAAAACGTTTATTCAAGCTGTCTGTACCTTACTTGATTGCTATATTACAAAATGCGATTTCAATCATCTTAAACATATATGGAAATTATTTTTAGTATACAAAATGGAGTTGGGAGACTTCAATGGGGTATGGAATGTGAGGTTATACAGATTGTTTATGTATGACGTTAGTCATGTGAATTTGAATGAAGCTGGCGCGATCTCCAACGAGACAGGTGTGTATGTGAGGTTATACAGAGTGTGCAGGTATAATGATGTCTATCACGCAGGTCTTCAACGAGGTATCTTCCTTGCAGGAGCCTTCAATGAAATGTGGGGCTGTTTGTACATGCCGTTAGTCGCAGGGTTTTGTCTGAGTTATAATGATATCGTACGCGGCGCATTGTTTGCCCCCCACAAGTCTTCAATAAGGGGTCATAACATCTAACATGCGATAGTTTACAAAAATGCTGCTTCTCATAATAGCGATATTATGAAGCGTTTGCAGAAATAACTATTAAATCATCTTATTCAACTTGGAATTATCGTAATGATGCGCGCGATCCTTCAATGTTAAAGTAGTTTCATAAGTTATCCGAAAGTAATATGAATATATAAAATGTTTTTCCAAAATTAGTTCCGAAGTAAACATAATTCGCTATAATATTCATTCATGTATGTTTCATAAATTATCCTATATAATTCAAATAAGGTTGAACAATATTCACTATCATATTTTGCGGTAGAGCTACAGCTCGCTCGAGAGAGATAAGAAAGATACGCCGATCACCTTCAAACGCGATGAGAATACTTTATTTTAAATCACACATGTAGTATGTATATATTCGAATCATATTGATTGTAAATCGCATAATATGATCCGAAATCTAGCTGCTGCTGGGTGTAGCCCAATACCTATACAGAATCTAGACGAAGCGGTGTTACGCATCACGAACTGTCTGTACAGCTCGATTGCTATATAACAAAATACATTTTTAATCATCTTAAACATATAGATGTGCTAATATAATTTTTTCAGTATGCAAAAATATACTAATAAAACATTTTTCATCGACACACACATTTCTTCATAGGATAGTTAGCTTTTTATAAAATTCAAACAATTTCAATGGGAAACATATATGCGAGGGAGTTTTATAGAGATCGAACTCATTTCCCCAACCACCCCAAGAGGTAGAACTATGATGAGGAATAGATGTGGATAATAATCATATGAATATCTTCATAAGCGCTAATCTATATGACATTCAAACACATGCTTCATAAAAGTCTGAATATTGAGTAGAGCTATAGTATCTTCTTCATAAGCGATCATTATCAACATTCAGACACTTGTTTAGCACGTGATTCAACAGCCTGTCACCATCGTTCACGAACTATGATGGGCTGATGAGGAATAAAATACCAATAATAATTATATAAATATCTCCATTAGCAATCTGTACTATTTTCCTTCACGAGCACGACTTTTACAAACTCCATACGTTCGCGTAAAAGATTATAATGATAAACACATTTTTTGTTCACGAGTTTACATAATCATATGAATATCTTCATAAGCGCTAATCTATATGACATTCAAACACATGCTTCATAAAAGTCTGAACATTGAGTAGAGCTATAGTATCTTCATAAGCGATCATTATCAACATTCAGACACTTGTTTAGCACGTGATTCAACAGCCTGGCATCATCGTTCACGAACTATGATGGTTCGATGAGGACTCAAACATTGAACAGATGAATATTTGAGGTTAAATATCTGCTGTAGAAATTACCACGCTTTTATTACCTTTTATTTGAGAATATCGATATCTCCCATGTAACGGCTTATTGCCTGAAGCTATTTTGTATGCAACATTGTTATCATTTGCGAGCCTACGAGGGCCTGTGTGTTGGTCGGGGCTAAATGAATATGTTTGACTATTATTACCTGTAGATTTATTTGAGATTCTTCAAGTTTGAGATTGATAACCCACATGAAGAAAGAAGCTTCAACGAATTGATAGGTTATTTATTATTTTCATATTCGCTATTCTGAATGTGACAACTTTATCAGCTTCAACACTCGAGATAAGAGAGAGAGAGAGAGAGAGAGAGAGAGAGAGAGAGAGAGAGAGAGAGAGAGAGAGAGAGAGAGAGAGAGAATATTTACCGCTGATGTAGGAAAAATCAATATGATGCATACAAATTGGGGTGGGTGAGAACATCAGACTATAGCTTTATGTGTATCGAAATACATAAGGATTTTGACGAGTAAGTAGTGTTTTATTGAATTGAAGATCCGGCGATCATAGTTCACGAACGATGATGACGTCACTGCTTCAAGCCAATGACAGTAACTGATTCAACCCGGCGACCATCGTTCACGAACGATGATGATGTCACTGCTTCAAGCCAATGACAGTAACTGATTCAACCCGGCGATCATCGTTCACGAACGATGATGACGTCACTGCTTCAAGCCAATGACAGTAACTGATTCAACCCGGCGACCATCGTTCACGAACGATGATGATGTCACTGCTTCAAGCCAATGACAGTAACTGATTCAACCCGGCGATCATCGTTCACGAACGATGATGACGTCACTGCTTCAAGCCAATGACAGTAACTGATTCAATCCGGCGACCATCGTTCACGAACGATGATGACGTCACTGCTTCAAGCCAATGACAGTAACTCATTCAATCAGGCGACCATAGTTTACGAAACGTGTTTCAGACACGTGTTTCAACATTCAGACACGTGTTTCAGACACGTGTTTCAACATTCAGACACGTGTTTCAACATTCAGACACGTGTTTCAGACACGTGTTTCAACATTCAGACACGTGTTTCAGACACGTGTTTCAACATTCAGACACGTGTTTCAGCATTCAGACACGTGTTTCAGCATTCAGACACGTGTTTCAGACACGTGTTTCAACATTCAGACACGTGTTTCAACATTCAGACACGTGTTTCAACATTCAGACACGTGTTTCAACATTCAGACACGTGTTTCAGCATTCAGACACGTGTTTCAGCATTCAGACACGTGTTTCAGACACGTGTTTCAACATTCAGACACGTGTTTCAACATTCAGACACGTGTTTCAGCATTCAGACACGTGTTTCAGACACGTGTTTCAGCATTCAAACACGTGTTTCAGCATTCAGACACGTGTTTTAACATTCAGACACGTGTTTCAGACACGTGTTTCAACATTCAGACACGTGTTTCAGCATTCAGACACGTGTTTCAGACACGTGTTTCAACATTCAGACACGTGTTTCAGCATTCAGACACGTGTTTCAACATTCAGACACGTGTTTCAACATTCAGACACGTGTTCCAGCATTCATACCTATTTAACATGTATTTGATACATGATTTTGACAGAACCGTAGAAGCACCTAACCGCGTGATCAGACATACACAATATAACATCATCATCTAGTATATAAACAAATGCTTATTAACATATGTTTCAGTATGATTTCGAATCGCCTTCAGGCATGATGAAGATTGTTAAGCAAAAAGACTCGTTGAGTATTATGAACTTAGGATCAAGCAATGAGAATGTTGAACAACCACAACGTCACAGCTCTTTGCTGCCTAATACTCTACGAACAATAATCTGTGGTCCAAGTAATTGTGGGAAAACAAATGTGATGTTATCTCTATTGTTAGATTCTAACGGCCTGAAATTTGAAAACGTGTACATATATTCAAAGTCTTTACACCAACCAAAATACCAGTTACTAAAGGAGACATTGAAGAAAATTGAGGGGCTTGGATATTTTCCTTGTACCGAAAGTGATGAGGTCATAGACCCCACAGAAGCGAGACCTAATTCAATCATAATATTCGATGACGTGATGTTTGAGAAACAGCAGAAAATTCGTGCTTATTTTTCAAGAGGGAGACACAACTCAATTGATAGTTTCTATCTTTGTCAGTCTTTTGCTAAATGTCCAAAACATGGATTGCGCGACAATGCCAATTGCTTGATTATTTTCAAACAGGATGAACTCAATTTGAAACATATATTCACCGATCATGTAAGTACCGACATGTCACTCGAAAAATTCAAAGAGATATGTAGCGTATGTTGGAAAGATAAATATGGATTCCTTATGATAAACAAAGACTGTGATATGAACAAAGGACGTTATCGCAAAGGTTTTGATAGTTATATAAACATCTAACATGTATATATACTTTCATTTGAAATAGACAACCCGCTCAGCATGGACGTGGGTGTGCTAAAGAAAAAACAACAATTGAAGAAAAAAATTTGGGAGTTAGCAAACGTTGTGAGGAGAAAATATATGGCTGTGAAATTGGGTAAAGCTGAAAATGATGAGATTCTAGATAATATGTTCAGGAATGTATCTAAACCTCTGGAGGAAATTGCGAGAAATGCTGAAATAATCAAACAAAATTCGTTGGTTAAACCTAAAAGTATTGTTTCTACAGCAACACAAATGGAGAACATACCAATCCCAAATATTGTAACTGAAGGTGAAGAATTCGTATATAACCCCCAAGATACTGAGGAGGATGTGTTTACACCCGAACCTACTATCGATCAGATTCGTGAAGAATTCAGAAAACATAAGAAAGATAATGCAGCGGCTACAGAGGAGTTTCTGCAACAATACCCCACATTAGCACGTTATTACTTGGAAGGATTCCTATTGGATGATGATGTTAAGAGATATGATGATAAAATGGGTTTGCAATATAATTCAACTTTAGACAAATGGTTCATGGGTAATCAACCTATAGAAATTGATAGTGAGAGTAATATAATTATCAAGGGTACTCCGTTCAAGGGTACCACAGGACTGTATAATTTGATATTTTACAAAGATGTTCTACCTGATACTTACACTGCGGAAGATGGGAAAAATTACAGTCAAATGATGGAAATGACTAGTGCCCATAGACGTAATAACGATCCAGCTGATCGAATAAGATACACAGTGAAATACAAACATGTACTGAAACCTTTGATTAATTCCATGAAAAGACCCAGAGCCAAAACATACACTGGAAGTGCATATATCAAAAATGATATGCTTGAATATAACGAGAAGCCTATGGAATATATTTTTTGGGATGACGTTAACGAAATGGTGGATAGACTGAGACTTCTTGTTGCATCCTCGCATACCGGTAACCATAATGAGATAATCTCTATAATAGAAGAATTGATAGAGGCAGGGGTAATTGAACAAAAACCAGGTGTAAGACAAATTCATCACAGTTATAAAGATGGTTTCAATGGATAAGTTTGGCAGAGCCTCCTCTTCCATGTGGATATATGATACAAATGTATTTAATAATAATTTCAAACAAGTTCACGGACAAGGATTATTCCTAACGAGCGATGGAAGTTATGATATGGAAAATCGTAGATTGTGTAACGTAAAATCACCGAATGATGATGGAGATGTTGCAAATAAAGTATATGTTGATAAATTAACACACAAACTGAATCTGAAAACGGAAACCAGTCTTAAAGATACCTTCAATGTTAGGGTTGATAATTTGATCAAAGATATCAACAAGGATCTGGATGAACATAACTTAACGAATGATAAGGTTATTCTCAACATTGATAAACATCTGATGGACATTCAGAATAAATATAATGAAATGGGAATCTATATAAAATCAGAGTATAAAACAATCAGTGATAGTGTGAGGGAAAACAGAAATGAATTGGAAGAGATCAATAACACATTTAACAGTATGAACATGCGTCTAAATGACATTACTAGTAAAGTGGAGGCGTTAGAACGACGGATGACATCTGTGGAACCTTCTAAGAAGAGACCCTCATCATCCACAACAACAAAGCAGGCCTCTGTGAAACGTATATCTCCAAATCCTGTGAATATACCCAAAAAATTAATTCTACACTAGATTTCCACATTGATAAGATGAGTGAAAACAAGTTGTTCATGAGCTTCATGAGCACAGAAGAAAGAACTTTTACCAGCGTCGAACATACATAAAAGGACTTCAATATAGGTGGAAGGGGTAGGAATATGCAATACGACTAGGACGATGAATCAAGAGTCAAGATTGAGATATTTGAAACATATATTGTTAAGATTATACTTAAGTCTTTTGTATTGAGATAATTAATAAAAAAAAAAATTATTTTGAGATCTTTGGTCTTCCTCCCTCCCCTCGTTAAATAACGGTGCAATCTTGAATTTTCATCAGTCTGTATGGAAGCGTACGTAGGAGAAGGTGTTCTCAATACGCTTATAAACAAGCTCCCGTTTGAACTTCATATTCCTGGTTATCAATTCTGTGGTCCCGGTACAAAATTAGAAGAACGGTTGAGAAGAGGAGATTCAGGTATCAATCCACTCGATAAAGCTTGCCGTCTACACGATATTTCATGCAATATAACACTTATAACTGTAGCCAGTTATATTTGGAATTGGTCGACTAACATTTATTAGTATATAAATAGATTGTTGATGAAGTTTTCATCAATCATGTCTCAGACGTTCACTATCACGGGTAAGAGCTCTCGTTTATCTGTAGATTTCCACCCACCTATAGAACTAGATCCTCATTCATATTATTCTATCGCACTTGTTGGCTTGCATACGTACAATAGCATTCCGAACATTGAAGAAGGTTTTAATAAATTTTATTATGAAGATGTGAAGGGTGAGGAAAAAGTAGTTACTATACCTACGGGGTCCTACGAGTTGACAGACATCGAAGATTTCATACAAAGTACAGTTTGTGGGATAGGAGTGAAGCAAGAAGAGCGTGACCGGAAATTATCAATAAAATCTAACAACAACACTCTACACACAGAGCTGAAGAGTGATTTTAAAGTGAATTTTATTCCTAAAGATAGTATAAGCGAACTGTTGGGATTCAGCAAAAAGAAATTGACATCTCGTGAACTACACGTATCTGATCGACCTATAAACATAATCAAAGTTCAAACTATACGCGTAGAGTGTAACTTAACCGCGGGAGCATATTATAACAATAAGATAGCTCATACGATATATGAGTTCTCACCTCTTGTACCACCTGGGTTTTCCATTGATATAGAGCCGAAGAACCTTATTTATCTACCGGTCATCAGCAAGACGTCCTTCGATAACATCACACTGAATATTCTAGATCAGAATTGGAAACCGGTAAATTTTCGTGGAGAAGAAATTATTATACGATTGGAATTGAAAAAGATCGCTAGGGATTATGGCTCACAACAATAAATAATAATCCAATACTCACCACCACTCATTATATGAAAGGAATTCAACTGAGAAGGTTGCAGTAGCCATCACTTGAGAACATGGGTTTGGATTTTAGCAATAAAAGACATCTCCATAGTGGTCATCAGTCATTATCTACAACGAGCTCGAGGGAGAAGGTTGCTTCTGCATCACTGTCATTGAAGAAGGAGAAGGTTGCTTCTGCATCACTATCATTGGAAAATATAAATTTTTTGAAGTCCCTTGGTTACAATGTCGGAAAAACTTCAAATATTGAACGAGCCAAACTTCATTGAAGACATCATCCGGGAAGAAACTCATACCTACTATCCACACACAACATCTTTTGGCAACAGCGATGAAATTGAGATATTAATCAATCAACAAGATGTGTTGGTAGATTTGGCATCGTCTGCTTTATTCATCGAGGCAGAATTCCAGCCAGAAGCAAGTGGTGATGGTGAATGTAAACTAACGAATAATTTCGGAGCGTTTCTCTTCGAATATATTAGTTATGAATTGAATGGAAAAGAGATAGACAAAGTACGTGATCCTGGTATTGTCAGCACCATCAGAGCTTATCTAACATATGCCAAACATGAATCTATACCTCTAGCTATTTCTGGATGGTCATTTAAGGATGCATTGAGTTCAGTCTACAATAATAAAATCAATTTATGGATACCGTTGAATTTTCTACTAGGCCTATTCATTGACTATAACAAAGTCTTGAGTGGAAAACATAAGCTGCGCTTGATAAGGTCTCGAACCGATAACGATTGTTATACCAATAGCACAGGTACGAAGAGGGCTAAAATAAATGTGAAGACGATAGCATTAAAAGTGCGACATGTGTTTCCAAGTGATCAGGTTAAATTTCAAATGTTGGAGAATTTGAGTGCTGAGAAGCCTATTTTGATTCCATTTCGCAGCTGGGATCTGCATGAAAATCCGTTGATGAAGGAGAGCACTCGTGACATTTGGGCTGTTAAAACTTCAATGAATTTGGAACGTCCCAGATATGTGATTTTAGCTTTCCAAACTGATCGAAAAAATAATCCTGTTAAGCACAGTGCATATTTCGATAATATAAACTTGCTAAATGTAAAATTATACTTGAATTCAGAGTGTTATCCATATGAAGCAATGAAATTGAATTTCACCGACCAGCAATACGTGGAAGCATACCAGATGTACTATGATTTCCAGAAATCATTTTCACATAAAATAATAAGCGAACCCATGTTAGATTATATAGCATTCAAGAATAGAGCAATTTTTGTGATTGACTGTTCAAAACAAAACGATGCTATAAAGTCATCAACAGTTGACGTCAAACTAGAGATGGAAAGTTTCCTGAATTTCCCCAAAAACACCAGGGCTTATTGCATCATCATTAACGATCGTATAATGGAGTATTCTCCAATTACAGGATCAGTTCGGAGTTTAGTGTGAAGAACCATGAATCTGTTATTATTTTAATTCTAAATGTATTTTTCTAAATAAATGTTATTATTATTATTTTTGGTATTTTATTTCTCTCACTTTCCCGCAAGACATCACAATAATGAACGAGCCGTTTGGTAAAGTACAGTCCCTTGGATCAACCCATCAGGATTGTAATCTAAATTTTAAATATCGCTTCAGGTCTAGAATCAAAAATTTATGCAACTATCTAATTAATAAATATAAAAGTGATTCAGATTATTATGTTATCTTTTCAATTATTATAATATGTAGTACCTAGTGGTTATAAGACAGTTTGCGGTAAATATTCTCTCTTATCTCGAGTGTTGAAGCCGATAAAGTTGTCACATTCAGAATAGCGAATATGAAAATAATAAATAACCTATCAATTCGTTGAAGCTTCTTTCTTCATGTGGGTTATCAATCTCAAACTTGAAGAATCTCAAATAAATCTACAGGTAATAATAGTCAAACATATTCATTTAGCACCGACCAACACACAGGCCCTCGTAGGCTCGCAAATGATAACAATGTTGCATACAAAATAGCTTTAGGCAATAAGCCGTTACATGGGAGATATCGATATTCTCAAATAAAAGGTAATAAAAGCGGGGTAATTTCTACAGCAGATATTTAACCTCAAATATTCATCTGTTCAATGTTTGAGTCCTCATCGAACCATCATAGTTCGTGAACGATGATGCCAGGCTGTTGAATCACGTGCTAAACAAGTGTCTGAATGTTGATAATGATCGCTTATGAAGATACTATAGCTCTACTCAATGTTCAGACTTTTATGAAGCATGTGTTTGAATGTCATATAGATTAGCGCTTATGAAGATATTCATATGATTATGTAAACCCGTGAACAAAAAATGTGTTTATCATTATAATCTTTTACGCGAACGTATGGAGTTTGTAAAAGTCGTGCTCGTGAAGGAAAATAGTACAGATTGCTAATGGAGATATTTATATAATTATTATTGGTATTTTATTCCTCATCAGCCCATCATAGTTCGTGAACGATGGTGACAGGCTGTTGAATCACGTGCTAAACAAGTGTCTGAATGTTGATAATGATCGCTTATGAAGAAGATACTATAGCTCTACTCAATATTCAGACTTTTATGAAGCATGTGTTTGAATGTCATATAGATTAGCGCTTATGAAGATATTCATATGATTATTATCCACATCTATTCCTCATCATAGTTCTACCTCTTGGGGTGGTTGGGGAAATGAGTTCGATCTCTATAAAACTCCCTCGCATATATGTTTCCCATTGAAATTGTTTGAATTTTATAAAAAGCTAACTATCCTATGAAGAAATGTGTGTGTCGATGAAAAATGTTTTATTAGTATATTTTTGCATACTGAAAAAATTATATTAGCACATCTATATGTTTAAGATGATTAAAAATGTATTTTGTTATATAGCAATCGAGCTGTATAGACAGTTCGTGATGCATAACACCGCTTCGTCTAGATTCTGTATAGGTATTGGGCTACACCCAGCAGCAGCTAGATTTCGGATCATATTATGCGATTTACAATCAATATGATTCGAATATATACATACTACATGTGTGATTTAAAATAAAGTATTCTCATCGCGTTTGAAGGTGATCGGCGTATCTATCTTATCTCTCTCGAGCGAGCTGTAGCTCTACCGCAAAATATGATAGTGAATATTGTTCAACCTTATTTGAATTATATAGGATAATTTATGAAACATACATGAATGAATATTATAGCGAATTATGTTTACTTCGGAACTAATTTTGGAAAAACATTTTATATATTCATATTACTTTCGGATAACTTATGAAACTACTTTAACATTGAAGGATCGCGCGCATCATTACGATAATTCCAAGTTGAATAAGATGATTTAATAGTTATTTCTGCAAACGCTTCATAATATCGCTATTATGAGAAGCAGCATTTTTGTAAACTATCGCATGTTAGATGTTATGACCCCTTATTGAAGACTTGTGGGGGGCAAACAATGCGCCGCGTACGATATCATTATAACTCAGACAAAACCCTGCGACTAACGGCATGTACAAACAGCCCCACATTTCATTGAAGGCTCCTGCAAGGAAGATACCTCGTTGAAGACCTGCGTGATAGACATCATTATACCTGCACACTCTGTATAACCTCACATACACACCTGTCTCGTTGGAGATCGCGCCAGCTTCATTCAAATTCACATGACTAACGTCATACATAAACAATCTGTATAACCTCACATTCCATACCCCATTGAAGTCTCCCAACTCCATTTTGTATACTAAAAATAATTTCCATATATGTTTAAGATGATTGAAATCGCATTTTGTAATATAGCAATCAAGTAAGGTACAGACAGCTTGAATAAACGTTTTTGAAAGTAATTTCCTTATAAACATCGCGTTTGAGAGAGAGATGCAGAAGATATCATTTCTATACTATATATAACATTCCATCTATGCATTCAAGGAACAGCAGCCCTCCCATGATACCCCCGATGAATGCCCGGTCTCTTTCAAAAATCACGTGACTGACGACATGTACAAACAACACTATTTCAAAACCCCTATGGGCTAGCGCTATGAAGTCTCACATTCCATACCTCGCTTCGTGACATACCTGCATGACTAACGTCATGTAAAACAATTACCTGCATCATATAGACTGCAATATACTCGCACTTATCACTCAGACCGGATACCCTGCGGTTATATCTACAACATTAAAATCGCTTGTTCTCAATTCCTCCATAGCTGAGCGGTTAAGGAATTGGCTTTGGATTTCATTTCTCGGGTTCGATTCCCGTGTGTAGAAAAATATTTTGATGCTGCTTTACATTGAAGTTCTCCCTAACCTCACATATTGCTTGCTGTCTACCTTGAACGATCTTGTATATACAGGCTGATTACCACTACTCGGTCTCCATCATACAACCATAGCAGAAGGGCCCCTAGCGGTCAGAGACCACACCCTAACCGTCTACCCGGTAACACCTAGATGTTAGAGGCGAGACCACACCCTAACCGTCTACCCAGGCCGGTAATACAGGGTCAGTACTTACCGATACCTGTCTGGGCATACCGCGCATGCACGAGTGTATCACTGGTTGCCTACATCTGATAAGGCTCTCTGTCTGGCCGCCCCAAGTGTCTCCCTGCCTACTTTTGTTCCCTTTGTTAATGCCATATATTCGGCCTCACAAGAAGAAAGAGCAACAGTTTTTGTTTCTTCGAGTCCCAAGTGACGACACATCCACTTAGCATTGTCACAAAACCCGAGTATGAACGACGATCCATTGTACAATTGCCCCAATCGGAGTTCGTATAACATAATAGAGGTTTCGAATCAGGACGATGTACTAGACCCATGTCTATAGTTCCTTGTAGATATATTAATACTCGTTTAGCGGCTTTCTAATGCGATTCGTCAAAACAGTTGTTAATTTGTCCAAGATCACTAGCAGCAAAAGCTATATCTGGCCTAATGGTTGATGCCAAATATGTTAAACACTCCACCAGTTCTCTGTATGGCAGATCCTCCGACGGTTTCATGACCCTCTTTTCTAATTTTCACACTTGAATTAATCGGCGTACAAACTGCATTGCAGTTGCACATTTCGGACCGCTTCAGTGTCTCGTTGATGTAACCTTTTTGATTTAGAGTAAACACATCTTCTTTTCGGTTGAACTCGATTCCAAGACATTGATGCACCTCTTCAAGATTCTTTATCATAAGATTTTGGGAAATGAAATTTTCTCCAGTTCCTAAGATTTTTGGTCTTCCTGGGGTTCTTTGTTGATTTTCTTGTTCTTGTACATTCGTCAGTCTCACTCGAATATCTTGTTCTTGTTCAATGTCTACAATGTCTTCTCCTACAAATTCTGGAATCACGTTCACGTTATGTTTTACTGTTTCTACATTGTGTAATTTCACAGAATCGTCAGACTGATTGATTTTCACGTCAACAAAATCGCAATTATAATCTTCGCTTTCATCTCTTGAGTTGTCTTTCTTTTGTAGATTCTAATAGAAATCCTCATATGTTTCCTTTGTAGATAATTTCTTTTTCATAAATTTTACATCTCTTGATACGATGACTTTTCTTTCATTTGAAATCCAAATTATATACGCCTTTGATTCATCCAAGTATCCAACGAACGTTCCAAATAAGCCTCGATAGTCGAATTTTCTGGCAACCGGCTTATTGTGCAGAACAAAAACTTGATCACCAAATTCTCTAAAATAACGAACATGAGCAATTTTCCCGCAAAAAATTTCAAACGGAGTTTTGTTATTTAACGATGTATATGGACATCGATTCCGAATGTGATTTGCAGTGCTCACTGCTTCTGCCCAGAAGTGAGAGGGAAGACCAGACTGCAACAGCAGACATCTCGCCACTTCGATGATTGTGCGGTTTCTTCTCTCTGCTACACAATTTTATTGAGGACAATATGGAACAGTTAATCTTCTAATGATTCGACGATTTTTCAAAAAGTCGTCAATAGCGGTGTTAACAAATTCCTTTCCGTTTTCCGATTGAATAACTTTTATCGTTTTCCCGGTTTGATTCTCGATCATCACGACGAAATCTTTCAGCGCTCGAACCACCTCAGATTTGCACTTCAAGAAATAAACCTGTCCCCATCTAGAGTTATCATCTATGAATTGTAGAAGGTACTTAGCTCCTCCAATAGATTCTACTCTCATGGGATCACATAAATCGGTGTGTACAATATCCAGTAATCCCGAAGATTGGTTAACTTCATTGGATTTCTAGTCATCTTTCCTTCTAAACAAACCGAGCAATTGCCGCTTGAAGACATTGTCGAATTCGCATCTTTTATTCTACCTTGATTAATTGCTGCCACCAGATCTTTACTATTCAGATGTTCAAATCATCTATGCCAATGTTCTGTAATTTTGGATACTGATAATAGATTCATACGCAAATCAGGAACTCTGAAAAGAAAATCTCATAAAACCTAATCCCGGGAAAGGAATTTCCCATGATGTCTCTGTCATGCCAATAGTAGAGGATGAATTCGGAATTCTTGTCTGCCGATTTGAGGATTTACAACATAACTTGAAAGCAGTTTTGAGATTGAGTTTCGAAAAATCCGTTCTTAGCGGTTGCCCACGTCGTATAAGGAACATATCTGCCCAGTTTCAAGCCGGTCCGCTTTATTGTTTCGGAGATTTCGTGATGAGTCAGTGAGTCAGTCAGTGAGTGGTATTTACTTTTTATTTATATAGATCCTATGTTGTACGTAGGCTACGATATATTTAATGCATATTTCAAATGAGTAGGAACAAAAGCCGTGGAAAACGTAAAAGTAAAAGTTTTTTTTTAATTGACAGGATTATCTATGTTATGGAATGGTCTGTCACAGACATAATTTGACTTTCAATGAATCAGGTGTCTGTTGTGTAAACGTTATCTGTCTTGTTGAGGTGTTCTGTCTTGTCTGCCATAGACAGTCTGAACTGTGATTATGATCCATAAATCTATGGAAGTGTCAGTCATGTAAATTTAACGTGATGATGACATGGAAGAATAATTACCTCGAAGTTCTAACAAAACATGGCAAGGTCGAAACAGCTGTAAAGTCCCAACCACCTCGTTCCATCATTTACCTGGTAAATATTTCTAATATTTTACTCCATTCGTAAATAATATTCTTTGTATTGTTTTCCACAATATTTTTTGCAATTCAATTTCCACGAAGTATCAGGAGGTACCTAGTTGCTTAAGACTTATTCGCAATTTCTATGTTAGGCCATATTAGTAGAATTCATGTGGACTAAGTCACGCATTTATGAATTATTTACTTTTTGTACAATCACTGATACATTTGAAAAATGGAAATAAGTGTTCGTGAGAGATTTTTCTACTCCTCAGTTACCACGTTTATTTGCCCTTTACCCTGGAGTGAATTATTCCACCTAAGAAGTGTACCAAGTTCAATACCAACTTCATTATCGCCTTCGCAGAACGAAATAGTCGTATCTAATCAAACCCGTATTCTTTAAACTACAAACTTTTCTCGGTTACATAGTTTCCTATGGATAATTTGAACTTAGCTAATCTAATAGTCCCCCACTGGGTCGCGTTGCATAGACGTTGAAGTTCACTGTGATTTTCGTTTCCATTTAACTCTCTCAGCTCCCCTCTACGATGTCAGTCCTCATCGAAAGAGCAGTTCTCTATGGTCTCTGGGTCCAAGGTTACCGCTCCAATGGAGTTCCATATGAAATATGTTAGAACCTCGCAGGCAATTAGGACATAGGCAAGTGATTCCTCCCCCTTCTTGCATAGCCTACATTTTTGGTTCACATTGTGACCCATTTTTGCTTCGTGATATTTTGGCGCCATTTTCTGTATAAAAACCTGTGAGTAGCCTCATTTTCTGCTTATTGAGTTTTAGTGCTCCGGTGGTTCTTCCTTCGGTGGAATCTTGTCCCAGCAGAGCATTTTCCTGTCTACATATTTTCACCTCCATCCAATGTTCGTCTGGATCCATTTGTGGACACATTGCATCACATGCCAGTGTGGTATGTATGTTACCAGTTCTGGAACGGTAGGAGTGTGCTCCTCCAGTTGATCTGCTACCTCGTTGTCTTTAATGCCGGTATGATCTGGGATCCAAAACAGGTACACTTGATTGTCCCCTACTAACTTCTGCCTTCCTCCCGGGAGCCGTTTGTTTATGAGATATCTCCATTCTGGGAATAACCGAATTCCGCAAAAACCCGTTTCAACAAATAGTACTAGATATAACAAGGAACCTTTGTGGTAACTAGTTTTGATTAATCAAAACGCGAATTGGTAGACTTTTATACACTGTCGCCTGACAGTGCCAAACTGCCTGAGATATCGACTTCTGTGGTGGATTCTTGCTTGAACTTTTTCCCCATTCACGTAAGCGTGAGGTCTTGTAGCTTGAAGGAATCAGCGCTTTACCAATCTTGGCTGTCAGAAGCGATGGCTCATCAGCTGCAGCTTTGAGTCTTCGTTTCAGGCTTTGGAGCTATGAACATCTGAAAAGTGCCTGGTTCTGTGCAGTAAAGTTGAAATTCATTACTTCTGAAAATGGTTGCATTATCGGATACCAGGACTGAGAGATGGCGGTGCACTTAGAATATATTTTCGAGGAGTGTGATGCTGTGATGGTGGTTGGAGAGGACGGAGCAATATTGAGTATACAAAATTCAGTTCACTTGGACTTCGCACCAACATATATAAGGAAATAATGGTTGTCTGACCGTCTAATGGACCCGCATAGTCAATATGTAACTTTTCCAAGTTTTCTTCAGGCTGGTCCCATGGATGGATTGCCGCTTTCAGTGGATTGTGGCGGATTTTCGCACAAGACTCACAGCTGTCTACCTTTTCTATAGATATTTTCATGGTCGGTGTTAATTAGAAATCTCTTCTATTGTTCCACCACGAGACATTCCAGATAGTCGGGCTGGAAGAGCTCAAGCTTGTCACCCCTTCATTGTGCTCGAGACTTGCCGAACTTTGTCCTACCAGACTTCATTTTTCAATCGAACGGTGAAGTCGTGGAACTTTTTGCCTAGTGAGGTCTTTTTCTATGCCTATAACCTCCAAACCTTCAAGGAAAATTCGAATGCTTATCCTCTTTTCCAACATTCCACCGCTGACTCACACGATGTTCTTCGAACATTACAGGTTTTCGTCTCGTGTAGTCAAAGTATAAACAAAAGCTTCTTACGAACCGTTCAATGTCTTTGTCCAATCGTTCCCAATAAACGTATCTTCAGGCTAGTTGTTTCATCTTGGTTATTCTTAAGTGTGTTGCATGAAGTTGGAATTGGAACTTGAATTACAGCGCGATCCATCCTGAAGAGCATGCCATTCGAAATCGTGAATGGTTCGTCTCTTGGATTGTTTCTGAGGTCAGCCATGAGAGTTTGAAAAGCAGGGATTTTCGCTGTTGTTTCAGCCATGGTTTCAGCTGTGATTGCTGAACTGGATATTTGAAGCAAACTTTCAGCGTAGAAAGCGTTGATTTCTTCATTCATTGTTATCTCTAGAAACTTGCATGTTCGAATAACTGGAGCACGAGATAGACAATCGATATTATGGTTATCTTTTCCTCTCTTTCTAGAAACGGTATAGTTCAATAAGCCACTGATAAAAGAGGCAGACGTGCCGAAGTCATATGTGGCAGAGCGTATGATTTGGATGGAAAATGCGTGACAAATGCTCATTGTCGACGAAAATATATATCTGTTAATGTGACCTATATCTCAAGAATTTACATATAATTCATATCTGGGTCGAAGATCATTATTGATCAATTTATATGAGGAACGTCAAGAACTTTTTTGCCTCTTTTTCATAGTTTTGCATGAAAAATCATGAAAAAAAGTTCACCCTGTTTTGTACGGATTGAAAGCACCATTTTCGAGTAAGATCGATTTAAAAATTATCTGGCTTCAACTATCCCCAGGTGCGAAAATACTGATTCAATTTTTCTTATATATTTTAGTGCAATTTTTGTACAGTATTGGTCATATTGAATTTTCATCAAGGGTACTTAACAGGGGGGGGCTTCTTTTTTTCGTCATATAATCTTATGACTCAAATTTTTCAATAATTTTATTCCGTAATATGACACCCTGAATAAATTTACACAAAAAAGGTACTCCTTGTGATTCGCCGTAGAACTCTCCGTACTCAGTAAAAGGAGGTCTGAAATATTGGCTTGTTAAACATACATTCTGAATATGGGGAACGAAATTCAATTTACTATCGAGATGAACACCAATATCTACTATGTTATCATGACGTTGATGCACTCTGTTTCTAATTTTGTAGTTAAACAAAAATGGAATAATAAGTTAACGGGAATAAGAAACCACTTTCTACATTTGTTAATATTCAATAGCAATCTGTACTGACTCAATTGTTTTGAATAGCCAAGTGTTTTACACTGAATGACACTAAATAAATCATTTATAAATATTAGAAAAAGTAAAGACCCCAAGTTAGAACCTTGGGACCCCATACTTCAGAGTAACGTTAACAGATTTGAACCCATTATATAAGACATACTTTTGTTATTAAGGTATGTTGAAGTAAACTATTATAGTCTTCCATTTCAATTGGAACACTTATCAAACATTCAACCTCGAACTTTCCCCTTCTTTTGTTAACTTATTATTCCTGTCTGTCAATAATAAAATAAAAACTGACGTTACGAATTGTTTGGCTGTGTCTAATTAAAGCATATTGAGAGAATCCACAACAAGGTAAGATGCAAAAAGTCTTATAAAACCATCACTAAGTCCAAAAGTTTTTAATTTATTAATAAGCAAAATAAAGCTATCAACACAACGTCAATCTGAATTGGTAGGGTCGAACATGATAACTATTAAAATTTCGAAACAGCAAACGAGACATTACGTTATTTTCATTAGAAACTAGAACCGAACTCCCGACTGTTGTTTTATATTCGTTTTTCAGTTACTAGAAGGATTATACGGATATCGCTTCTGTTTGTAGTACATCATTATCTGTTTCCAGTGGCGTAACTAAGTGAAATGGCGCCCATGACAAGGATAATCAAGTTCTTTTGTTTCTCGCTTTAGTTTAGCGGGATATGGTGAATTTTTACTACATAATGAATCATTTTAAGCGATTGATCAAAATTATTTTTTAATGTATAGACGAATAGCAACAAAATAACTATCAGTATATTGTAAGGCCCTACGGACCAGTGACATTATGGGTTTCCTAAATAATACGCTTAAAGTGTTTTATAATGAAACTCTATTCGATTCAATTCGACTACATAAATATGATAGACACCTTTCAATTGAAACCGTATCACGGAACTTTTTTTTCTAGTCATCGGGCAAGTCAGTGTTTATTTATTTATCGGATACTTAAGAACATCTTCAGGGACTTCTGTATTAATTTTGTATGAATGCACTAACACTAATGCAGCTATCACTCACATGATGAAGATCTCGATCTCATCGATTTATATTGTTCAAGATATTGAAGTGAGGGAACAGTCGTCGAGTGGCGCAAAGAAATGTTCATATAGCTGCTCACCATCTACATTGCAGTTGTAGGACTGGCCGAAGTTTTCACTTATTCTTCCCGATGTATTTGCTAATGCTGGTACATTATCCTCCAACGTCAAGTAGAACCCAATATCGTGCAAACGAGTGGATCTATCATCCATGTCTGTGTGAAGGCGGTCATATGTTTCCTTCATAGCTTGCTCAATTTCTTGTTTCGCTGTTAATCCGGCTTCCTTCGCCATCTTCTTTCTTCCCCTTGGCTTTCTTTCGGTCCCAACCACTCTTGACAGAGACCAAGTCTAACTTCCAGAGCTTCAGTCACTACCGTTTCTCTTTCATTGTGAATATATCTCTTACATCTCACAGCTAAGGCGGTATTGTGGAAGTTCGGATCTTGCAAACTTTTCGGAATGGGAATGACCACTCTGGTCCAAAATCCAAGTAGAGTTAATGTAGAGGTTGTAAAGTTTCCTGGCGTCACTTCTTATCTCAGTAGCCTCCGTTGTACCATCCATCATACATCTTGTTGTAGACTCCAATTTAACAACAGTGGGCACAACGTTTATGAGTTTTGCCAGCGTTGAGTGGACGGGGAAAAACACGTAAAGAGCTTGAATAGTTCCGAAGAATGTGACCATCATTACATCCTGTTAGGCTGTGTTTACATTAACCAAGTTGAGCGAATGATTATCAGCACAGTTCACGAATATAGCCAGATGGTTCTTCTCAAGGATTCTTAGTTGAACACCTCTTTTGTGTCCCGCCATCACAGCAGCGTGGTCTTAGCATTGTGACCGACAATCCTGCTAATATATTTCATCGTCCTCTAACTGGTTTAAAATGGTCCCAACTAAACTCTCAGCATCTTTTAAGTTTATCTGGATAATTCCAAGAAAGGATTCTGCAACACTTCTTAAAATCATCTTCTACATATTGTACTACTTCTTAAATCCGCTCACAATGTGATCAGAAGTCGAATCAAACTTGAGGCAGAAATATTTGGCTTGACGAAATTTTGATAGCATATTTTGTCGAACAGTGGTGGCCATCAAATAGTTCTATAATGTTATAAGGAAAGTATTCACTTATTGGACACTTTGGATAAGTAAAGTTCCCGAGGTGCTTTGGGCCCGTATAAATCTCAAAACTTCGGTTGTGATAGAGTGATAGGTACTCACATTACAAAAAAGTAAGTTAATAAAACTGTTTTATTAGTTTGTGCTGCAGGCCCCAAGCGGCGCCCAGGGCACTCTAGATACCCTAGATATGCCACTGTCTGTTTCGTTATGTTAGTAGGATCAGTACTTTTTACTTCCCTCATTATTCGTAGAATAAGGGAAGTATAGTAATCGGTCTAAAAAATAACGGATATCTTCGCGTGTGTAAAAGCGGTGCAGACGATTGCGCCGTTCCTGATGATCCCATGAATTTGAAATTATTCAAATCGCTCTAAAGTCCTGAAAATAGGAACTGTTTTGCTTTTGAGCATGTTTTAAATGGAATTATATTTTATTGAACTATAATGACAACAATGTTTACCTGGTTATAAATATATATTAAACGCATAAATTTAACCTGTAGAAGTGTCCGAAATTTTAAGATAGAAGTAACGTCATCGATGTGAAGTCAGAGAATGTTGATAGTACATGTGTAAAACATACAGTGGTAAAATACGACCTATTTTGGTAACAAAAGTGAGGGAAATCGGTGATCAATTGATCACAGCTCATTTAGAAGTATCATTTAACGCTTCTTTCACTAATTCTTCATTAGATTTAGTCAAATCTTCTAATTATATTTTCCGACGACCTCGAAAATGACAAATACTATTTATTTACTTCGAAAATGACATATATAACCCTAGAGTTGAAAAGTAAAATATCACTCTAGAGTGATATGTGTATTAAGATGTATATGTATATCATAGTTATTGATTATATATGGGTAGCAAGTCTTTAATTCACGATAGTTAAATTTTTTCGAGAGGATTAAAGGCTGATAATTCCCGAATTTAATTCACGACCATGGTCAAAACCGGTCAATTAGGAGGGTGAAAGCCTTGTGAGAGCAGGTGAAAAAGTCTGGTTTTGAAAAACGTTAGATTTGACAAATTTATTTTGATCAAGAATATTGATTTTGAGCTAAAAACCAGAAAGTCTTAGAATCGTTTCTATGACATGCGTTGGTTTATTTGTCAACAAGACCAAAAAAATTTGCAAAATCGACAGTAAAAATGAGTGAGAACGCTGAGAATTTCTGCATTCCAGCTGAAATTCAGCAAGAAGCTTAAGAAGCAACGTCTGTTACCAGCAGAAAGCAAAAGTGTATACGGGAAGGAGTTGGTGGAATTCGACAATTGACGAAAAAAAAGGTGAGAAGGCGAGAAGGAGCAATTACAGAAGAGGTGCTATAATCCTACTTTTTCAATGTGGAGAAACGGTTTGTTGCCTCTCCAATGTCGACAAAGTATGCAATGCTAAAATCAATGTTGAAAGTGCACAAAGGTATTGATATTTCGAAGTATGGTAAACTGACTTTATATTTGAAAGCCGGATCAAGAAATTATAAACCAAGAAGGCAAATGGAATTTGAATAATCCCGGTCAAAATGACAAGATCGTTCTTGAGATAAATGTTAATGTTAATATCAATAATAATTCCAAATAAAATACTGTAAAATCGAAGCGTGGTATTATGAATTTTAATCAACTAGTATATAAGAAGGCTAAAGGCTTCTAATCCACGGAAAACAGTAAACCTTCCTAATATAGTGGTCGTGGATAAACTCATTTTCGGCGTCGATCGGTTAGTTACTACTCGTTAGACAGTCCACAATACAACTATATGTATTGAATATATGGGAATTGTCTGTTTTGCATATGCATCATTAAACTTACTATATAAAAAACCGTAAGAATAGTATCTAAAATTCCATAAAACATGGATATAGAGATTGATAGTGATGATCAATGTAGTTCACCTGAAATTAAAGAGGCTGCAAAATTAACATCACTGAAATTACTGCCCGAAAAGTCCAAAAAGAGGTACGAATACGCTTGCGATCAGTTTCTTTCATGGCAAATGAATAAGGAAATAAGAAGCTCCTTTTCTGAAAATGTTTTGCTTGCATATATTGGTGAACTTTCCAATGCTCAACATTATGGACTCAACATTCTATATTGCGTACCATTTTATCCATTCACCATAATGTAGATATCCCCAAATATAGTAAACTTAAAGCGTTTTTAGGGGAAAAGTGACGGATATAAACCGAAAAAAGCCAAAATTTTGACGCAACAAGAAATTAATGAATTTATAAATAAATCCCAGTTATGTATAATAGTCTGGTAAAATTGGCATTTCACATCGTGATTTTGCTATTGCTACTATTGACCGATTTGGACGTTCTTAGTGTCAAAATGTTCTAGAAAGCGCACCGAACCAGAAGACCCCATACTGAACCCGCGCTTTGATATCCCTATTTGTTAATTAAGAATTAAGCCTCTAATTAATTGTTGATTTGGACCGATAATTAACTAATGTATTTGACACAAAAATATGAAAGGAAATTGGCTGCAAATCGTTACTCGGGGGTTTACGAGGTCGCTGATCCGAATTCGTTGTCAGAATGGGAAGTTTCGGGAGAACTCAACATTTTCATGGAAAATTACAACCAAAATCTGCAAACGGTGCATCACTAGTGTAAAATCACTCGGAAGTTTGCGAGGTCGGTGATCACGATTATGTTGTCTGAATCGGAAAATTTCACATATTCGGTTGGAAAACTCGGCATTTTCCTGGAAAATTTCTACAAAAATCTGCAAATGTTACATCACGAGCGTAAAAAACTTCACTCGGGGGTTTTCGGTCGCTGATCACGATTATGTTGTCAAAATCGGAAAATTCTACTTGATTGACCGAAAAATTCGACATTTTCAGGGAAAATCAAAACCAAAATCTGCAAACGGTGCATCAGTAGCGTAAAAAAAATCAACAGGAAGTGTTCGAGGTCGCTGATCACGATTAGGTTGTCAGAATTGGAAAATTTGACATATTTGGCTGGAGAACTTGGCATTTTCATGAAAAATTTCTACAAAAATCTGCAAATGTTTCATCACGAGCTTAAAAAAATTTACTCGGGGGTTTTATTCGAGGTCGCTGATCCGCTGTTGTCAGAATCGAAAAATTCGGAAAATCTCGACATTTTCATGGAAAATTCTAGCCAAAATCTGCAAACGGTGCATCACGAGCGTAAAAAAATTCACTCGGGGTTCTCAAGGCCACTGATCACGATTCTGTTGTCAAAATCGGAAAATTTTACTTGATTGACCGAAAAACTCGGCATTTTCATGGAAAATCACAACCAAAATCTGCAACCGGTGCATCACTAGCTTAAAAAAAATCACTCGGAAGTTTTCGAGGTCGCTGATCACGATTATGTTGTCAGAATCGGAAAATTTCTACAAAAATCTGCAAATGTTTCATCACGAGCGAAAAAAAATTCACTCGGGGGTTGTCAAGGTCGTTGATCAAGATGTTGACAGAATCGGAAAATTATAATATTTCTATATAAAATATAATCTTTTTGTAAAAAAAATAATAATTTTGAAATGAATTATGAATAAAAGAAAAAAATTTGATGATTATATATTTTTATTTTAACTTTCTATTAAAATGTCAAGTTGTACTGTCAACAAAGTCGAATTTCCTGATTCTGACAACAGAATCGTGATCTGGAACCTCGAAAACCCCCGAGTGAAATTTTTTACGCTAGTAATACAACATTTGCAAATTTTGGTTGAAATTTTCCATGAAAATGTCGAGTTTTCCGGTCATCAAAGTAGAATTGTCCGATTCTGACAACAAATTCGTGATCAGCGACTTCGAAAATCGCCGAGTGATTTTTTTTACGCTAGTGATGCACCGTTTGAAGATTTTGGTTGTAATTTTCCATGAAAATGTCGAGTTTTCCCGAATTTTCCGATTCTGACAACGGATTCGTGTTCAGCGACATCGAAAACCCCCGAGGAACGATTTGAGGCCAATTTCCTTTCATATTTTTTTGTCAAATATATTAGTTAATTATCGGTCCAATTCAACAATTTATTAGAGGCTAATTGTTAATAAACAAATAGAGATAACAAAAACGCCGGTTCAAAATGGGGTCTTCTGGTTCGGGGTGCTTTCCCGAACATTTTGACACCAAGAACGTCCAAATCGGTCAATAGTAGCAATATATAGCTTCATTTCAGATTTTTGAGGGCTATAAATAACATTGAAGATGGTGGCCACTGCTGCTGTCATTGAAATTAATAATACAAAAAATAAATGCTGTCTCAAGTTCACTATTACTGGAAACTTTTATAGCATATATAAGAAATATGAAATATGCCAATCTAAGACCACCAACTACCGAAACACGTTTTTTCTTAATTATAGAGACCAAAAATGCACAAAACAAGTGGTGGGCATTAACAAAATTTGAAATATACCTAGAGTAGTGGCTACATTTTTAAATCCAAAGGATCCTGAAAAATACACTGGGCGCTCATTTCGCCGTTCATCTGCTACCGTATTAGTAGATGCATGGGGAGATCTAACTTCTCCGAAAAGAATGAGGGTTGGAAATCGTCCACAGTTGGAAAAGAAGTTGTTATTTCAAGTTTCTCTTATTCATTCATTAGTTTTCTTTGTAAAGTCGGAAAAATATACATTTTTTATGAGATTGTGCATTAATGTGTGGTCGTCGGAGAAATAGTGTACATTACTTGAGTGGAAAGTGCGAATTCACACTGGTAGGAACATTCTCCCAGCTCCCACTCGTATCAAATGGATCAGTTTCCACTCTAGTAATGTAATATATTATTCCACCACTTTCCATCAATGTATGAAAATAAAATGAACATGGTTTGTTAGCATTTTTGAACTTATTGATGAGTTTTGTGATGGAAGGTACGTCAATTTATTGACTGAAGTGCAAAATTTAATGATGATTGATAATGATAGTTGACAGCAAGGTTTTGTATCAAACAAATAAACAGAGGATTCTGGTCTCCTGATTCCTGAAAAGAACTGACTGCGATTGAATGTTACACTACGACTACATCCATTCGTGAATGGAAAATTGATTTTATGTTATGGATACTGATGTCAAGTTTCGAGTGTCTACTGTCTAATCTCTAGTCCACAACTATACATATAATATAAAGTAAAAGTATAAACCACTTTATGACTATGTATGTTTTATATTATCGGATTATCTCCCTCCACCTATCGGTAGTGTGGCGTACTTTACATAATTCAGTATTCCAGTATTCATCTTATTTGATGTTCCCTCCCGTACTTTTATTAGTGTAGTTTGTACTGTAGGTATTCGCATTCGTTCGTTCGAACGTTTGAAGTTTCTCGCACGCTCTAGCTTACCTAACCTATTTGCGTACGGATCGTATTAGAAAACAAATATCTCATATTTTGTTCAGAAAACTTCAATACCAGGATTTCTATTTAATTTCTAGACTCTTGGTGACAGCAATAGTGCGTCGTGACTGAAGTATCACCTATCGAATCTATAAGTAAATGGAACAAGTATAGTGATTTGTAATGTAAATTCGGATTTCAAGTGAATATTTAAATTCTTAAAATAGTGTAGAGAAATTTGAAGTGATGGAGACTATGCTTTCAACTGTATCAGTCTTATTCTCAGTGCTTTTAACCCCGTTTTTAATTCTTTTATCGTGTATTGTATTTTTGGCAGCTATTGGCAAATCATTAGGAGTAAGAAGATTGTATGTGAAGATACTGTTGATGATTTTTGAAGTGAGTAATTGTTAATATTTTTATTGTTCTAATAAAAACGTCTATTAAAGGATACTGAGAAACGAAGTGATTCTCGTATTTCGATGCAGAACCCACATAACCTCTCGGCTAACCTCTAAATAAATGATAGTTTTGAAGAATAATATCGGATACCATTACAGAGAATAAAAATACCTATGTTTTGTCATTGAATCCTAAAATATTAGTTACATTATATTATGTTATTGTCAGTAATAACAAGTAATTCTAAGTACATTTCCTACCAAGATTTTGATTCAAAATATAGTCCATAATTTAGTAAGTAGGTATGAACAAGTTGATAAGTTAAATTTGGAAAATTGCTTACTCTGAAAATCAATAATCCGTAGGTTGACACACTTCATATTCATTTGGATGTATGAATGTCATGTACCTACCTAATTATTATCGTTTTAAATAACGAATGAAAAAATCGGTGGTTCTGCTATTGCCAGATATATGGTCACCTATTTTGTGTATCTATTGTGATAGGTACTTACATATTTATCCTTTGTTCTTGAATTATTTAGTCCAAGTCAGTGTATGAATCAAAATCGGCATTCGGTGTATAGCACAAGTCATTTCGAGCTCGGACGAGTTTTTGAAAAAAATCTTTTCTTAGTTCGGCAAGTCGTTTCGTCATTTGCCTAAGTAAAAATTGAATGAATATGATCTGGCATCAAAAAAAGTATAAGAATGTTCCTACGTTGGAAATGTTTTTTTTTATGGAAAGTACATAAGTTAAAAGTGCGGCGTATGGTAATAACTTTTAAATATTAAAATTTGTTAGCTTATGCATCCCAAAATTTTAAAAATCAAACGCCAGGAAGGTAGCGCCAGTCAGTTTTATGTAATTACCTAAAATGTCGGCAAAATTTTGAAGAAAATTTGAAATTCTTACATTTAAGAAATAATTATTTATGGAACATGTTCTTTATGACGCCAGTTAAACCAACCACCACCCCCTCCAACCCTTATCAAAAATGTACATTATTTCGTCAAAATCGGGGTTAATAATGTGTAAAAATTGGGTTTTTACTATGATAAAAAGGTATTTTTTTTTAAATTAAACAAATTAAACATGAACATCAATTAAAATAAGTCCATAAAACTATCCACCTCATTATCACCGCATGCGAATGCGCTCCAATATAATGTAGATAACAGTATATCGTAAAACAACGAGGTTATTTGGAAAGGAAAAGAGTTTTAACATTATAAATACATGAACTCCATGCGAAAGGGTTATTCATAATATTCCAATAGATCGTTTAACAAGATAGTTTTTTTTACGTATAAGAGATTTTTTAATTAATAATTAAATGTAATTATTTAATATATAAAACGAGCATGCATTTTTCTTCAGTTCGGAACTGAGACCCACTCTCTCTAATCAATGAGAAATACTTGTGATTATAAAATAATAGCCTACATTCAAAATTGTATACATTATATTATTATAAAAACTTTACCATTTGTGTCATTTCTTTTAGCAGCTGGATTATATTTGCTATTAAGATGTTAACATTCTTTAAAAAAATAAATTTTAATCAGTGTTTAAATTTATTACAAAATTTCAAGTACACAGATACTACTTATGTACTTCAAAAAGCATTGTGTACAGGATTTATTTGTCCTCAATCAACAAAACAATAATCAATTTATTGTTTGCCGATGAGAATAACAGATACATTTGTTATTTGTCTGACATATAAAACATAGACTCGAGATTTCGTTAGGTTGCGCGGTGGTTGGAACCACTTTATATTTGAAAATGGTAGGAATTCAGTAATTTAATGAATCGTTTTTTTTTTAATTCCAAAAATAATTTATATTCATTGAATTTTAACCTCATTTGCGACTTAATAGTAAGTAGTTAGCCGCTTTCCGTAGTTTAGATTGTTTTTTGCAATATTCCATAGTGCAACCAGTTGCCAGTTGACATGGGGTGGAAAGATGGTAGGATGGTTTTAATGTTATATGAACTTACTTTAATTCATGTTTATGTTTAATTTGCCATTTAATATTAAGAAATACCTTTTCATTATAGTAAAAATCCCAATTTTTACACTCCTACTAATGGATTTTGAAGAAATAATGCATATTTTTGATGATGTTCTATACATCGCAAACTATTCATACGTGGAGTTTTGAGCCCTAATATGCATTTTCCGCTTAAAATAATTTTTTTAATGTCAAAATTTCAAATTTGGTTGAAAATTTGATGTCAGATCATAATTTCATAACGCCAGAAGGTTAACACACCAATCAATTCTTACTTATGCAAATGATGATATATCTTTTTTTTTTAATACTCGTCTATGAGCTCGCAATGACTTGTGCTATTATATGCCAGATATTTACCAAATGCCGATTTTTATACATACACTGACTCTTGGACTAATTGTCTCAGTTAAGGGTGTCGGAAAGTTTATTTCCATCTTCATTTCCCGCCCCTCTCCATTCCAGTAAAATACTTATACACTCCAGTATAGTTGGAGAAGCTAATACTGGGACAGTAGGTATCTCCTTCTTCCAAACCCATCCCATCAACTCCTTTATTAATCCCTCATGTGCTTTGTAGCTGAAGGAGCCTAAGAAACTGTAAAGAGGTCGTACTCTTCTTAGGGGAGGAACTCAATATGTTCCGTTTGTAATAATGCTATTGAGAAAATTTGTCCACTATTGTCATTCATTTCAGTCCTCTAAAATCTCTTAATTGGTCTTGATCTTAAAATATTTCCCAATGTATATATTCCTGCAATCCTGATAAAACTGAATATTTATTTATATTGCTTAAATATGAAAAAAATTATCGTAAATTACAACTCAGTAGCACAATATGCAGACCCGAGCATTTATTTCTATTCCATGTCGATTATTGTTATTTATTGCGGATTGGTTCGATGATGATGCTACTGCTACTATATTGCAGTTAATCGCCGACCATTTTGTGTACATTTTTTTAGGGGTTATTATTTCCTATTTATAGCATTGATTAACATATTAATAGTGTTATAGTAGCGGAGGAAATTATTGGATACTATGAGAGGAATTATGGAGTAGGATCGGGAGAATTATTGGTAATAGAAATATAGGAAAACGTATTATCGGGCAGCAATATGGAATGGATCAATGTACACGAGAGAAAAACATTTATAAAAGGAAATATTTTTTATGTTCATACAAGAGCACATAGGTCGAGGGGGTGACCACTCTGGCAGTACGTGTACAAATTTGCCCCGCAGTCGACCGCAATCGCTTGATTTTCGGCCGAAATCCCGCAATCACTTAGGAAATCGCTCCAGAAATCCGAAATCACTTTGAAATCCCCGAAATCCAATCGGAATACCGGAAATAACTGACAAAACTTTCGAAATCATCACCGAAATCCTCTTCGGAAATCGCGCAGTCGCTAGAGAAATGCGAAATTACAATGCATGCGTAGAAACGAACGATTGATAGATGCTAGGGAAACATATTTTTCCTTGTATTAACTTGTCGGATCATGAATCCCTCGAAGGCCGTGATTGTAGTCATTGTAGATCGAGTTTTGAGTTGTCGAAGTGTGAAGTGTCGAAGGGCCAAGGACCAACCAGTGTTTTAGTGAAGAAGATATTTATTCAAATCATTATTAGAATAGCCAACGAGTGAGGAGGTAAGTTACTGATGAATTTTTTACGTATTTGGAGAGCATGGATGAAGGAGGAAATAAAAAAGAATAAGAAATATAATCTGAAAAACAATTGGTTGACCACAAATGTCTATACATGCATAGAACTAAATGCACATGGCATTTTACGTATGATAGAAAAATGCAGAAAAAGTAACAACAAAGAAAATTTGTTCCTTGGTTATTCAGTAGTCAGCCATGCGAGAAATTTTTTAGACAAACTCGTTCGATGACACCTACATATGCAACGGTGGTGAACTTCGATATGTTAGATTTGCTCCAGAGAAGGCACAGAATTCAAGCATTAAATAATATTGTCAGTGATTCAGGTAAAACTCACTTCCATCATTTTTTTTTTGAAGAAGCATTTTTTGATATAATATAAGAGATCAGTATTTGGAAATTAACCACTGATAAACAATAACGATTATAATTCTTGAATCTATTTTTTTGGGTTTCTCTCCTAAAAAAAAATTAATCAAGCACAATGTGAAAAAATATAGTATTATTTTGGAATCTATTCAAGTGTAGAAAAGGCAGACGTCTGGTCTACAGTACTTAGGGATATGGTCTTAATACTTATATCAAATTTTTTTTCTAGATAAGCGGTTTATATTTCCCAAAGAAAAAAACACTAAACTGGGAGTCAACTCAATTAAAAATATGAATGGAATTCCTGATCGAGCAGAGTTGATCGAAATATTAGATAAAGCCAAAAAGGATGCTTTATCTGATGGCAAAGATTTAGGAATTGTTCTCACAGAAAAAGTACAAGAAATGGCTGTGAAAACTATATCCTTAAAAATATGAAGAAGCAAAAGGAGAGTGTTAAGGAATCGATAGAAATGGATTCAGAGTACGACAGTGAGAAGGAACCTGAAGTAATCGAGGAAGAAATTATAGAAAATATAGATGAAAAGATTCTAGTGAATGAGCAGGACTATTTATACGGACATTGAAAGGGAAATAGAAATATTGAAAAAATTCGACAACTTAGATATTAGGGACTATAGTGAGGCGAAACAAAAAAATAAAAACATGGAGTCAGATTGTTCTTTTCTGACCATAAATGCTAATAAAAAAAAATGGTTGTGAGAAAATCAACTTTATGTTGGCTCTTTTCCCATGAGAAAGGACATTTGTCTTCAGACAGGAATATGCGATGCAAAAATATGAGTACATCGAAAGAAAAAGTAATAAAAGAGAATCTAAATCACGCAGACTGAGACGAAGACACAAGTTTACAAATAATGATAGAACACTATTATGCTGTATATTACGACACGTGGTATATTGGCCGTATTGTGGACATCATCTCAGACAATCAATTCAAAATAAAATTTCTCAAATGGGAACTAGATTCATATATATGGCCCAAGTGTGAGGATGTTCAGTTGGTTGAAAAGAAATATATATTTTTTGGGCCTGTTAACCTAATCGGAAACGAGGAAAAAATAAAAATTGAACAGATATTCAAAAACAAAAAAACATGTTTGAGTGTGGAATTTTCAAACTAGTCAATGTAAGATAATTTTGGGTTGAATAAAGGACATTTCCTATACTTTTTTATATCGTCTATTACCATCCATACAATTGTATGATAAGAATCACAAGGATTGATCGAGTTCTATAATACTCGAGATAATACTTGACGAAAAAAACAAAATTGGTCCCATTGAACAAAATTCATTCGAACTAAAGAAATAAAAGTGTCATATATGCAGGACAAAATAATTTGTTGAAGCAAGAAAATAATTATTGAATATCAACTCTCAATTCAAGCCTCGATTTAAGCGCGCATGTTCATTGTATCAAATGAATCATTCGTTGGTCTAACTAGGTATACATTTTTTTGTTAATTTTCTTAAGTATATCTTAGTGTCGAATCAATACGGCGAATTTGACAAGCATTCGTGCAATAGGTATTAATTTGATTCGATCAAATTTGATTGTTTCATTCAACCAAATTATTATTTTTTGGATCAATATATAAACTTCGATGAAACCAGAATTATTTCTTTTCGATTTCTTTTAATAAATATATTCTCAAAATGATAGGTACATCAAAAACATTTTTACCAAGAACTCCATTACTTTGCTGCAAAATAATATTTCGGTCTCAAGAATACACATGTTGTTCGGATTAAGTGATATTTGATCAAATTAATGAAATAAATTTGACTGAGAATGACTTTGAAATAACAAATCTTTTCATTTTCTATGATTCAGGTACCAAAACTTCTTCAAAATCTCCCATTTCCAATAACGTGTCGCAATAATTTTCTTATTATTTCTAGGAAATGCATCGAAATCGGTTGGGATTTCCAAGAAATCTTTGGAAATCTCTCGGAATCGTATGCGATTTCCACGGAATCATCGGAAATCTCTCGAAATCTTATATGATTCCCACGAAAGCAGTGGCGGCTCGTGAATTTTTGAGAGAGGAGGCTGGAATAAAACGTTTTTGTAAAAATATACTCTATTCACAGCCTTTTAACCTTTGCACAGCGACCGTACCAGCTACTTCAGTGACAAAATTAATTGTTACCCAGCAAGAACCAACGTGGAGGTATAGAGTTTCTCTTGCCAAAAAATTATTTGTTCGTTTTTTGTCTTTTATTTTTTTTGGATTTTTAATATTTTTTCTTTTTTTTGGAATTTTTCATATTTTGTTTTTTTTATTAATTTTATATTTTTTTTTATATATTAACGGAATTCTACGGTCTTTAGTTTGCGAAGAATGATCAATAATATTATCAAAAAATGTATCATTTTGTTTTAAGTGTTTTACTAAATCTTTTTCAATAGATATTAAACTAACATTGTATAAACGATTTTGGCCCATTGTATTTGGCATGTAAGTTTTAATTCGTTTGAGAGTAGAAAATGATCTCTCCACCGATGCCGACGTGACAGAAATGGTGACTGTCAAACAAAGTAGTTTATAAAACTGAGGTAAAACTTGTTGCAAATCATTGTCTATCATATATTTTATCATATCGGCGTGACTGTCATACTGGCCTAAAATATCTTTATCCGAGTATATAACGCATAATTCATTGTGCCGTGCTATTTTATCAAAAATATATATATTTATATTTAAGAACTAAGTTATCTTAAAGTGTATTGGGGAACTCTTTTGAAAAAGATTCGAAAAATCTTCTATTCGTCAAGTCAAAAAACTTCAATTCATGTAAATCGGAAAATCGAATCTCAATTTGACCTTTAATAGATAAAATAAAATTTCATAAGAAAGTTGTTTATACTTAATGTAGTTTCTTGTCTACCAAATTATATGTTTTCCTCCTTTTCGCGGGAAGAGCCTCATCAGTTGAAAAATTTTCAAATAAAATATTAAAATGAAATTCTGTATTACGGAAACTTGAAATTTTTCCAATGAGATGTTTCAAACGATCTCTTGAATTTATGTTGTAAAATTTGAAAAATAAGATCAGTTTGTTCAAATATTAATTTAAAATTATCAAGAAAAAACAAAAATTCTTCATTTTCTAAATAAGATTTTAAACCAACAGCAGCATTTAATGAAACCTGATCTGTTGAAAAGTCATCACTGTTTAATACAAAATCAAATGTTTCAATTAATTTGTCTTAATTTTTATGGTTGGTAAATACTGCATGTGATGTAAAATTCCATCGAGTTGGAGCATTACAGGGAAATCAATGATTTTTTTAAAACTTCGTCTTGTCAATACTACTATTAGTATTAATAATGATCGATTTTGATAGTTACCTGACATTACTAATCCTTTCAAATCCGGTAAAGGCCGTTTATTCAAAAGAAACACTTTTATCATATATTAATTCACTAAATGGACTTTCTAAAAGGCAGCAACTAACTCACTAACACTCATTTTAAATTCACAACAGAAAACAATCTAACCTCACTTGGCGTGACAACACATAAACAAACAAGCACTGACTGACCTACTCAGCAGTAGGCAGAACGCACGTCTCGTATGTCATAGATTGCTAGCGGCTGCCGCAGGCTAGCCTCCAGAGGATGTTGCCGTTTTCGCTGATTTACCCAGTTGGCGTTCGGACTGGTCGGAAAAACGGCAACTGCGTTGAACAACACATGCTCAGCGTTTGAGATATATAGAGAGTCTAGCCTCAGGGCACTGTTTCCAGATTAAAAATAACTACTGAGAACGGGGAATTAATTGTAAAATTTTAAAAATTATCAGAGAAACAGGAAATAAAATGGAGAATGATCATTAAGATAAATTGGTGAGGAGGCTGAGCCTCCTTAGCCTCCTTCGAGGAGCCGCCCCTGCACGAAAGGGATTTCGGCAATGCGTGTACGTTTTCTGATGAGTGGTCACCCCCTCGACATAGGTGGTTTCATTCTAGTCTCTTCTCTTAATTTAGTCATGCAAAAATAATATTTTTCCAGTTAAATTTTAAGATCACCAATATCTCCACCTGTTTCCCACTTAGTTTAAAAAAAATGGAGTTAACGAGAAGGGAACCATCTCTGATCTTGTATGATTATAAAAGAATTATTCCAGGATTATTTCCTTCTGACACACGATGTTCTACGAACATTATAGGTTTTCATAACATGTACTCAGTCAAAAGGTCCATATTACTGGCCGATAATAAATTTTTCGATATTTTTCTATTACCAATCACCCGTCGAACATGTCTGGTGTATGATCGGTACCAGACTGGGTAATTTACCCCATCCCCATAGAATCTCAACGATATTCGGTTTCACATACTTCAAGATGCTTGGCATGATAAATGAGTGCATAATCAATCAGGGTGGTGCAACTCATTACTGAATATTTTTTACTTTTATTTTTTATTGAAAACTTAATCATTCTTTTGTTATATCGGAATACATCTCATGTGGCAGACGCAAGAACTTTTTTACTCTTTCCCTCATTGCATAGTATAATAGTCCAGTCATTATAGGAGATCTTTGAGCAAATAATCGAAATTTTTGGGTACAGCTCAATTTTTGTACCAAAGTGTAGGTTTTGGTATCTGAAAACATGTGTCACTGACGCGCCTGCGCGCGCATATTAGCATTCGTCAGAATAGATATATACAGGGTGTCCCAATATTGCTGGGACACAGAGCTACCACGTATTCTAGAGGTCAAAATAAGTCGATTGAGCCCAATTTACCTGTATACCAAAATGTACCGTTTGTCCGTGAGAAGAGTTCAAAGTTTACTAAAAAAAATACATTTTTGTATGTTGTTCCGAAGTGCTTTATACAAATTTAATGAAATTTGGTAAATGTGTATTCTAGATGATTAGCTTACTTTTAGTAATCAAAAAAACCCAAAGAAAATTGTAGAGGGGTTGGAACCACCCTCACCCCTTGGCATTTTTTCCCCCATTTTTGTAGGGGTGGGAATACGGTTTTAAGACTTTTTTATCTGGAAGGCCTACTCATTATCTTCATTTTCTTACTCCTGTAAAAACTCCGTATTTTGCGTAGTTTTCAAGAAAAAAAATGTTTTCGCAAACACTGATAACCGATTTTCGGGTATAGGTTTAATAAAATTGTAATACAAAATTTAGTTGGCCGCGGACACAAAGACAAAACCAAATGTTATGATTTTGACAGGAAACATAGTTTATTGTTAACAGTAAATGTGTCAGTTATTTGTTCTCTTTTGCTTGTTTTTTTATTATTTCTTATTGTCATCACTGTTTTTGTTTAATTGTTATTGCTGTTGTTGCTGTTCCTTTGACGTCCCACAATTATGAATTTTCCTTTTAATGAACAGACCGACATGTTATTAGTTCTTGGATATTGTCAAGGTAACTGCCGCGAAAGTGTTCGCGTGTATCAAGAGAGGTATCCAAACCGGAGAATTCCAAACCATAAAACTTTTGCCCGAATCGAAAGACGTCTTCGAGAAACGGGGAGGTTGACCCCAGTAAGAGTTAACGCTGGAAGACCTCGACAAGCTCGAACACCTATTGCGGAAGAAGCTGTTCTTCAAATGATTGATAACAATCCTAATACCAGTACTAGAAGATTGCAACGAGAAGCTGGAATTCCAAAAAGCACTGTAAGTCGAATTTTGAGCGATCAAGTAATTCGTTCATTTCACATCCAGCCAGTGCAAGAATTGTTGCCACCTGACTACGAATTACGTTTAAGTTTTTTACAAACTATTCGGGAGCGCAGAGTAGTCGACAACGGATTCCATACTAAGATCTTGTTTACTGATGAGTCTTGTTTTACACGTCGCGGTATGACAAACCTACACAACGATCATGTTTATGCAGATGAAAATCCACATGCCATTAAAAGTAGACATTATCAACGTGAATTTAAAATTAATGTCTGGGTCGGAATTATTGGCGAATTTATAGTCGGACCGTTACGATTACCTGATCGTCTGAATGGCGATAGTTACCTCCGTTTCCTTCAACAAAATTTGCCAGAATTATTAGAAGACTTGCCTCTTAACTTGCGTAGAAATACGTTCTTCATGCATGATGGTGCACCACCTCATTTTGCACGTGCAGTAAGAGAATATCTTGGTGAACAATTTGGTGGCAGGTGGATAGGTAGGGGACAAGAAGCACCCATTCAATGGCCTCCGCGGTCTCCAGATTTAAACCCTTGTGACTTCTTCATCTGGGGAGAATTAAAAAGACAAGTGTACGAGGTTCAAATAAATAACATCGAACAACTGTGGAATATAATTCAAAATGCTGTAAATGCGCTACGAGAAAATGACGATGTTTTAAGAAGAGTGCATTTAAATTTTTTACGTCGAATTGACCTCTGTATTAATGAAGGTGGAGGTCACATTGAACACTTGTTATAAAAATTATTGTTTGTCTTGTGTAAATGTATTGTGTAATTTGTGTCTAATAATTTTATTAAACCTATACCCGAAAATCGGTTATCAGTGTTTGCGAAAACATTTTTTTTCTTGAAAACTACGCAAAATACGGAGTTTTTACAAGAGTAAGAAAATGAAGATAATGAGTAGGCCTTCCAGATAAAAAAGTCTTAAAACCGTATTCCCACCCCTACAAAAATGGGGGAAAAAATGCCAAGGGGTGAGGGTGGTTCCAACCCCTCTACAATTTTCTTTGGGTTTTTTTGATTACTAAAAGTAAGCTAATCATCTAGAATACACATTTACCAAATTTCATTAAATTTGTATAAAGCACTTCGGAACAACATACAAAAATGTATTTTTTTTAGTAAACTTTGAACTCTTCTCACGGACAAACGGTACATTTTGGTATACAGGTAAATTGGGCTCAATCGACTTATTTTGACCTCTAGAATACGTGGTAGCTCTGTGTCCCAGCAATATTGGGACACCCTGTATATACGTTTTTTTGCCATTTTTTGCACAAAATGGAGAATATATCCAAATGTATGCATTTTATCGAAAAAATGAAGAGGAGTAAAGTTGTTCAGAATTAAATTTCCTATAAAAATGCATTATTTGATTTTCCGATTTTCTTCGCAGTTTTCCCGGGCGCGTGAAAATAAAATGCATATATATATATTTTTCAGTAAAATCGAATTTTCTCGAAACAGAAGCGTTCTATCAAAAAAAGTTTCAAACAAAAGTTGTTCAGAATGTCATTTTGCATAGGAAAGCACTATTCTGATTCCAAAATTTTCCGCGAATTTCCCATTTCAAAGCCTTAAACAAAAAAATACACGTTCTGGAGCTTATATAGTGCATTTTAGCGAAAAAATCAATAGAGAAAAAGTTGCTTAGAATTAAATTTCCTATAAGTACACACTATTCGATTTCCCGATTTTCCAGTCATTTTCAAAATGAAAAACAGACGTATCGACAAAGTCAATTTTTCTCAAAATCGGAGCGTTATATGAAAAAATGATCCAAACAAAAGTTGTTCAAAATAGGATTTTGCATAGAAAAGCACTATTGTGTTGATAAAATTTTCCACGAATTTTCCATCATGAGGCTGAAACAAAAAATGCAAGCACACGTGTCTTTCTTAAATAACATAAAATACTAAAAAAACGTTTCACAATTTCATAATATTGTTTGAATGGTAAAATGAAAATAAAAAGAGAAACTAACGTTGAAAATCATGGGAAAATTAATTTCCCGCGCCCGGGAAAACTGCGAAGAAAATCGGAAAATCAAATAATGCATTTTTATAGGAAATTTAATTCTGAACAACTTTACTCCTCTTCATTTTTTCGATAAAATGCATACATTTGGATATATTCTCCATTTTGTGCAAAAAATGGCAAAAAAACGTATATATATATATCTATTCTGACGAATGCTAATATGCGCGCGCAGGCGCGTCAGTGACACATGTTTTCAGATACCAAAACCTACACTTTGGTACAAAAATTGAGCTGTACCCAAAAATTTCGATGAAAATCTCCTATAATGACTGGACTATAAGGTAATTATTGTAATCAAAAAAACAGGTATATCGGTTTTGTGTATTGAAAGGGGTAAGTCCCCTTCCATAAACCGTGATCGTAATTATTTAATATTCTTTGCAATTTGAGAACTTGAGGTTCAACGAACGCAGTTCGTTTATTTTGTAACGTATCGGAAAACTAGAAACTCTATTCCATAAATGCGTCATCGATATTGATGGAAACATTTACCTATAGTCCCATTTTGGATTATCGTCTTCTACCATTTTCATAAATTTGCCCAAAATATGTCTAACTACGTTCATAATAAAATTTACATTAAATTCTAGCAAGATATGATTTCAATTGATGTTTTTGATGTATAACTTCAGATCACGCTGAATGCCCATTAATAAACATGATTGTTTTGCACACAATTCATGTTTCCTTTAAAGTTAAAAAATCCTATTGCATATAAATTATCCGTCGTAATCTCTTTCCACTCATGATTACTTGTTTTGAACCGAGTTTTGAACAATCAAACTTAAATTTTCCACATAATCTTATCATTAACTTACTAATTAAACGAGTATGTAAGCGACATTATGATGAGTAACTATGCGCATTCAGTTAATACGTGTCCCCTAGTGAATTAATCGTGGATTATTGCTAAATAATTCAATCGAATTAAAACAAACTTGCTAACCTTTAATCTGCGAACATGATTCAGCAACCTTTATTTTTTCTATGAATTAATAAATAGCGCTACTTTTTATCTTATGATAATTACTGATACGGATCTGGCATCTCTAACTCCGTGCCGATGTTTGCTCAATATTTCAATTCATTTTAAATTTCGCTTTAAATAGACCTAGCCTCAACTCGATTTTGGTTATCCCAGTTTATAACACATAAGTCAGAGGTTAAAAAATTATCATACCAAAATACTACATTTCACTATTAGCCCAAATTGTTATGGATTTTATTGAAAAAGAAATAATACCTCATTTAGATTTATAACATGAAACCTAATATTCTTCGAACGATATGCTGCCATTCCAAAAGATAAATATGATGAATTTTTAAATCCCTTCAATTTCTCATAGCAAAAATTACAGACATTGGAAATAATAATGAAATTAATTTTATGGATTAAACTCTAGTGCGAAAATCAAATGGTGAACCGAATGATACACAAAAGCTACTCGATCAGGCAGATTGAACTTGTCATACCAAACATGTTTTATTAGAAATCTAATAAATAGAGCTATAAAACTAACATCTTCTGAAGTAAGAGGTTAATTCTATAACCAGAGATAAAATTCACAAATTTTATAAATCTTGCAACAATTATGACCAATGATAATGATTCAAAAACAATCATTACGATATATGAATAATCTTTCGCAGAAATTGATCAACACAGTAAAATCATTCGACCTTAATATCTGCCACAAAAGTTATTTCTATCAAAAAAGGGTTTTTACAGAATCATAAAACAAAATACCTTCTAAAAATAACTCATCCTGTGTATGCAATCTTTTTCGATAAAGTGTTCATCGGCCAATCTGCATAATATGTACTCTAGCAGTTTAAATGTACACTTACAAAGATTTCATCCACTGCTCTGAATGCTCACATGAAATAAGTACAACAAAACGTTCTTTAGAGTACAACAATAAAAAATTTAAATATTGGAAAGAATCATTACAAACTTTTGATATTGAAACGTTTGTGTAAATGATAAAATTGATCATTAATTAATAATTTAATTCAATAAAGAATCAATCATAACCAAATTCAAATCCTTCAAAATATATATTTCCCTTGTCTATTGTTTTCTTTAAAATAAATTTAACCTTAGAGAAAACCCTCGAGAAAATTTTGATAAATATTGTCTAAAAGATTTTTTAGGTCAAATTCATAGAATCTCTTAGCTATTTAGAAATTTAGTAATGGAATAGTGTATTAGATATTTATTTAATAGAATAAAATTCACATGAATAATGAACTAAGTATAAATGTGAAAAAGCTGTGATCAACTGATCACGTGACTTCGCTCACTCGTTAATTTTGGTTAAGTTGGATTCGGTTAAATACTTTTAATTAGTCTATCAATTTCATAATGAACTTAAAGTGGTCTTAATTTCTTCCGATTCTGAAGATTATAATGATGCTTAAGTGAAACTGACTAAAACGTATAAGAAAAGGAAGAATATGAAAATGTATTTCTTCGCTGTTTTTGGAAATATACCTGTCAATCAAATTGTCAACAAACTTGTATGATATAATGACTTATTTGATGACATGAGATATACTAAATACTTGATTGATTTCAAAGAAGGTTGCAATGTTTTATTCCACCTTTACTTCAACTGTTTCTAACTCTCAAATATCATACTAGGTAGTGGAACCATGCAAATTGTCTTCACAGATTTTATTGGAGTTTTAAGATGTTCTACTTGCAGAAAAATCAATCGGGTATCATATGTTATTGCAGCTTTGAGACATTGATATATATTAAACTGTTACAAATAGAACTGGGTACTCTCAAATAATACAAATTATTTGTAATCTTGGATGTAATTTAAAACAACAATTGTTATATGTTATATGTTAGATGAAATATGAAAAGAATATTGGATATCCAGCTTCCTCGAGGGATACTCTCCGAAGTTGAAACTGAAGGGCAGTGTTATGTGTGAAG
The DNA here is from genome assembly GCA_958510875.1 of Endomychus coccineus. Classification (NCBI taxonomy): domain Eukaryota; kingdom Metazoa; phylum Arthropoda; class Insecta; order Coleoptera; family Endomychidae; genus Endomychus; species Endomychus coccineus. The sequence goes on along the minus strand of OY294067.1, from coordinate 123,134,365 downwards.
TCATTCAAATTGTAACATGTAAAAAATGCATTCATACTTCTAATTTGATAAAACAAGTAGCTCCTGATTTTAATTGTGATTTTTAATGAAATTAAATTTTTTTAAACAAAATTGTGAATTGTTTCAGAGTCTTACGTATCATTTAAAGGATACAAATTATCATTTGAGCTGAGATATAATCATTAGGTGAATGTGAATGTCATGATTTAAACACTTGCTTCTAAGAATTGTGCTTTTTGATTATCTGGAAGCACAGTATCAGGTTTTACCTATTTGCGAAATGTTTCCATGCCATGATATAAATAATGAGCAGTAGTTGTTATAGGTTTTAACGTCTTGTCTATTCGTTAATGCAGCATTTCTTAATGGAACCCTAAAAATCAATAGTGTATTATTGTATTGACACTATTTTAACCTTCATTTATTTTGACAGGTCAAGTATGTACTCCATTACACCACAGAGTGAACACAGAAAATAGACTGCATCTTCATACTTCGATGACGTCACTTGAATCTTAAAATAAGAATTTCTTCTGCAGGTTGAATATATGCGTGTGATATATATTTACAACCAGAAAACACGGTTGACATTATGTCACACTTGAAACAGAGCAACCGCGCCCAAAAATAGTTCCTATTCCTATACGAATTATAGGAACGGCGCAACTCCCCAATTTATATGCACGCACGCAAATTAGCACAAACAGACATCATCTCAAAAATAGTCTAAATTGAGTCAGAAATGCTCAAAACGGATATATCCTAGAAAATCCGTGAAAAAAATGTTGTCCCAATTTCAATACTTCCCTTATACTATATACTGCTTATAATACCGAGGGAAGTAAAAAAAGGAAGCATATAAGTTGCCATAGAACGTTCAAATTTGAGACACATTAGTAAAATCGGAATAGATACATCTTTTCTTGTAAATTTTCTCAAATTCAAACAAATAAGCTTATTAAAAGGCAATTATAGGACAAACAATACAGAGAAACATAATATAAAGAATAACAAGAAATATATAACAAAAATAATATCTTATAGGAATAATGAAAATAAACTGGCTAAATTTTCAAAAAATTACATGGTGATAAAAAAAAGCTCACCTAACGACATTAATAAAATACTGAATACTATTGAAAAATAAGTCACATTGTGAACAAATAATATTAAAGTTTGTTGTCATGACAAATATCGGACATCTAGATGATGTTTTTGTATTAGACCTAACATTGTAAAAAGTTAAGGGACAGCGAGAAGATAATCTAGGTACAACAAAATTTAATTTACCTAATAAGTAACTGCAGTCAACAAATTTTGGAGGAATATTGTGCTCCTTATTCTTCTTCTCAGTTCAAGTGTCAAACAATCAAAAGTAGATAATAATAATAATTGATGATGAAAACCTCTTCTAGGAAAGATATTGAAAGTTCTAAACCAGAGATATTTCGAATATTTACGTTGAATGCTCTAAATTAGTGTAATATGGAATTTATACTGAGGGTTCCAGTTGAGTGAAGCATATTCCAGTTTTGGTCTAACCAATGAATTGAATAGTGTTTATAGTACCTCTAAATTGTTGAAATATTTGGAATGCCTAAGTACAGACCCTAAGGTTCTATTAGCTTTAGCACACATATCACTTATATGTAGATTAAAAGTGAACTGATGATCGTATAAAACACCTAAGTCTTTGACTGTAGTATTACGAGAAATGATTACTGAATCTAAAAGATAATCGAACAAAATAGGATGGACTTTACGACTGAAGCTAACAACACAACATTTACTAATAATTAGACTTAATTTATTGATGGCGCACCATTCGAAAATATTGTCCAGATCTTTTTGTAGTGTATAGTAGTCATCTATGGTCTTTATTCCTAAAAATATTTTCAAGTCATCAGCAAAAACTAGTTACAATACGATTATGGTTTCAGCCAAATTATTAATAAATAACAGGAACAGTAGAGGACCAAGATTTGAACCTTGAGGCACACCGTATTTGGCGATAAATGAATTTGATCTTTGACCGCAATACTGCACAAACTGCGATCTATTGATGATGTATGAGCAAAAAACGCTACTAAGGAGGTACTAAATCCAATGGATTTTAGCTTGCCTAGAAGAATAGTGTGATCAAGTTTTTCAAAGGCCTTCGAAAAATCTGTATATAATACGTCAACCTGTCCTTGGTTGTCAAGAATAGCAGCAATATACGTGTTCAAACAAGTAAGATTCGTAACCGTAGATCTCTTTTGGACAAATCCATGTTGGTATGGTAATATCATATGTGAGAAAGTACTATAAATGTGTTGATACAGACACATCTCAAAGACCTTAGATAAGTTAGACAATGTAGCAATTGGACGATAATTGAGTATATTTCCAACATCACCAGATTTGTGAATGGGAATAATCTTTGATTTTTTCCAAACACTAGGAAATTTATTAGATTTCAAACTCAGATTTAACAAAATCTGTAGTGGAACGACAAACACAGAAGCGCAATTAAGAAGCTTGGTATTTGATCATGTCCAGAGGTGTATTTATTCTTGAGGTTTTTAATAGCAGTTACAATTTCTGGTTGACTTATCGATACAATATTTAAAAATGATGAGTTAATGTTGGTAAAATCTGAAATATTGCTGAAATCGTTATTGTTATCGGGTTCAGAGTATATACACTGGCAAAGAATGTACCAAATGCTTCAACAATTTCTTTGGAATCATTTAATAGTGTTTCATTAAAATGCATAGAACCAGGAATTCTAGTCGTGCCTTTTTTTTCATTTATGAAGTTCCAAAAACTTTTGCTATCATGAGTGATGGTGTTACCGATTTTCTCCAAATAGAAGCTTCCTTTATTCGAACTTTGGTTAAAGATCTCAGTTGCTAAAATCTCCAAGATTCTGACGAGACTTATGTTTTAAATACCTAGTTCTAGCATTATTTTTATGTTTTATTAGATCGATAGTAGACCTATCAAACCATGGTGGATAACCACGTTTTTTATTTTGAAATAATGGTACATTTACATCAAATACAGAGTATACCCCATACTATAGAATTCAGAGCAAACCTCGTCAATATTAGAGTAATCATTCAGAATGGACCAGTCAATTTCAAGTAACATATTTATTCATATATATGTAAATATTTATCTATTTTTTATTAATAATAATGATCACTTGAAAAACCGACTTATCTACAAGTAATTGTTTATCATGTGAACATCTGGACTACGCGTATGTGAGCAAAGTTTCAAGTCTATCGGATAATGTGGAAGTGGGTCAAAATGAATTACAAGATTTGACCCGAACAATCTGACGAACAAGTGGAATTAAATAAAAAATGGAAGTTATTGAAATTACATATCATACATATCGATATGTTAAATAGAATTAGCCATTACGTGATGAAAATCCATTCTAAACTTAAATAAAATAACTATTAAAAGTTCTGTTTTCACTAGTTTGATGAATAAATGTAACTATAGTTTTGCTAACACCGTTGGTTCTTCAAACAAATATTACAAAGTACTTTCTAATATTTGAACAAGCTACGGTGAAACTTAGTTGCATTTATTTATTAAACTAGGTAGTGAAAATCGAACTTTTAATAGTTATTTTTATGAGTATCTAATATGTGTTTATCTTAATTTGCAAGTTGAATGATAAGTTTACCAATGAGAATCAAAAACGTAACGATAAGTAACCTTGTGCTCAAAAAAAATCTAGTTATGTGAGTGCTACTATACTTTTATTGGTCTCATTATTGTTTAATCTCGAGTAGCTAAATGAAACGTAGCAAGTAGAAAGTAGAATATCAGTTTGGTCTGACAATTATTATACAGTGTTCAATGTAAGAAGATTATTCCTATTTCTTTTCAAATAATACAGTACAGTGTAGCGGTACCACTTTGTCCCGTGAATGATTTCCATTGAACTTTGTGCATAATGTGCAATATGGTATTTTGAATATAATTTTTCCAAGCTATGTACCGGATATTCCACGTTATTGTACAAGCGCTTTAGACAGATGTATTTCGTTAAAATAGAATTAGCACAACGGTGATTACAAGCTTTACTCATGAACAAAAGACAACCCGCCTGTTTGATCAGGCTTATGTCAAAAACTTCTTATAAAATTCAGGGATAACGAAATACGTACATGCGTTGTTAAGACATACACTCATCTTATTGTTCCACTTATCGTTTGAGAAATGTCAGAATTATTATGCGGGGATCAAAATATTAATTTGTGGGCGCCAATTAGGCGCAAATTTTCTTTATTGCACCAAGAAAACAAGGTACATGTTACAGTGCGACTTGTGAAGAATCTTGAAGAATGATCTTTGGCTCAAAAACTAAAAACTCTGACAAAATCGGCCAAGAATTATGGTTTCTCTTATTCATCTGCAATGCAAAATTCGTGTTATGTCACAATCCTTTCGGCTAACTTAAATAAGCCACGAACCGAAAATTGTGTCGTGGCTTTACTCTCTCACTACTGGTCCTCTGCGATCCCCGAAAGTACAAGTCACGTCCGTGACGGCTTACCATTCCTCCCTCCCCAAACCATCAGCCTGTTGTCAAAGAGTCAGGGGTGCCCTTGGGGAGGTGCGAGCCACAAGTAGTATATTATACAAGTCAACATGACATCTTTGATATAAAGGTTTGTATAGAAGTATGCGGTTAGCGGTTCCCCATCCAACCATCGTGATGAGATTAGGGCTGCGCAAATGCAGAACATGTGCTCAAGGGTTTCTTCCCCTTGTCCAGTTTTTCTGAATTTTTAGTCGACATCTTTCGCCATGACAGATAGGTGGTACCCGATCCCTCCATGTCAGGTCAAGGTTATGGTTTGAGTGCTAAGGTCCCTTTTACCTAAACAACGTGCTTTTCGGGTTCTGCCTCGAGTTTTTCTCCCACTATAGATCTCTGCACTTGTGATTTTTCCAGTAGTTGAAGTGTTCACTGTGTGCGCTCCAATATACGCCTCTTCAAATAATCAAAGGGTCATCTTTCACCTCGTTCCCGTGGATATCAAACTGACCTTGCTCCCACACCAGTGCTAGCCCTGCCTTTCGAACAGAAACTGATCAAGCGCTTAGTATTGCTCAGATTATGAGCCATTTAAGCTCTCTCCAGGATGACTTTTTCTTCGGCTCGGAAGACTGCTTGGAAGAGTATTTAGCAATGATCGACCGTAGGGTTTGTGTTGTCGTACTCAGTGCGATAACGTCAGACCTGGTTGCCATCGCCATGTCCGCTAGCACATATTAATTGTGTGTGTGCGCGGTTTGGACCTCGGTATGGACAGTAACTCCTTAAGATATATTGTTTTGGATCCCTGCCTCCAAAGATCGAGAACACTTAGTAGTACTGTCATTGTAATGTTCACAAGTTCCTTCCCAATTAGAGCTCCTACAGCTGTCACTAGGGTGGTCCTAAGATTCCGGTTGCGGATTTGAAGATGATAGAGGTCAAGGGGATGAATCCCCCCATTTTATACACATGAAAGCTAATTTTAATAGGGGTAATAACTAAAATACTAAATATTAAGTCAAATCTCCCACGCGCATCGCAAAAAGCTATCTACGCCAATATAACTTCCTGAGGCCCGTTGAAGCGCAGGTCAACTCTCACTCACCATACCGCATCCCCATGGGTCAGTTCCGGTTTTATGAACAAGTTCCTGTTGAATCCCAATGCCAGCCCACGATTGCCCGGCTAAACCAGAAGATTTGGGAGTATTTCGTATGAGAAATAATGGAAACCCAAGAATTTTTTTTTATTTGTAATAAACAACATGTCTCAAACAATTTCTCAAATTAAACACAAGAAAGCAATTTTTACATATCTAATCTTTAATGGAAATTATTGTATGTATCAATTTTCTGAGAGTGAAAATAAAGAAATCCCGAATAAATTTATAAAATAATTTTTTTTGTGTATTCAACTCTAAAACTTTCATTACAAAGAGTAGCGGTTTAAAAATTAGGTTAACTATATCGATAAGAACCTAGTAATCGAAAGTAATATCAATACTTAAATGTTGAAATTTAAAACTTAACATGAAATTATTGTTATTTAATCTGCAACCACCATTCCTGCAACCAAAAATACATAGGTAACTAAATTATAACGTCGGTACAACTGAAGCTAGTTCAATTTTCGAATTGCACCCAGGAGGAATCCAGTTCATCATTCGGACACGTGAAACAGAAGATACGTGTACGTGCATTATGAGATTCACATTCATTGCTCCAATGCACTATCTCAATTCAGTCGTCCAGTGCTTACACGTTTTTTATATTTCGCCTCGTTAAGGATAAATCGATTCCAATGGAGGCATATTCGATAGATTAAAGAAAACCCAAAATATTTCCAAACTCATGTAGAAAGAATTGCTTTTTGAATAAAGTTATACTGAAAAGTGAATTAACGGAAAGATTCTCGTTTAGCAGCAAGTTGCTTAGCAATTTTGCAATTATTTATAGATCGAAACTCCGAAAACGGGTTTTAGTGAAACTGTTTTATTATTAACGTTAATTTGTACCGTACCGATAACAAGTATTGAAAGTAAACCGGTTTTTCAATGCTTATAAGAGTTAAAAACTTTTTGAGAAATACAATGGCGCAGTACAGACTAAATTCAGTTTGCATGATAAGTATGGAGAAAGCACTAATTGCGGCGATTCCAGATTTTAATAATAGTGTAATTGACGTTTTTGCGAATTACAAAAATAGAATGGATTTTCTATGAAAATAACCTCAAGGTTGGATATATCTAGGGATTCTAGGGTAAGTATATCTGAGAGCGTGTACCTATAATTTTTTGATATTTAAATTATAAATGCCTATTTAAATGTTATTTTTAATAACTTTTGTAGAGATTTCTGTCAATCGCATAAAAAAAGGGATATTTGACCAACGAAACGTATTTCTTTAAGCAAATATTTTTGCTCCGTGAATTTCCCATTTATAATTTTAGGATGTTTGACCTTGATAAATGCAAAATTTTCTATTTATTCGCACCACCATACCCATGGGTCATCAGCCGCCAATCAGTGGCAAAAGATAATTTATCGAGAACTACAAATATCGCCCTTTCCCACTAGCTCCGTTCATCGGAAGTGGAATGAGAAAGACAAAGAAGTCGGCGTTGTATGATGTCTTACTCTTTCATCACGTTAGGTGATCACTTTCTCTTTCATATTCAACCAGAACGTGGCTTATATTGAAAGACACTACGGTAAATGCACTGTTGTGTTTGATGGATACAGAAACACCACGAACAACACAAAACGTACTAATAGTCCAGGCAACGAAGCAGAAAAAAAAAATATAGTAAACTAGAATTTCAATTTTTTTTTGCATTTTGTTCCCAATATCCCATAGATCATTCATGACTATCAAGACCGCGGGGGTCGACCTTTCTACTCCCCCAAAACGGGGTTTCAACCCCTCAGAGGAGCATTCTTATAAAAACAATCCAAAAGTGTAGAAAATTAATGAATTAAGAGCCGAAAATGACCCCCAGTATGTTTTTTGGGTCGTTGATCACGATTCCGCAGTTAGTTTTCTCGGGAAACTCCCTCCAGATGGGAAATTTGGAAAATAATATACAATTTATAATTTTATTGCAAAAATTACCTCTAGTAGGTTTTTTGGGTCGTTGATCACGATTCCGCTGTTAGTTTTCCCAAAAAACTCATTCCAGATGGAAAATTCGATAAATTTGAGATTTTCCTGAGACGGATATGAATGATAAAGTATAATTTTGTTGCAAAAATTACCTCCAGTAGGTTTTTTGGGTCGTTGATCACGATTCCGCTGTTATTTTTCCCAAAAACTTCAATTAAAATGCCCACGTCGCCGAAACGAACAGAAACAAGATTAAACGAAATTGTAAACCTCGATGCTATAGTAAAATTATCAAAAATCCACTGCAAAGAAGATTTTTTAATAGAAGCGTACTCATGTCAAGACATTAACAGATGTTAGATTTACGAGATAATAGAAAAGGTGAATTATGAATTATGAATTTTCTAATTGTTTGATAATGGCACTTCGGTGTTGAAACTATAGTTACGTTTTCACGTTATTATTAATAAAAGTGGTATAAAAACAAAGTAGTTATTCTTTCATATAATAAAAGATCTATTTTGGAGATGATTCACATAAAACGTGATACCAATTCTGTAAATCATAGGACAGACACGCAAAATCTAAGTCATATCTATACAAATTTGATTAAATAATTTTTCTTGCAAATTCCTACATGCCTCATATAATGTTAGAGTATATATTTACGTAGAATGTCAAGTATACTTCTGTCACGACAAGACCTTTTCTATTAGCTCGTAAATCTAACATCTGTTTCAAAAGTTGTATACTTAAAAATTAAATTTTATTTGTCTGGTCTTTAGTCGTTCACTTAATGTCTTGACATGAGTACGCTTTTATTAAAAAATCTTCTTTGCAGTGAATTTTTGATAATTTTACTATAGCATCGAGGTTTACAATTTCGTTTAATCGTGTTTCTGTTCGTTTCGGCGACGTGGGCATTTTAGTTGAAATTGGTGCGATTTGGACGCTTTGTGTAATACAATTAGTTTTAAGTAATCAAGTTTTAGACATAATAAGTCTTCTGATGATGGTCGTGAGACCGAAACGTACGTAAAGACGAAAATTTAAAACAGAGTGTTAATGTGACCTATTTCCCGAGAATTTTTATATAAGTTCTTCTAATATGATGAACTTTACTATTTTCGTTCACTATAACAAATTGCTTGGAATTTTTAAATTGCTTTTCCTTCATACGTTATCGTTTTTGCTTCGTATAGTAGATGCTCATAGAGGGGGGTGAGACTTTCATTAATTTAGATTGGTTTTTCAGAGACATCTTGATAAACACTTTTTAAAGATGGATTAATTTGTTTGGAAATTTGAAGAAATCGATTTCTTGTATTTTTGTTGGCGAATTTAATGGTGATCTTGTTTTCTTATTCAGTATTTGACGATAGCTTGAGCACTGATATCTGCGTTCTTTATAATTAAGTTCAATGTTTTACCCAGCTGCTCAGTTATATCTACTAAATTTCATTACGTTTAATAGGTATCCCATGCAGATAATATATTGATTCTTCCCCGTTCATTCTTGAATTTCGCGGCAGAAAATGGATATTTTTAAAGTCACAGCGGATTTTTATATAAATTCGTAACGCGCTTGCGTAACGTCATCTTGAAATTAAATTCATATCAAGAGGAAGAGGTTATAATAACTTGCCATTACATTTTGTTACATTCAATTATGTTTGTGTAACTTATAAAATATAGATTTCGGGAATGTAGACAAATAATATTCAATTCGAACGGTGACGTGTAATACTACAATACGTTCAACGATTTAGGCAATTTCAGATATGACGGGGAACGTTCAGCAAGAACACTTCCTCGCTAATGAGAAAAACAACTATGTCAAAAATTGAATAGGGAGGATATTGAAAGCTGAGGGGATGATGATACTACCATTGTGCGATGTCGACTTGACAAAGCATCATCTGTGGACAAACTAGTAATAATAAGCAAAGCATTCATTTGCTGGTCTTATTGATTGCAATAGGTCCACCACAAAGATTTACTTGTCGTTAAACAAGGAAGAAGTAATGCGATGATTAAAACATACTCCTTCTTGGAATTACAGGAGCATTATTTTCATTCATGGGTTCAGTGGGTACGATTCCATCTCATCCATCCACAGAAAAGATAAAGTAATGATTTGAGAAAGATTGAAAGAAGGAGAAATATTTTTTTTTAATACTTGTCTCATAATATGATATATTAATTTAATGATTAATGATAACATTATACAAAATATTGAGATTAATAAAGGAATTACCAGTAAAATATGTGCAATAGTAATTGATTGTTGAAGCCGTTACTTTAATCATATTGGCAAGGGAAATAAACAAACACTGTTATTGTGTTATCATTTGAAAATTACAGTTTAACTATCTAAACTGCAGTCCAGTTTCATGATGAAATTAATTGTAGTATACAAAGGAAAAGTATTATTTGTTTATTTATTTCATCAATATGCAGTGATTAGCTTCGATCCAGTGTCATTAATATCTTTGTAGAAGGTTGTAATCTTGATTTCTATTTGTTGCACTATTTGGCCAAGAAGTCCTCTGAATGTGTTTTACCCTATAATCTCATATAAAACTTCAATTCGTTCAAGACGTCAACATAACTAACTCTGAAAAATAATATTATTAGTGAAATTATAAATGGGAAACAAATACCTACCTCGCGAAATCTTTTATGTTGCCTGAATCGTTGAACGTATTGTAGTATTACACGTCACCGTTCGAATTGAATATTATTTGTCTACATTCTCGAAATCTATATTTTATAAGTTACACAAACAACATAATTGAATGTAACAAAATGTAATGGCAAGTTATTATAACCTCTTCCTCTTGATATGAATTTAATTTCAAGATGACGTTACGCAAGCGCGTTACGAATTTATATAAAAATCCGCTGTGACTTTAAAAATATCCATTTTCTGCCGCGAAATTCAAGAATGAACGGGGCAGAATCAATATATTATCTGCATGGGATACCTATTAAACGTAATGAAATTTAGTAGATATAACTGAGCAGCTGGGTAAAACATTGAACTTAATTATAAAGAACGCAGATATCAATGCTCAAGCTATCGTCAAATACTGAATAAGAAAACAAGATCACCATTAAATTCGCCAACAAAAATACAAGAAATCGATTTCTTCAAATTTCCAAACAAATTAATCCATCTTTAAAAAGTGTTTATCAAGATGTCTCTGAAAAACCAATCTAAATTAATGAAAGTCTCACCCCCCTCTATGAGCATCTACTATACGAAGCAAAAACGATAACGTATGAAGGAAAAGCAATTTAAAAATTCCAAGCAATTTGTTATAGTGAACGAAAATAGTAAAGTTCATCATATTAGAAGATCTTATATAAAAATTCTCGGGAAATAGGTCACATTAACACTCTGTTTTAAATTTTCGTCTTTACGTACGTTTCGGTCTCACGACCATCAATTGTATTACACAAAGCGTCCAAATCGCACCAATTTCAATTAAAATGCCCACGTCGCCGAAACGAACAGAAACACGATTAAACGAAATTGTAAACCTCGATGCTATAGTAAAATTATCAAAAATTCACTGCAAAGAAGATTTTTTAATAAAAGCGTACTCATGTCAAGACATTAAGTGAACGACTAAAGACCAGACAAATGAAATTTAATTTTTAAGTATCCAACTTTCGAAACAGATGTTAGATTTACGAGCTAATAGAAAAGGTCTTGTCGTGACAGGAGGTATACTTGACATTCTACCTAAATATATACTATAACATTATATGAGGCATGTAGGAATTTGCAAGAAAAATTATTTAATCAAATTTGTATAGATATGACTTAGATTTTGCGTGTCTGTCCTATGATTTACAGAATTGGTATCACGTTTTATGTGAATCATCTCCAAAATAGATCTTTTATTATATGAAAGAATAACTACTTTGTTTTTATACCACTTTTATTAATAATAACGTGAAAACGTAACTATAGTTTCAACACCGAAGTGCCATTATCAAACAATTAGAAAATTCATAATTCATAATTCACCTTTTCTATTATCTCGTAAATCTAACATCTGTTAATGTCTTGACATGAGTACGCTTTTATTAAAAAATCTTCTTTGCAGTGGATTTTTGATAATTTTACTATAGCATCGAGGTTTACAATTTCGTTTAATCTTGTTTCTGTTCGTTTCGGCGACGTGGGCATTTTAATTGAAGTTGGTGCGATTTGGACGCTTTGTGTAATACAATTAGTTTTAAGTAATCAAGTTTTAGACATAATAAGTCTTCTGATGATGGTCGTGAGACCGAAACGTACGTAAAGACGAAAATTTAAAACAGAGTGTTAATGTGATCTATTTCCCGAGAATTTTTATATAAATTCATACTGGGTCAAGAATCTTTATGATTATTAGAAGATCAGAAGACCTTAATCTAGAAACGTATAACATTGATCAACATATCTTTACAAACTTAAATATATGCAGCCTTGCATGCGATTTTGATGAATTAAATATTCTTCTACTCTTTTCAAAATAATAGTTTCGACATTTTAGTACTAACTGAGACATGGCAAATAATTCCTCAAAATTTTAATATGCAATTCATTTAACCTTCTACTCATAGAACCATCTTTCTTGAGGGCATAATCATTTGTATTAAAATGTTTAGAACATAATAAAAGCTTGGATATATCATCTTCTTTTCTCAAATTACAAGTAGAATAATAATTATAAAATTGTTTAGATAAAAAAAAAGTAAGTAGCTATCATAGTTTGCAATGTTTGTTGAGACATCCCCATGTATGAATAAAAACGTAAGGAAAGTAGAATAAAATGTACATATTCTTCATTTAGTTGGCATAAATTGTTAAAAACCGCTTATAAAGTTGTATAATATGCATATTAGGGTATTATTAGTTTCTTACAGGGACTTATTTATTTGGCACCATCGAAATTGAATCGAAAGGTTCACTCCCGTTACTAGATGTATTAGTTAGTTAACACACTGGACAGTACTTTGGGACTATATGTGTATCGAAAACCCACTCACACCGATGGATACATCAATGGTCTGTCCGACCACCTCCCTGTACAAAAGAAATCTGTCATAAACTTCTTGGTCCACAGAGCTGTCTACTTATCACAACCCCAATCCTTACAATCACAATTAAAACACCTTTCATCTGTCTTATTATCAAATAATTTCTCCCATTAAAACATTCATAGCTATAAAGAAATACACTTAGCCTAAAATTTCAAATCAACCTGAGCCACGAAAGTAAACAGCAAATGAACAAACAAGCTAGCTCATGCGCAGATATCTGAAAACTCCACTTCCGTTGTTAAAGTGGTGCTTCCCAGCGGACACAATGCATTAATACATTAGCCATATATTCTTATTAGATACATCATGGTAAAATTGAAACACTTGGTATACAACTTTATTCTCTGATTTAACTGTCGATTGTAAAAGCTGCAATTAGTCTGAAGAATGACTGTAAATACGGTTGTAAATTGACGGAATTTCATAATTTTTTCAGACTCATAGATCAACTGTTTGTAATCAGTTTTTTATTAAATGTTGTGAAGGCTTGCAATAAATTCGGAAAAGTAATAATCAACATTTACACTTCTGAGAAAATTGTTAATCATGAAATTTGGACGATGTGAACATAAAAAGAGCAAGTTCACAGACAATTAATTGTGTAATGGAAAATAATTTCATAATATAATTGACAATAATATAAACAAATGCCTGCGAGTATTCTCCCACACCACCTCCCCTTACTCAACAGGTTACGGCATTGGGAACTAGGTTCGACTTCTAGCAACAAACATAGTTATTGATATAATGTTACACTATAAAAAGTTGAACAAATTAATCATCTTGCTGTTCCTGCTGTTATGCGTTCATGAAATATATTGATCCTGAAGGTACTTGAAATGTTTCAGGTATAGAGTTAACTGACAATTTTCAAAATGATGTAGCTTCATTTCAAGTAAATGTTATTTAGGTACTCAGATATGTGTAACGTATTCAATGAATCTGGCAACCCTCTGTAGAACAAATGCAGTAGAATATTTATTTAATCTGATTGCTCAAATATGATAGTGAAAATTTTTTCGTTCTAATGTTGACAACCACTGACTACCTACTAAATATAACAAGGCAAGAACAATCATATTTAAGCACTTGTCAAATTAATTTTCTAAAAACGCTTAGACATGTAAACTAATACACCTTAATGCCGATATTATGGAAGAACTAAGACTTTCATGTCATTATTGCTGAAGGTCATTTGACCTGATCAACTCGGTTATCTATAATTTTTTATCCACTTATAAGATTCTGAATTTTAGTACATTTAGTCGCTCAAAAAATGTCCCCTGAAAAGTAAATCTATTGTAGGTCATTACATTTTAGTGATTTCGATCAATAGAATGTCAATTTTTGAAGCTTCAATTCACATTCATAGTCCCGTAATTATAAATATTTCCATCAGAAAAAATTATATTCGAGATTTTTCTTCAGTAATTGTTAGTGGCGGGGTTATACATCACAAAACTACAAAAATCAGTTTTGGGGGTGTCGCGCCTCCGCTAATTTTCGTTTATTTGAAATTTTTCCGCGCAGCCTATAGAAAGAATTGAATTGCTCGAAAACCAAACAAGCTAGGAAGAAAAAACAAAGAGTTTTAAAGGGGATATAAAATACTCTCTTTTGTAACTATTTTTGATGGCAATTAATATTTATTAGTATAGTAGTATAGTTATGATTTATATAACTATGCAAACTGGCAGATATTTAGATTAGATTAAGATTTCGAATGTCTGGTTGGGAGCATTTGTCTGTACATTTTTTCGTTCTTTTTTTATGGAATGGTGGTTTTACCACATAGAACATATTCATTCGTTTGCTGTATTCTTGATTAGATTGTTTTTTATAAGGGTAGGCCAAAATTTAGATTAAGTTAAGTTTTAGTGAGTGTATTAAAAATGAAAAGTACACCCTCTTGCTCACACACACTGTTTTTTTTTTTAAGTTCTTTGTGAATATGTTTGTTTATTACCGTATTTAAATATTAATATTTTTATAATTGTATGAAATGAACTGAATAAACATATATTATTATTATTATTATATAAAAATATTAATTTAATATTCTTTGCGCTTCTAACTATTCGCAGGCCCATAAAAAATGCCTGAATGTATTATAAGTTGTAGATGTAGTGTCTTTTAGTTCAAGGTACAAAGTACTTTGATGCAGAAAAAGTTAGGAATAAAAATATTCACATTTACAAATTTACCAGCATGTTGAAGCTAACGTTTGGCTAATTTTGTATTGTTTCCTGAAAATAAAAAAAGACCCAAAAATTAAAAGAAAAACCTAGAAATCTGGCTACGTTTATAATTTTCTATGACATAAATTGAAGGTTTCAAAAATATCTTTCATTTTCTTCCCGATTTGCTTAGATATGTCGACAATTGGTGAAGGTATTAATGATTATACAATAGTCTCACTAAGTTGGAGCCATATGGAAAACTTTTTTATTATTAATTTTAGGAAAAAAAGTTTAAAATACAATCATCAGATATTACATTTTTTCAGTCATATAGGCGATTTGTAAAAAAATATGAATTTTACTCAAGAATAGTACCTTTATATTTGACAATATCGAAAATTGTTATGAAGGAAAGTTGATCAGAACTAAAAACTACGTTCAAATATGCAATCACATCCACGTACATTGAAAAAAATATTTTTTCTCTTTTGTCTACAATATCAATGCAAATTTAACTGTAGTTAAAGTAGTACATAAATCATTTGTATGTTCTCTAGGATGCACTAACATACAAATGATTTATGTATTGAACGAGAAGGTGGATATGTCGAGGCATTAGTGGAATGAGTGAAAGATAAATTTCTGTTTATTTCTAGTAGTTATGAAGAGATAAATGTTCATTCAAAAGAAAAAGGTTGGTAAAAAATAATAAAACCTAATTTTACAATGTAAATGGATGTAATTGCATATTTGAACGCAGTTTTTAGTTCTGTTCAACTTTTCTTTACAACAATTAGCGATATCATAATATATAAAAGTACTTTACTCTTGAGTAAAATTCATATTTTTTGAGAAACCGGGTATAGGACTGAAAAAATTTAATATCTGATGATTTCAGAATATGCAGAACTTTTTATGAAGAATAACTTTTTTTCTTAAAATTAATAATAACAATCTTTTCCATATGGTTCCAACTCCGTGAGACATATTGTATAACTCATTTTCTAAAAACTGAATTTTCTTATATTTTCAATATAGATTTTCTTGAGAACTATGGCATATAGCATATACAAACAAATTACAAGAGGACTTTCTTAGGAAGTGAGTCAAGCTTTCTTTTTATAATGAGCAATTTTTTCAAGCTATTGCATAGCTTTTATCGCGGGCTTTGAGCGCGGCGACCGAATCAAGAAATTCCGTAACGAAAATAAAACCTAACACCCCCCACTCCGCCTACCATGTAGCTCGGCCGAGCGTTCGCTTAACGTGTATGTATATGTTACGACTGTACGAAGCTCGCACGGATCGAGACGAGCTGCTCCGAAATCGGACGAATACGTAAGCAGCTGTTTGTGAGAAAGTATATAAGTGTATAGGTTATCTATCATATGTGTGCCCCGTAAGTATACATGTAGGTATATATACTGTTGTAGATACTGTTCCAAAAGGTGGGGTAGCTATTTACCAAAATAATAATAATGTTACTAATATTATGACTCCGAATATTGAAATAAATATTGCACACGTTAGCGATGTTAATGTTAGGCGCTCATTCGTTGGAGACATTTGTGCGTGCTTATGCAAACTTAGAAATGGCCTACACATAGTCATGGTAGCAATTTACATTTCTCCGAATCCAAAATTGGACGAGGTAGACCATTTTATTCATCGCACTTTACTGGAGTACAATGAAGAAGGGTCGAAAATACTTGGTACAAATGGTGATAAATTTCCACTTATCTTGGCTGGCGATTTCAACATCAACTTCGCTGATAAAAAATCAGAGCGGTTGACACCTTTTCTTTCGGAAAAAATTGAATTTGAAAACGAATAATGATCCACAAGAATCCACAACAACATATGGGACAACCATTGACGCGGTATTTTCCAGATATTTAGAGGATATCAAGTCTCAAACTTATGTTTCTTATTTCAGTAACCATAAACCTGTAGTTTCAATGATAAAAATTCCTGAATAACCTTACATGTATTGTAAGATAATAAAAATATTTTAAACGATATTAACTTCTCATTTATTCAATAAAAGAAAAAAATTTGGTTTCTTATCGGTCACCACGCTCAAAAAGTGTAACTTGAATTAATATCAAAGAAAAAAAATAATGCATAAATAAAAAATAAATAAATAATTATAATTGCATAAGTTGATAAAAAATGCTATGCAATAGCTTTACCGCGGCAGTCCCCGATTGCCACACGTATTTTTTATATCTTCAACGGTTAACGAGTTATTAATAAAATAAGGCTTTTTTTACCAAAGGAGTAGTTTTTTGGGGGGGTTGCGAGGCACCCTTAGAAGTCACTTTTGTGGTTTTGTAAAGTATAACCACTCTACTAACGGCTACTGAAGGAAAATCATTTTGCGAGCTTCTGGTGAATTTTTTACTTTACCAACTATCACTTAAGTTGAAATTAATCATTCAAATACTCAACTGGCAGCTCGATTAATTATATATTCCATACAATTAAATTTAATTTGGAACTAAACCAAAAATTAATGAGCCTTTTTCAACTGCATCCAAAATCTTCGCTTGTAATATATTTGAAGGACATTTACGGTTAACCATGACGAATATATGAACTTGGAAAGACAGTTCAGAAAAAGTTGGATAGTCATGCAACAATCAAACGACTGTCGTCCTTCATGTAGAATCTAATCTGTAGTTCACCAATACTCGATTACGGAAACGGTATGAGGGGATGTATCGTCACGTCGCCGTCGGCGGTTCCCATATCCAGGCATAATTATGTCTGTCTACTCAAACAAGAGAATGGCCGTATTTCATTACATACGTACCTTGACAAATTAATATTTTCAACTCTACACCTTATTTTGAATAGCGACTCAAGGGGACCTGTATTATTTATTAATAGGATAGAAGGTACAGAAGAACTGCGTATGTATTATAATTAGGATTATGAATAGAATTAAATTATGACACATATTCAGAATTTACAATCAACAGCTTAATGAAGTTTATCAATTTTTAGGAAATGATATTATTCAATAGCTATTCAAAGTTACTTAGTTAATGAATTAAATTGACATTATTTGATTTGCAAACATGTTTTACTGAGTCGGTACTGTGAGATCACTCGAGTACGGTTTAATGAAGAGTATTTAATTATCCCCCTTTATTTGAGAGATCAGATGTACTTTATGTTTCAGTCATTATTACACAATGTGATATAGCCTTATAACGAGAAGATCACAACAAAATTACCTACTTCAGTCAAACACACTTTAACAGCAGAATTTTTAGTTAATATTTTTGAACTTTTTTTCTAAACAACTTTTTTTATGTATTTTGATGCACTGATTACGAATTTTTTGCTTATAAAGTTGTAAAAGTTGAGCTTAAAAAGATAAGGCAGTCTTTTACGCTAAAAAATGTCTCTTTTCAGTATTTTGAAAATAGATTAAAACTATAGGGCACATTACCTGTTTTTTTCATGTATGTTGAAAAAATATTTCCTCTACCAATTTAGATATTTCCAGTCAAATGATCACATTTTTTTCTACTTTTTAAAAATACGTAAAAACGCGATCACTTGAAACAACTTTCGACCCAAATCAAAGTGCATTTTGTAGATTTTGCCATCCTCTAACTGATTAAAAAAACAAATTCAGAATAAAGAAGCTTAAAACCAATTAACTCCAATTATTCAATACTCTAGAACAAAAACAAAAAAAAATCACAGTGAGTTAGAAAAATAGCGCTCCGAATCTTATTTTTACATAGGGAAGTGATGTAGGTAACGTAGATTTCACGCGCGCGCATCTAAATACTTAAATATCAAATTTATGCATGTACACAGTTAATATCTGCTTCGGGTCTTATTGAATTTACGAAAATTTATTATTCAGTTAAAAAATGTATAGATTTGATTATATATTATCGACGATTGTTGTTAAAAAAACAATGTTTACAAAAAAATATTGAATAATGATTATATTATTTTCTTACAAACAATACAAAGAATTCAAATGTATAATACTGTCTATTACCTATTAATTTGTACAAAATTCATGTTTAAAAAGTTGATAATGTTTATTACGTATAGTAGGTACATTCTGTGACGTGTACTATACTCGCTATTCTTTATTCTTAATTTTTTTTTTTATGTTGTATCATGGGCCCGTCCTGGGCCAGACGGTTTCATTCAATATCTCGATTTCTACTGAACCAAAACTGTTCTACTTGGGCTTAAAATGTTCCTCTTCGACTTAAATCTCCTATATTATCAGTTAGAAGATGGCAAAATCTACAAAATGTACTTTGATTTTGGTGGAAAGAATCATTTGCTACCTAATTGTCGCGTTTTTACTGTTTTTCAAAAAAGTCCTATTTTGGCGCGAAAAATTAAGATATGCCAAAAAACCAAAAACTGTTTGACTGGAATAACTGGAATAAAATATCTAAATTGGTAGAGAAAATAATTTTTCAATATTCATGGAAAAAAACAGGCGAGCTATTGACTTTTAACTTGTCGGAAACGCCCCTTTTTTTTGCACACAACTGTTATTTGAAATGTTCTTTTATATAACCTATAGTTTGTAATCTATTTTCAAAAGAATGAAAATACCCAACCTTGAGCTACTGGACTATAGAAAATGAAATTAAAGAAATCATAGTACTAAAAAATTATTTGTTTTAAAAACAGGGTTGTATAATAATATTTTTTCAAACTGCAGGAAATGTTAGCTTTACATCGAAGCGTTTGAAAATAAATGTGATGAACCATAGCCTTTAGGAAACCCAACAGTAATAAAAACTGACACGATCAAAAAATCCAGGTCCGTATTGAAAAAAAATGAGTTAATGATGGTTTCTGAAAAATTAAATATCGCATTTACAATTTGATAGCGCCATCTTGTAGACCATAAGAAGTAACAGTGACAAAGTGTCATTTGTTTAAAAATATCTTTCCCAATAACAGAAAAAATTGTAATGTTTTTATGAAATTTCGGTTTTTTTTGAATATCTCCAAAAATATTTGAAATTCTTCATAACCCAATACGTCATTTTTTGAAGCATCAAATTGTGCAACTTTGCCAAATTTAACCGACCCTTTAGCTCTTACCATTTCCAAGATCCTAATGATGAGTCTCGAATTTGAGTCATCCTGTACATATGTTCCATTGAGATGACTTAATGAGGTGCCGTAGAATTTCTGTTATTCCTCTTCAAAGTTATTATCATAAAGCTAATCCTTCTGGATAAACACCTATTATGCTGTACAATTTAATGAAATTATTGAAGTTTCGCAACCGAAGGAACCAAAAGGAAAGTTAATTATTCTGCGAAATTCATCCATTTGAACCTCATTCATTTTAATTTGTCTAAAAACTATAGAACATATGCATAAAAATACAATAAAACGAATCAATTGGATTCTTTTCGTAAACATTTTTTCTAAATCAATAATTCGTAATATTTTTTGCAGTTTGGTCGGGTTAATATAGAATCAGCCAAAAAGAAGCAACTTCAAGATGACAGTGACGATGAAGGAGATGAAGGTTATAGTGAAGAGATGAATCCTTCAGTTGAAGTTGGCAAACACCAAAATGGTTACATTCCAAACGCGAATTCATTAATCAGCAGGGATGATAAGCTGATGCTTATTCCAGAACCTGCAGTGAACAACCATAATGAATTGGAAATCAATACACCAGATGCAGTAAGTACCTTTTTCAAACTGAAATTACCTTGCTAATCATAGAAGATTATCGTCTAAGTTTGGAACTCCGTTCAAAGCTTCATGCTGCCTAGAATATGAACCTCGTTATAAGAATTGAAAGTACAATCATCGGAATATGCTCAAATGAACAATCCTATTTATTCTCAAATTTAATGCAGCCTGGAAACTTCCCATCGGACTTTCAAAGCAAATCAATATAAAGTTAAGTGAGTTCCTGTGATGTAGACAACATCCAATTAAATATCTTTCAGATGGGGTTTAAGTTGAATATGCTCAAAATAGTCGTGTATCTCGGAGGCTGTTAGAAAAGTATTGATTGCAACATCTGAATGGATTTAGAACAAATTGCACTAATTTCACAGGCCTGCGCAAAATAGTACATTTCGATAATATGAGCCAAAACCTGCGAAATGAGGTACATGAACTAATACAAGTGTATGACTTTGAAGACACTACTTAAAGGAGAATGAAAAACATGTTTAAGCTATTATATTCCGAAATTTGATACTAGCTTGATTAAAAAATATGACATGTTCTGCTAACTTGAATAAAAGGATGGCAGATCTACATTTTTTGTATTCGAAAATATACAAGCCATCAGGAGCTAATTGAATGCTCTAATCCGAATTTTGGTGCTCGTGTAAAAAAAATGTTCTGCTAGCTCAACAAAAAGGCGAACAAGATGGCACATCTATATTTTTTGTGATCGAAGAATTATAATGAGCTGATTATTACGGGCTATTTAAGTGCTCTATACCGAAATTTCGTGCTCGCCTAATTAAAAAATATAACATGTTCTGCAAATTTAAAGAAAAGGATGGCAGATCTATATTTTTTGTATTCGAAAATATACAAGCTAATCAGGAGCTAATTGAATGCTCTAATCCGAAATTTGGTGTTCGTGGAAAAAAAATGTTCTGCTAGCTAAAAAAAAGGCGAACAAGATGGCAGATCTATATTTTTTGTAGTCGGAGAATTATAATGAGCTGATTATTACGGGCTATTTAAGTGCTCTTTTCCGAAATTTCGAAATTTCGTGCTCGAGTTATTAAAAAAATATAAGATGTTCTTACCTAGCTTAACAAAAAGTTAGCAGAGCAAGATGGCAGTTCTATATTTTTGGTAATCGGAAAACTATGTGCTAATTAGGAGCTATTAATTGATCTATTTCTAAATGTTGTGCTCCCTTGAAAAAGGGGCATGTTCTGATAGCTTAAAAAAGTTTTTTTTTTGTAATCTGGATACAATGTGCTGATTAGGAGGTATTTAAGTGATTTAAATTATAGTCGATAATCGATTAGTAGACTCGGGCAATACAAAAAGTTTTCTTTGTAATTTTTCGAACAATCATCAAATTCCGTCCATTTATTGGTTGCGAACATATGGCAGAATAATGTCCAATGGCAGTTTTGTTTGAATCCTCCACTCAGGATTTGCCCTGTTTCGATTTTTGCATCAATTGTTGAAGGGGCTGTTTGAAGTTCACGATGCCCACGAGTCTGTATGTACTTACTTCACTACAAACTGAAACAATAAGGAACTGGAATTAGTTGAAGTTGAACTTCCGCATGTCAGTCGGCATCTTCCACCTCAAGATACATACCCTATTAAAATAGTACTCTCATTGAAACTTTGAAATATATACTCGTTTAAAGATGGGCAGTTAGTTGAAATTATTCATTACAACGAACTTCCAACGATCCATAGGAAAACTTCGAACCTCAAATTATTATTGTCATTGTTCAGTCGGATTATAATAACGTTATTCTGTCATCATGTCTTCGTATGAAGAATACACAGTTACTAGTTTGGGCAAAAATAAGAGGACACAACGGCTTTCCACACCAGACTGTATAAGGAACGCACATTCCTGAACGTCTAATCCATCGTGATTACCAATTCACCACTTTGGCTCCGTCGTATATTTTTGTAAATATGAACCTCTGAAACGATAATAGATCATTGATGAACACAATGCGATTCGATACTCCGCTATAGATCAACTATTCACGCACATTTATCTAAAGTTCAATCGTTTTGAATTGAGGAGTGTAGGTATGAGTATTACTATGGTTGGCAATTACTCCGACAGTACTCATTCAATGACAGCATCCTGGTTCTTATATATTTCAATAGAACTTACTGAGAAATATTCTGGGTAAGTATAAACAAGTTTAAGGATTCTCTGCCTAATTGGCCACAATTTCGTGTAAGTACATTAAGAAGTATAGAATTAAATTTTCTGAATTATGAAGATAACTTAGATAATTTAATATAGGTTTATAAAGATAAATAAACGTAAAACGTTGAAGTATAGGCGGAATTCGAACCCACATTCCTGGATGTCTAGTCCAGACTGTTTTCCAATTACACCACTTTGGTCATTGTGTTCATCAATGATCTACTATCCTTTCAGAGGTTTATATTTACAAAAATTTAAGACTCTGACGGGACCGAAGTGATAACACGCTAGATTAGACATCCAGGAATGTGTTTTTTTTTTACATTAAAACCGGGTTGGGGCTGATGCGAACTCCGATGACATCGCAGAAGTCGCGCCAGAAAACCCGAAAGTCGGTTAACCGAAGCTACTCCTCCCCCCAGGTCGGTAAGTAGCTTCAGGTTCCTAAATCGTGTGCCCTAAGTATCCTCATTGAACCCAGAATGACTGCATTTTACATCCAGTCTATCATGATCTGCGCCGAGTTCTTACAGGCCGGAACGATCTTCAAGTTCGAACGCAGCGAAGGCCGAATTCCGCCCAAAACACCGATGATCAGAACCACTAATACGACCTTGTGGCCTAAGTATAGCGTGCGGAGCTCGAACAAGAGATATTTTGTTTATTTTTACTCCCCTTTCAAGACTATGTTCTTCTCTGCCGGAGCAGAAAATTCGATGACATACATATTCTTGCTTTGTTTATCGAGGAGGATAACAGCAGGCCTATTTGCTTGTATGGACCTGACGGTCGAAAACGGGTAATTCCAGTAGATCTGGCATTTTTCGTTTCCGACAACGGACTCAATATCTCCTGGCATATAAGGCAGCACCGGCTCTTGGTCTATTCCGTATTTAGATGGTAATACAGCACCCGTAGGGCCGCATTATTGCGATGGGTGTACGCCGAGGCCGCTTTCGGCGCTCAAAAAGACGTCTAAGCTATGCGAACTTGTGATTCAGAAGCGGTTCATGAAGTGTTCGGAATTCATCTTTGTTTCTGTATAAAAACAACAGCTTCAAAAGTGTACAATCCATAAATAGTTAATATTGCTTTAGATTTAAAAGCGTTTCTACATGACTGTAAATACGAGATTCCGTACATTACTCTTATTAGACGTTTCTGGATTATGAACATTTTTTGTATGTTATTTCTTGCAATAAAAAAGTATTTTGATCTACTTCAATTAATTTCGGTTTTTCTTTCCTACTCAGCTTCTTTTAAATTTGTTTTTTCTTTATTCAAAAACAACTTATTTTTTTCAAAACATAATACTATTACCAAGAAAGAAATTTTTTTTATTTTCTACCAAGTCATGAATCTCCTTCTGCAACTAAATTTCTATCGTCTACATATGAGGTTATACCAAAAAGTGGATTCTCAATTTCAAAATTGATTTATATTTATAAAAATAATAAATAAAATAGGTTCCAGAATTTTCCTTGAAGAATTCCTGCTTTATTTTGCAATAGTTCTTTCCAATAAATACCCTTTGGTTTCTTCAACTTATGTAAGAATCAACCCACCTCAGAGCTTTTTCCCTTATTCCACATAAATCCAACATCTCTATTTAAACAATATGCTTTCGAAAGATCCAAAAATATTCCCATTGACATCTATATATTAATAGCTTAGTGTAAAAGGGCATCCCGAGTTCGCTAGAGAAAAGTACAGGTGGTAGGGTGGTGGTTGAGGTATCGTTCGGCTAGCCTGTAGATGTACCAAAAATCTAACAATTAAAAAAGTTATTAGTTTGCCGGGATGGGCCACTGAAGTTCGAGGTTACGGACTGAGACAAAACACTTCAATGTATGGCGGCTAGTAGACCGTCAGGCCGCCGTAAATCAACTGTCACTGGAGGAACGGAAAGGACGGTTAGTGCTGAATATTATCGCGTAATGTAGAGGGGTGTCAAGGAGAAAAGTACAGAGGGTAGGATGGTAGTTAAGGTATCGTTAGAAAGGGGCTAGACTGTAGATTTGCCAAAAACGAGTAACTGAAGTTCGATGTTACGAACAGAGACAAAACAGATTAATGTATGGCGGCTGGTAGACCGCCAGGTCAATTGTCACTAGGCGAAGAAAAATGACGGTTAATATTGAATATTATCGCGTGAAGTACAGTGGTGTCAGGGTGAAAAGTACAGAGAATAGGATAGTGGTTGGGGTGTCGTTCAAAATGGGCTAGACTGTAGATTTTCCAAAAACTAACAATTTTAAAATTTTATATCGTTTGGTCGAGATGAGCCACTGAAGTTCGAGGTTACGAACTGAAACAAAACACTTTAATGTATGGCGGATGGTAAACAGCCAGGTCGCCGTAAATCAACTGATACTGGGCGAAGAGAAAGGACAGTTAGTACTGAATAACCTACAACATTGCAGTAGGTAATGTATTTTTACTTGCCTCACTATACGTAGTTTAATGGAAGTATTGTAATCGGTCCTTCTGAATGGATTTATACTATTTTTGACATATCTATGTATGCGTGCATGCGTAATTCACGATGGAAATGTCTACTATTTGGTTACATTAAACTATAATTTATACAGGATAGTTCAATGGTCTGTGGTATCATGGAAGTAGGGTTACATAGTGTAGCTTTGATACATAATTTAGTATACACTGTAGTGTAAACTAAAGTATATTATATAACATTACACAGTGGTACCTGATATAGTATAATTTTAATAGTTAATGTGACAGCTGGAGTCAGTATAAGACATAGAGTGTAATTTAACGTCTTTAATTAGTTGTTTCTAAATCATTTCCAATATATTTTTTGTTCTTACTATACATTCCCCCCGCACAAGTGTCCGAAAGCGCAAAATCGATGCAGTATTATATCTGACTACTAGGAAAAATTACTGTCATGTGGTTTATTTAGTTAATCGGTTTTAGAAATCACATTTCCAACTCATCAATTAAAAAATCTGTGTATCGTTAACTAATTGATTTAGTATGCTTTTTGAAACAAATATTCCAAAATTAATAACTTTTATGCTTTTTAGGCAAGGTGTTCTGGAAGTTTAATTCCCAAGTCCTGTTTTAAATTCATACTATTAATGACATATTAACAGTAGTTTCTGTATGGAATGGTAATTTTCGTGACAAGTTTATAAAAAGTAAAACCAACTTTTATATATCGATGTTTTCTAGATGCATACAACAGAAATTATATAATTATATGTTGTTGAAGGTAAACATAACTATTCATGTTGCATAAAGATTTCAGTAAACACATTATTTATCACTAGTATGCCAAGTCACAAAATAATGTCGTAACGATGGCGACCGTCATCGAGAGACGCATTTTAGGAAAAATATAAATTAGCAAGCTTATAGAGTATAAATTAATAAAGCTGTTGTTAAATATGCTGCGTGGTAACAACTAATGGGATGCAGTAATTTAAAATATTATGCCACTAAAATTGATAGTGTGGCCACAAGTTTTTCTGAACAAGGTACATTGAAAATAACTTACTTTACAATAAGTGAACGACCTGCTTATATATATATTTATTCTTTACATGTATTAAAATGTTTAAGGTTAATTCTGTAAGATTATTATTGGTAGCTGGGTCAGATCATTACTATTAGCAAAGGCAACAAAAAAATCACTATTAATCTGAAAGAAATACCTCATCGAAGTTTTTGCAAGAATTATTTTTTTATTTGAATAGAAACAGCCGTTATATACGTTATGAAAGTCATTTATAAACTCTTAAAAGATTGATTTTCACTAATTTAATACGTAGCTTCTTCAAACAGATATTACAAAGTACCGAATTACAACAAAAGAGCTAATATATAACATTAATTATAATTTTAGGATAGATGGTTATTGGTTAGAGAAATTTTATCTAATTGCAGTTTAACCCATTAAGGGATTAAACGATAATCTGGTAACAGAGTATTATTAAGAACTCGTTCGTTGCAAAATATCTGATTTATTCTAGTTATTAATCACGACAGCATACATTGGTCAGACAGGAAGGAAGTTTAAAAAACGGACCGAAGAACGTAGGAGTAGTTTCATTAATAATAAAACTGATTCAACCTTTGCAGAATATTTATTTAATTATAAAAAACCATAATTTTAAGATTTTATACATAAAAAAGGGATAAATTCAATTTACTGGAATCACTGAAAATTAAGAAGTCAGGTATCCTACTGAACTTTCAACGAATACTTGATTATTCAAATTTGTACAATTAGATTTTTCGTTTGATACGAGTTTATCGTTTAAGCCCTTGATAGGTTAAACCGCAATTGTTCAGAATTAAATTTTACATAGGAATTGACTATTGCGATTTTAATTTTCATCGAATTTTCCACGCGTAGCATGGAAAAAGCAATATATGTATATATATGCTAAATATCGTATGATTATTGTAAATAAGGGTACATATCGTTACTGTAGTACATTAGAATTCGAAATTTCCCGAAAAATGATCCAAATTTCCGGGTTAAGAAATTTTTTTTTTTTATTCAATTTTGGTGTATGATATATCGATTTATATGTTTTTTAGGGCTCTAATAACGAATTTCGACTCTTTTTGGTTGTGAAAACTCATAGAAAATATATATTTGGAAAATAGAAAATTCTTGTTTTTAATTAAATCAAATTAAAATTGAATTAATAAAAATATTATGTACTCAATATTAAAAATAACTCTTGTTTTCTTTTTATATCCTTTGAATTTCCCACATTTCCAGAATAAATATACCTTCCATGATTTTTCACATCAAAACTCACCAAATATTCATTATTAGAGCCCTAAAAAACATATAAATCGATATATCATACACCAAAATTGGAAAAAAAAAATTCCTTTACCCGGAAAATGATCCAACTTTGAATTCTTATGTACTAGAGTAACGATATGTACCCTTATTTACAATAATCATACGATATTTAGCATATATATACATATATTGGTTTTTTCATGCTACGCGTGGAAAATTCGATGAAAATTGAAATCGCAATAGTCAATTCCTATGTAAAATTTGATTCTGAACAACTTTTGTTCGAAACTTTTTTCTCTAAAACGCATAGTATTGAAGATATTAACGGAAAAGCCCGGAAAATTGTATATATATATATATAATTTACGACATTTTCCTTGATTGGAGGTTTTCAGCCACTATTTTTTTCGTAATCTACGGAAAATTTCCTAACTTTCTGTATATTCAAACCAAAAGTCGGAAAAAAAGTTCCACTTTTTATAAAATGACTGTACTAATATAAGAGTAGCTCTTTTGTTGTTAGTCAATATTTTGTAATATCTGTTATTTTATTAGTTTATAATTTGTTTAACATAAACTTTTCCATTCGTTGGATCCCAAAGCAGTTCCACATACGTGTGTTTAGTGAGTTTTAGTCCATAATTTGGAGTGAGGTATCTGGGAATATCAGACAACAGAATGTAACAGCTCTTCCGTTTCACCTTGTCGGGCTCATTAGTTGTGGTGAAGACACTGGAAAGTAGAAAACTTTCAAATAAATACACTAGAAGAGTTCACAACTGTGGATTTACTACAACACTAACACTAATAAGTACGAAATAATCACCCTCATCCGATAAATATACATTAATGTGCTAAGAACCTTTCAGCTACCAATTAGTGTATTTAGTAAAGTAAATTAGAAAACATGTACCTGTTTAAATACCATTTAGGGTTAATAATGCAAAGATGGGGTTACCGTCAGCTGGACCTAAATCTGGATTTAATTAATTTTTATTTTTTTCAAATTAATTTTTCTTTGATAAATAAGTTAATTTCTAACCGAAAAAGGAAAATGTAACGCAATCATCTAACCAAATTAGAGCCATTAATTTCAAATAATTTAATCAATTTTTTAATTTTTTTTGAAAAAATTTTCTTCACTAAATAAGTTAATTTCTAACCGAAAAAATCAAATAATTCAATGAAATTGAAAAGTTTCACTTATCATCCTTTAGTAATCAATAAATTCCATAATTTGTTTTCTAAATTTTCAATAAAACCCGTTTGTAGATTTAAAAACAAACTAAAAACCGTTTAGGCGATACCATTGAAAGAGTTTCCGATTTCGACAAATCAGGAATTTACAAAATTGATTGTGAGTCGTGTTGAAAATTTATTTGGGTCAAACTAGCAGGAACATTTTAACTCGTTATAAAGAACATTCTGCCCCCATAAAGAAGAATAATAGTGAAAAATCGGCATAGGCATATTTTAAATACAAGTTACACCATTTCTCAAGAAACTTTTAAAACACAATACGGACAAATATCTAGGTAATTTAGTGAGGATGGGAATGTATAAGCGAAAATACAATTTATTAAATTCATCTCCAGCTGGGGTAACCACTTGTTTGCATTATTAAACCCATATAGTATTTATACATAGGTACATTTTGTTTTTCAATTTAGTTTACCCTGATGATGGCTACTTGGTACCTCCGTACTTATTAGTCTCCCAAATAAACATTCAATCATTTGAATATCAAGATACTATAGAATCAACTGGAGAGTTACCCCTTCATTGTCAAACTCGAGACCCACCGGCCGCACTTCTTACTGATTTCATTTTTCTATCGGACGGTGAAGTTGTTGAACTCTTTGCCTAATGAGGTCTTTCCTTATGCCTATAACCTCCAAACTTTCAAGAATAGTTCCAATGCGCATCTCCTCTCCCAACATTCCATCGCTGGCTCTTCCTCTCGTAGGTTAAATATATAAAAAAAAAAACATAAAATCATCAAATAAGCACCACATTGAATTAAGATCACTGGTACATTTAAGAGTAGATATAAAGAGATAAGAGGGTTGAAGATCACTGAATTACTGTACTAAACGCTGTGTTTTTAACATTGACTCTGATCTGTTAGCAATGCGCTTTGCAGTTTTTATTACTTCAGTTAACACGCTCTAATTTATCGCGGCGCTTGATAGTTATCGCAGGATGAGGGACTCTGATTCCAGGACATCTTGGTAGGGTTCAGGTAGATTGTCTCCTCGTTGTAGGGGTCGGAAGAGAATACTTCGGTTTCCTAGATGCCAAGGTGCAAAGAGGGTAGCTTTGGCCTGCTCGTTGGATCATTGCAATGTGCGATTGGTATAATACTTTTGGAGAATGTGTAGGCGTTGATCTATTGGTGTGATGTCCGGCAATACGATCACCTGTCATTTCGGGTGACGGTAGGGGAGCCTGTGTAAGCTGTTCAAGATCTTGGGGATACAGATTTTGAGTTATTCTACCTGTCTCCTAGGAAGAATAGAATAGATGAGAGCTCGACTTTATTCAACGTGTTTTGGAGATCGACAGGACTACAGATCAAAGGTGATCACAATGTTACCTCAGAGGTTAGGAGTAGATGCTCACTCCAGTTGGTGTGCATTCTGGCCCGACAGACTTTTCCTCGACTTGTATTCTCAGTGGATTGGGGGTAATACTTCGCCCGAGTACAAGCCAAATATCTAACGTCATATAAATTTAATTGAATATTATAATATTATGAAATTATCCATTGGATGTTGAAATCAATTATGGAAAAATTTTGTATTAAAATTATTATTTTACTACTAAATCCAAAAGAAAGATTTCTGCATGGCCATACTTTTCCACTTGTGGTTATTGTCTGTAGATGTCTTTGGAAGTTTAGGGGTTTCGGTACGTCAAACTAGAGTACATTACGTGTCACTGAAATTCCCTATAAATAGAGCAAAGTCGAAGAGGATCTACTTGCCAGCAAATTTGAACATGAAAAGAACCTTATGTTTCGGGAACTTTTTTGAGCAAAATTGGTTTACGTCCCGTGCTCCTGATTGCTGATCACTTAATAAATGCGGGTAAAGATAAACCGAAGGACTCGACTAATAATTGAAAAACGGGAGCGAGAACATTCCATGATCTTTGCAAGGAAAATCACAAGTTTTGTTTTGATCTTCACAAGTGTAGTCTCTTCCACGTACTACAATTTTACTTTTTATTGACATCAAATTAGTTTATTTAGTTTATGCTGTGTTGGAATGGATTGCAAAAAACCCACATTTTATTTTTGGAAGTCTGTGGAAATTGGTTCCGTTTTATTTGACTACCTGAAGTCGCTACATTTAGAAAACAACAATCAAATAAGGAAGTGAGATTCTGTGATGATGTTATGGTTACTTAATTAGTCCCGCGAAAACTTTAGGGATATTATTAAAACGTTTCCAGTACGAGGGCACAGCTTTATCCCCGTCGACCGAATATTTGGACGAATCGAGGTTTTTCGCAAGAATTGTTTCGAAAGAGGAATACATTCAGCTTTGTTATTTAACTGGAGAAATAAAGGAACTGGTCAAACATTGCAACATAAAGCACTAATCAAATTACTTCAACAAAATTGTTGGAATAACTGATATAAAAGTGCTTCCGTCTTGAGGAAATCTAGAGACCAGAAAAACTTTTGGAATAAACCCATCGATATCCAGCATAACCAGAAATCCATTTCTTTCGACAATGGAGGTATCTTTATTCAAAGTCTTTCTTTAAGATTAGTGTTCAAACATTCAAACAACAATATATGTTTCCCAAAAATTTATTAAAATGGATTCATCTATTTCCGCAGGCAAGCTCCAACTATAACAATCGAACATAAATTTTAATACTCAGACTGTTTAATTTCTGTCGGCTCATTTTCAACTACAATTTGTAAGTTTGATTGCCATTAGTTATAACAATAGGCAACAAATTATCAATTATTATGAATCACAATAATGTTTTATCTTTTGCAGAAGTATATAATCAACCTCATCGTGACGTATACTCTTATTATAAAAATATTCGTTCAATAGGTTAACTAACAAAACGTTCACGATAAGATGCTATCATTATCATATGGTATGATAAATTATATCCGCTCATTATCACGTATCTAATTGGATTAGGAAGAAAGAGACGCTGATCACATGAGTCATATATGTCTGACAAAAAAATATTACAAAATTTTGTTGAAGCATAGAATATGTGAATACAGACCCAATTCGATACAAGAATTAAATATATGTCACGTTTATTATATTATTTTATAATATTCTCTAATGGGCGTAAAATTATTGAAAAAATCAGTGAATAAATTTCGGCCTACCTGGAAATTAACTGTTAAAATAGGTTGGAAAGATATTTCGCAACTGAGAGACAAAATTTCAATATTGTATCATTCCACAAATGACGAAATGTTGACATAGTGCACTTGTTATCCCAATTTGTTACTGGTTACTAAGTCATTCCGTTATTATTTGATATTCGACCTTGGAACAGAGAGTCCCTTTCAGTTTAAATTAACAAATGTATAATGTTACGGGTACCGATACCGACTAATGTGCAAACTTGGCTAGTTTAAAAACTAGCTGGAGCTGTTATACAAAACTAAACTAGTGTTGCCGCTTGTTAGATAAATAAAAATTACTATTCGCAAATCATTTGTTTTCGCTTCTGGTTTTCATATAATTGTTTCAGATTGTATAAGTCTATAAGATACTCTTCGCATTAGTGTAAAGGTAACGAAATAAATCATTTATTTCATTATTTTAGCACAATTAAATAAATGATATTCAAATCAATAATGTTTTTAAGAAAATGTTATTTCAAAAACAAATTGTTTGTTGCTGGAAATCGAACCCGAGCCTAGTACCTCAGTTCCTACACCTTACTTTTCGTTCATCGCCGCTTGATATAAGCAGTTAAAGTACCGTGTAAATTTAGATTTAGGCTTACGTTGTTTTTGTTGAACGATTTTGTTGAAACTGGGGTGAAAGCAGTTTTAAATTGACTTTAATTTACTGTAAAAGTTTTGAATCGATTCAATCTATACTTTGAGAGTTATGATTTTTATAAAATTTTAAACCCTCCAGAAGAGGGTGTGTTTATTATTCAATCCCCTGAAAAACAGTACGGTTAGTTACCGAACACCAAAACAATTTTTTGTTTAAATTTGAATGTGAAATGACCTTTCGTTTTTGAGTTATCGTGTAGAGGAGGATTTTGTGACGAACATCCAGACATACAGTCACGGATTTTATCAAGGTTGCTTAACATTCGACCTCCATACAGATACATTTACATTTTTACTTCCCTCATAATACAGTGTAAGCGAAGTATTGTAATTGGGTAAAAAATTGTCCGCACTTTCGCAGAAATATCGATTCTGCATCCATCTACTCCCATTGCCGTTCTTATTGCTCAGAGGAATTTGAAAATTTGCTAATCCCTTGGAAGTGGTGAAAATAGGAACTGTATTGATTTTGGGCGCAGTAGCCCCAATGTTGTCAATTCAAGTTAGCTTTCCATGTCATGACATGTAGTATAATTTTTTAGTTTTAATGTATTACTAGTGTACCCGGCAGACATAGGCCATAGAAATCTATCGATTTTTCCCTAATTTTCAGTGGCCTATTCCGGCCAAACGACTTTTTCTTAATTGTTAGTTTTTTTGGCAAGTCTACACTCTAGCCCTTTTTGAATCATACCTCAACCACCACTCTATCCTCTGTACTTTTCTCTAACTCCTGACACCCCTTTACTCTATGCTATTAATATAATAACAAGGCGTACCCCGGCCTACTCGGCCTACTAACCGTTCCAGTAACATTTACGGCGACCTGGCAGTGTACCAGCCGCCATGCATCTCAGTGTGTTGATAGTTGGGCGCTCTTCACTAATTTTCAGTGGCTCATCCAAGCCAAACGACATAACCTTTTCAATTGTTTGATATTTTGGCACATCTACAGTCAACCCCTGTCCAACGATACCTCAAGCACCACCCTACCCTCAGTACTTTTCTCTATCGAACTGGTCACTAACGGTATACGATGTTAGTTATCGATAAACCTAGTGAATATAATATATCACAATCATATGTTTAACCAACAGAAGTGTCCGAAAGCGAAAAATTAATCGTTTCTTCCATTAACATTACCTACTCATCCTTGCGTTAAACCTAAGGCGGAAAATTTTCCAATAGCAATTCTAAGATTTATTTCTGTATTTTTTGACATAATGTAGGGATAAAAAAAACTTGAATAGAATTATTAGCCATGACATGAGGGAAATCCATTTTAAACTTAAATAAAATGGCTATTGAAAGTCCGATTTTCACTAGTTTAATAAATTAATGTAACTATAGAGCGAAACTATAGTTACATTTATTGATTAAACTAGTGAAAATCGAACTTTTAATAGTTACTTTACTTAAGTTTAAAAACATAAACTGTTTAAAAAATAAATAAAATTGATGCCGTGAAAATATTTGTTTTAGCTAGCACTCCATGTGCGGTACCAAATCTATAAAAATAAAAAAGGTTTTTTCATATGAAAATCTAATAAAGAAGACACTTTTCCCTGTGGTCCATTTAAACTATTCGGTAGTCTTTGTGTATGTAAATTATAAACATTCCGTAGACTTAATCCAACTTTATTAAACAAACTAACTAAAACAATGGTTGGTTCAATAACGATGTATTTTACTAGTAAACAAAGAATTAACTATGATGAGTTAATCAGAATGTTTTATTGTGATAAATGTTCTTAATTGTTTCACAAATTTATTAAATGTAAACAATTATCTTATGCATATGTTATTTATCAATTATAATATTTGTTTTTAACGTACCTCTTGAATGATTTGAAGATCCCATTGTTTAAAATAATTGCGGGCGGGCCAAGCGGAACTGAAACATCTATATTTCACAATAACTCCCAGGATACCAGGGTTTACATTACTTAGCATAATATGTGAATAAGTTATTTCGTACTTCATTATTGTTGTTCTAACAGTTATCAATTATCATGGATTTCCAGTTTTCACCGTTTAAGGAAACCTGTTATCTAAAATACTTGATAAATAATCTTCTTCCATTGAAAGACCAGTAATACCGACTATTTAAAGAAATCCGCGTCTTTGCTTCAAATGTTGGAAGACTATTTGAACCAAACCATTGCCCACCCTTAATTTGTATCACATCCAGTTTGGAATTATAATAGTTAAGGCATAATTGTACATTTAGCTTTATTATATATAAAAATTCTCGGGAAATAGGTCACATTAACACTTTCTTTTAATTTTTTTCGTCTCTTACGTACGTTTCGGTCTCACGACCATCATCAGAAGAATTATTATGTCAAAAAGGTTTTTTTTTAAACTAATTATAGCATGAAGCGTTCATATCGCACCAACTTCAATCAAAAATGCCCACGTCGTCGAAACGAACAGAACCACGAATAATCGAAATTGTACCGTCAATATTTCAAGTATAAAATATAACAAGAATCCACTATTCAGTAATATTCTTATAATATACAAGCGCATGTTGGTATATTGTCCCAACGACTGAAGATCAAAACTATTACGTTAAGTATCTACCCTCGAACCAGATGTAACGATTTATTAGGTACTTGAAGAAGGTTGCAGACCTGTATTGGAATATTACTTTTGAGCATTCTTCCTAAAATATACTTTTAACATTATAAAGACGCATGTAGGAATTTGTAACAGTTTTAATTAATTAAGTTATTATAAATTTGACTTAATGTCTGAATGTCATTCCTATGATTTACAGATTTGGAGTCACGTTTTATGTGAATCATCTCCAGAAGACGAAAAAAATTTAAAACAAAGTGTTAATGTGACCTATTTCCCGAGAATTTTTATATGTAATTCATACTGCCGCATAATGGAGAAATATTGGTTTTATTAATATTGTCACAATTAAATATTACAAGTTCCAGAATAAATTCGATATTTCGAAATTTTCCCAACTTTGGGATGTACAGAAAAATTTTTATGGAAAACCAAATCATGAATTCTAAAAATAAGTGTATTTTTCAAACTTAAAAAGCTAGATATATTCGGATATTCATCAATTAATATGTTAATATATTGATATATCTTGGTTTCCGGATGATTCTATGTCATTATGGTATTTTTATACCCGACGTTTCGTCAATTATTACAGGCTACATCCTCAAGGCAGTTAATTTTAGATTTATGCTTGTCAAATTATTGTACATATAAGAATATCTTGTATTAACTTGGCCAATTAATGACCTGTTGTAAAAAAAAATCAATGAATACTTAAATAAATACCTCCACCTCCTTATACGTATTATACACAAACACCATGTTCATGATCTCGTTGTCCCATCAGTTCAAATACATAACAAACACTATTTACTCTCTTAAATGTACGAAATTGTAATGTCTTGTAACCTAAATTATGCAACTCGGCTTTACACTCGAGAAGTACGTGAGGTGTTTGATTATCTACTTGAATCTTGCGAAAATATGCAAGGTTCCGTTGTTCCAAAATTCGACGCAGCAACATTGTGATCACGTGATGATGACACATACAATTATTCATAAAAGTCCTTATTACATACTTTCTACAGTATTTATATCTATAGAATGAAATGACCTTATATTTCAGTAGTGGCTGTTTGCTGTAAACTTCAGAATAGTGTACCCAAGAAAAAGTTTGCGATCTTAACTTGTGGTGAAATTTAGGTGTTTCATCCAGTTAATCTTATCTCGAAAGTGAACTAAAGAGCGAGTAATACCACTGTAACAATCGACATTTCAAGTTTATAATGAATATTCATCACTTAGTGTCTGATTCTATTCAATTTTGTTCAATGTTAAACAGCGCTGTAACAGTCAGAAAGTCATTAAAATGGCTATCAATTACCTTATTTTTTCTCGAATAGTTCAATGACATTGTAGAAAAATAGTTTTCAAATTTTCAAGGAAAAGACTGTATTTTCTTAAATAATCGGAATTACTTGTAATTTCATTTTCATGAAAGAAGATTATTTATCCAGTTAGGTATATTTAAATAATAGGTTTTCCTTACTCGGTGAAGACCGAAAGGTTGAAGTTCATAATAACATCCCTAGTGAACCAGTTCCCATACAACCACAGAATACCTACTATCAGATGCGACACTCGTTTGTCACCTTTTGTTCGATATGTACGATACTCTGATTTGAAACTTTGCCCTGTTGATTCATTGGTAAAGTAATTAAAAATGAATAACTGATAGCTGTATATGGGATAGTTTATTCTAAAAAAACACAACTAATTGTTAATAGGAAATCTATATTTTAACGTAAATTACATGGAATGTAAATAGGTAATTAAAAGTAAATACATATAAATCATAAATAAAAACATATACATCCTACCTCCAAAATGAAATACACATACCTTATAAGTATTATACTCTTCGCGAAGTCGGAAGAGTATATTATATTGCATTTACTCAAGCTATTTCTAAAATCGTTAAAAAAGTCCTTGAGCAAAAATTCCTCCACCATAGTATTATTTTTCATCGAATTTCACGCAACTTTGAAAACATCCGTCTGGTTGTCTGTCTGGGTGTCCGTCACGAAATGTTATCCCCACGATAATTCAAAAACGGAAACTATTGTTCTAATGGAAATCATGTAATAAACACACCATTTTCTGAAGGGTTGAAAATTAAAAAAAATCATAACTCCCAAAGTATACATTGAATCGATTCAAAACTTTTACAGCAAATTTAAGTTAATTTTAACTGCTTTTACCTAAATTACAAAAACAATTATTGAAGTAAACTTATATTTACATCGTACGGTAACAAGTTTATAACAAAAATTGCTGTGGCTTAGGGGATAGGATATCTCGCTCAGTGGACTCGGGTTCGATTCCTAGAAGTGAAAAATTTGTTTTTGAACATTTTCTTAGATATACTAATAATTTGAATATTATTTAGTTATGTAAAGAGTGTCTTATAGAATGTGAAACAATTATATAAAAATCATTAACCAAATCAAATGATTTGCCAGATACACTAGTTATCTATTCTCCGAACGGCAACACATTTCTAGTTTAATTATTATAATGTATTCTATCTTCCAAATCCTAACGATTACATGGTTTAACCAAACGTTTGCTCTAAGTTTCTCATAATTATTGCGATTCACA
Source organism: Endomychus coccineus (assembly GCA_958510875.1). Lineage (NCBI taxonomy): Eukaryota > Metazoa > Arthropoda > Insecta > Coleoptera > Endomychidae > Endomychus > Endomychus coccineus. The sequence continues at coordinate 123,096,502 of OY294067.1, read as the reverse complement.
TTATTCGCATCACATCACATTGAGATTCACACTTTATTTTTAATTTACCTTCCAACATCTTTCGGGATTCTCAGTAAGGAAATATCTGTTAATCGTTATGCTGAAGCATCCATGAAAACAATATATTTATAGTTTCACCATAGAAATATAAAATAATGAAACTCAAAACAACAGAACATTATAAAACAAACGATATTTAAAGGTTTGTTCCAACAGGCAATATTTATATCGTCCTGAAATCGTTTTTCTGACTGTTCGTATCAAGATTCTGCTCCATCGCCGATTTTGTACCGTCCTGTGTTGATACACAAACTACACACGTTGGAACGTTTTTCTGACACTTAGAAGATAGATTAATCGTTTACATTATTGCATCTCTGACTCTGTAAGTTTCCTCATTTCCATGTATTCACTTGTATCAAATAATTCCATATAAAATATAAGTTTGAGATTCTCTCAAGGGGCAACAGAAAACAATCAAATGTAATTACGGAGAAAAGATGCACTGAACGTACAATAACCATGTTGAAAAACTAACTGATTTTGATGCATAATTCTCGACTAATATTACAGTTACAACGGATTGTTCATTAATCTATTCAACATTGTAACAAATCATAGATATTATCCTAAATTCAAAGAAATTAAAATACAGAACATTTTATTCTTAAGCAGCATTACATTTGAAATCTAATCGTCACCATATAACTAATAATTCGAATCATCAAAGTTTTCAATTTCTTCAATTTGTTCATTTATAATAGAATTGTCATCTATCATCTGTGGCTATGTTATGAAGTTTCACACGCTGATCTAATGAAATTGACAATTAAAGCAAATTTGTAGGCTAAAGATATAATAGTCACTGGTTCAGTGCGTGAAACACTGACTGGAATCTGCAGATATGCAGGCATTTCATAAAAATAATTATAAACAGAACTCGATAAATGAATGGAATTATTGTATAAAGAAATTGAACAACTAGTACAAAGAAATCCATCCCCAATTGCCCGGAAATAAAAACTATATAAATATTTCCAATGGAATTATAATTGGATTAAAAATAGGGCTTGGGAAGTACCAAGTTCGCTTGTAAAATAGGGAATAATCTTAATCTTCTTAAAAGATCTCATAAAAAAGCTAACCGACTTAGTATTGTATAAAACATTAAATCCACGGTAGGATCAACAACCCTAATCGAATTTAATTAAAATACGCCCCAAGGTTAATCAATTTTATTCTTGTGATAACACGTATTCAATCGGCAACTCAAATCACATATTGTTTAATTGTTCCAAACAAAGAAACATTTCACAAATATTGAAGCATTATTGTAAACGCTCAAACTACAACCTTCTTATAATATTCATATTCTAACAATAGGCGACATTCATATTTAAAGAGCTCTTATCAAATTTTTTTTAAATGCTAAAATTGATCTATAAATTATACAAAAGGGCAACTAATTTTATTTCACCATTTATAGATAAAAGGTAATAACTATAATGAAAAAATTCATTGCTGAAGATTCATTGCCAGTTTTTCCTCTCACAAACACAGATGACTTATCTGAAGATAATTCATTATTATTCATAACTGTGCTAGGTAATATTCCGTATCGAAAAACTTTCCTTCGGAAATATTCTTCCACACAAATAAATCCGCATTACGTCGGTACACGTTCTGAATTCGCGGAAACCAACCCATAAGCATATTATGTCGGATAGATAACCTCTTTTTTTATGTAGGTTCATAATTGGAAATATTCATGACATACTTATAATTCAAAAGGATATTTAAAATATTCATAAGGGTAAAAATATTAACTATATTAATAAACTATAACTGAGTTCACACTGTGGATACACTATAACATTATGCGTGAAACCGCATCGTTTGAGCCGAAATATAAGTCATTTTGAGGTTATGGTCTTGAAATATGAGCATAATACTTTTTTTTTGGGGGAAAACAAATCTTTTTTTTCTCATTCGAATATTGACCAAAAAAATATTCTATTCAAATTGAGAGATGGTATTTTTTATATACTTTCTACAATGTTTTTTTTTTTTAATCTTTCATTTTGGCTTCACAATCGGCCATTTCCAAAAATCCCTTAAACTGAGATTGTCAGCCGAAAAATATTCTTATCGACAAAAAAAAAATCTGCACGTAGATTTCAACAAATGTGATACAAACCATCCTTCAATACTGTTTTTGGGGCTTAAAAAAAAATGTAGGACAACTTTGAGAATTTTAGATCTCGGAAAATGTGCAATCTTCCGAATAATTTTGGCTTTAGATTGATAACATCAGTATTCGTATGAAATTCGTAAAATACGGATTTTCCAAAATGGCCGATTGTGACGCCAGAAAATGAGAGATCAAAATACCAAAAATCAAATAAAAGAGGAATGGAAATACTACCTTTCCACCGAAACAGAATATGAGAAAACAAAAACTCTTTGACATATACTCAATTTTTCAATGTGCCAAAAAACACACTAAATTGGCCTTATCTTGGGCCCACAACCTCGGATCGACTTAAGACCAAAACCAAAAGTTGCGTATCAATTTTCCCAACAACTTTTGTTCGAAACATTTTTCCATAAAATCCATAGTTTTGTCTCAAAACGCAAAAAATCGAAAAATAGCCATTTTCGGGTCCAAAAAATGGACATAGTTTTTCGAGCACAGGGTTAATCCAAATTTAATCTACACCATCGTGTTCAGCGTGTCAAAATACATAAGAACGGACCAAAATTAGACCTCGCGGAAATTCGGACAGAAAAATTCCTTAAATGACTGGACTATTACGGCAGATATGCGGTTTAGAAATTTAAGCCACTGCATTATTTTACACGTGTTTTTTTGTATGTCAACGCGGATCTCGGAAAATGTGCAATCTTCCGAATAATTTTGGCTTTAGATTGATAACATCAGTATTCGTATGAAATTCGTAAAATACGGATTTTCCAAAATGGCCGATTGTGACGCCAGAAAATGAGAGATCAAAATACCAAAAATCAAATAAAAGAGGAATGGAAATACTACCTTTCCACCGAAACAGAATATGAGAAAACAAAAACTCTTTGACATATACTCAATTTTTCAATGTGCCAAAAACACACTAAATGGGCCTTATCTTGGGCCCACAACCTCGGATCGACTTAAGACCAAAACCAAAAGTTGCGTATCAATTTTCCCAACGAAAAATGGCCATTTTCGGGTCCAAAAAATGGACATAGTTTTTCGAGCACAGGGTTAATCCAAATTTAATCTACACCATCGTGTTCAGCGTGTCAAAATACATAAGAACGGACCAAAATTAGACCTCGCGGAAATTCGGACAGAAAAATTCCTTAAATGACTGGACTATTACGGCAGATATGCGGTTTAGAAATTTAAGCCGCTGCATTATTTTACACGTGTTTTTTTGTATGTCAACGCGCTCTAAATTCGAGATGGTGATAGCTACGAGGTCTTATTTTTGAATTTAGATCAGAAAATTTGTCAACTTTCCAACGATTTCCGAATTTTTTCGATAGGCTCAAAATTGAGTTCTCGGGAGGCTAAAACACATTTATATCAATATCTCGGCTTCTACTCAACCTAGGAAGGTTTTTTTAGCGTAGAATACTCGTCGTAAAATAATATAATAGAACCTGAAGTTTGATCATCCTAAGAAATTTCTAACCTAAAAAATTTGCACATTTTCCGAGATCCGAAATTTTCAAAGTTGTCCTACATTTTTTTTTAAACCCCAAAAACAGTATGAAGGATGTTTTGTATCACATTTGTTGAAATCTACGTGCAGATTTTTTTTTTGTCGATAATAATTCTATTTTTCGGCTGGCAATCTCAGTTTTAGGGATTTTTGGAAATGGCCGATTGTGAAGCCAAAATGAAAGATAAAAAAAAAACGAAACATTGTAGAAAGTATATAAAAAATACCATCTCTCAATTTGAATAGAATATTTTTTTGGTCAATATTCGAATGAGAAAAAAACATTTGTTTTCCCCCAAAAAAACAGTATTATGCTCATATCTCAAGACCCTAACCTCAAAATGACTTATATTTCGGCTCAAACGATGCGTTTTCACTTGTTGTACAATTTGTCTCTCGACATGTTTTTCCATTTGGGCCACTATTTTCTTTTTAAACGCAAAAAACATGAAAATCGTCTTTTTTCGCGCCAAAAAATGGCCGTAACTTTTGAAGCTAACTCGTAGGAATTTTTTCTTTATTTTTCAAGCGCATCAAAATACGTCTAAAAACATACAAAATTTCCACCTTCATTTTTCAAGCGATATGCGCTGGATTTCGTTCCTCTAGCGACTGTAATACATGCATTATATACAAATCTTGCTGTTGATGACTTGACCTTGCTACTTCAGCGTTTTACAATAATATCAAGATGAGAAAGAACGTGAATGACGCGAGGTGGCCAACATATACATCCTCGGCTATGCTGATCAAAAAAATAAATTGTTTAAATATACTTAATAATTATGTGAATTAGTTAAATGAGTATACGCATGTAATTCATATACTACACTGTATATAATATATGTATACCACCAATCCATTCATCAATCACTCATACTATAGCCGAAGTTTTTGTATCTTTAATTATATTTGAACATCTGAAGTTGGCGTAAAAAGCTGAAACATGAGTAACGGAAGTTAAAAAAAAAAGTGATATTAACATAGCAGTGTTTACTTTTACAATATGGATAAAATTCGCACGTAGGAAAGGGTGAAACGATAAAATTTAATAAATATTAACATAACAATATAGCTGATATTTGAAATCAAATTGTGTTAATCATTGGGTATCGATACGAAATATACAAATCTTATTATGGGAGTCGCATCATATGATTCTAAAAAGATTCGAATCACCCACTCTAGTTCACTGATCCAGTGTCAGACTAGCCAATTATGCCAACTGTTATGCAGTACCTATAATCAGGCATGCACCGTACGAGAACTTTACGGAAAAACTCACGGTATATCATACCATACTAAATCCAAATGCATATCGAACCTCTCACGACACGACTCCCCAATTATCTTGGTTTGTTGTAAAATATAAATGAAGTATGTTTTTCCTTTAGTGTTGTCTATTGACTTCAGACTGCTAAAGGACGAATCACGTACTAATCTTATTGTATAGTTATGGCTATTGATGAAACACGATATCGGCCGAATGACTATCTCGGCTATTATTGTAGATGGTCATCCATTTCAGGAAATTATTGTTAACTTGTAAGCCTTCAGGCCAAGATCTTTGTGTAAAATACGGTGCAGCCTGGTTGTTGTTATGCCTGTTAACGTAGTTGAATTAATATTCCCGGATCTTCCGCAATATTTCTGGCTGCACGAGCAAGTGTTTGGGTTCCTGACATCTCTAACTTGGGCGAGTCGTTCACATCTATAGATTAAATTCGCTACACTTGTGCGAAAAGACGCTTGACTTCGACCAAATTCATTATTCTTGTTGCCTTTACGAAAACATACTTTATTAATGCGTCGTGCGTGTGCAATCGATCCATTTCCATCACCCGCGTTGTTTCGACTATCCAAATGTCAACAGATTTGTGGGAAATTTTTAATGAACACCTGCTATAAAAAGAACGGACTTTCGATAGAATAGATAACTGGATTCCTCCAATATTAATGAAGATGTGATTTGTTTATACTTATGGCTTAGCATAGATAATAATATGTGCCTTTAAGAGAATTAGATGATCAGGGCATCACACCGGAGCCATTGGTACATCTTTTGTTAGGATGGTCCCTAGTACGATTTTTAAAGTTTCCAGACAGACCTCCAACCTTAGACGTCAACATCTCCATTTTGATAATTCAGTTGACAATGGTGTGGTTCAAGTAGACTCTAAATTCGATGAGGAGACCGTACCCCAGAGCTTATGATTATACTAAACCTGTCGCAAACATGACGCATTAAGCAATGGCGTACATCTGGTACAATATATCTCCAAGTTCAAGCAACCAACTCAAGAATACACTTACTTGACTCACAGCTGGCCAGTTCGAGACTAAACAGATGAGATGATTAATATAAGGATTAAGCCTGGTTGCAGGCGACCTTCCTTTAGAGGTTATATTATCATAGCATACGTGTTCGCCCACTGTGCATTGAATGTATCTACTGAATTCGATGGGAATGTGTATTACGTTTCTTGTTACGGTAAATTTTTTTCGTTTGTAATTTACTTATTTTTCACTCATACTATTGATGGCGCCTGAAACATATTGTACTCACAACTTTGAAGGGCTTTTGAGGAGTTTTGCTCGTGCTGAGAGCCATATGTCAGTAAATCCAATAAAATATTCAAACCTTTACTGCAGACTAAAGATGAGAAAACAGCTTCCCAAAATTATGCGAATGCACTATATTTAAAACTTGACTTTCTGGGAATATTTTCACCAAAGCTTAGTTGAAAGTGATTCAGTAACCTGCTGTAAACAATAACTCTAGATCATCAAAAGTATATCCTTGGTATATTGGTTGTCAGGTTGCAATCTATAATTTCTGTAATATATCACGACAGTTGAATATTGATGGTTAGGAACATTAGCCTATCAATAAAATATTTAATTAGTCAATTTTATTTTAGGATAAAATCAAGGAGGATTTCAATTTGGTTAATGTTGTGGATTATATAAAAGTCGGTGTGGAAGCTATTATCGAAGATCAAGTTACCTCCAGATTTGAAGCAGAAGAATTGAAAAATTGGAATCTACTTATTCGCACAAACAGACATTATGAATTCATTAGTTTCAAACTCACAGTATTATGGTGCATAGGATTTATCGTGAGATACTTCTTCCTTTTTCCTCTTCGGGTTTTGATTTGTTGTTTTGGGGTAAGTAAGAAATACATACTGATCGAAATGTTAAATCAATAATCGGTCAGTGAATATTTATTTTATTTTGCATATTCTAACTTGAATGAATTAATTCATGTCCAATATTTGTTTCACCAATCAATTCAATCATATTATTTTTCATAATGTTAATTATTTCATAATCTCCAATTTCTGAGGAATTATAGAAAATGTTGACTAGCTAAACACCAAAAAGCTTTTATTTTGATATCTGTTTACCATACTTAAATGAAGAAAGTAAATTAGCAAAATTTTAACCAAATCCGTCAAATAATTTAGTTTTGAAATGGCACAGGTATGAAAATTTGATTCTTGGAATTCACCGCCAGACGGTAAACATGCAGTTGGTTGATTTAGAGCACATTCCATTTCCCACTCCAATTATTCATTAGGATAATTATTTTCCACAGTGTTTAGTTTATAGCTTCACTACATTACGTGAATCAAATTTTGACAGCAGCTCTATACATTTGACTAGTGTTCTTCAGGAAAATCGGTTAAATGTAGCTAGTTTGTCCATAGATCTTTTTGTGGACCAACATCTTAGGTAATTTTCTTGGGTCAGCCAGAAACATATAACACTCTCAAGACGCCCGATACCCGATAGTTTAGTACCAATCATTCATTGGGTGCTGTCAATAGTGTTTTATTTACCACATAGTTTACAGTTAATCATACCAATAATAACGTCATTGCCCTCAATATAAGTTTTGCATACGCTTTTATTTTCTGTTTGAACTTCGTATCCTCTACAATTGTGTCTGTAATAATTGCAAAGTGTGATAGAACTTTTTTTTTTAACAAAATTGGGATTCAAATATTAACGTGCTCTTGTTATATACAATGTATGTATGGTAGGTCATTACAAAATGACGAATATAAAGATGCATTCCGTCGGTGACATAATCTATGGTACCTACATACTGCTATAACCTTGTCGCTTCATAGGCGCCTACTTTGAATTATTATAATCCTCAGATGGTAATAGTACGTCCTCTGCCATTTTGAATGAACTAATGAGTAAACTTATATAATATTGAATAAATTGATATTGAATAAAGAAATTGATATGATATGAAGGAATCTGGGTGATACAACCACGAATCAATGATGGTGCAATAAGAACATGATTATTTTTTTATATATACTTTTCCCTGTTCATTTTCAAGATATTAGTCATTTAAGTTATAATATGCAACCCTTCCTATTTTTTTCATTAATCTGTTGTTCAGGATTTCCAACTCTTATAGGTGTGATCGCTCATGATAATGTTATTGTCATGCAATGGAGAATATAAACAAATTCAAATATGTAGTACTTATTGTGTATTGATTTTAATGTATTGCTGAAAATTTCATGACTTTATTGCTAATAAAAATATCATAAAAGTAATCGCTGGTTGATAAAATGCTGAATTATACTCATTTATGAAGGCAACTATTAATAATATAAATAATTCTACTAACTAAACTTTTCTTCACACTTCACATTTTCAACTTTTTTTTAAGATGAAATGTTAAAAATCCCGCACATCGTTCATATTGATGGTATTAATTTTTCTAATGAATCGCGTTTGTAAAGAAATTTTCCAAGTACGAACTATGACAATTTGTATGTTGAACACGAAACATTGACTCAATCATATACTTATACTAAATGTGATTATCCTTCAGAGACAAGTAAAGTAATAATCCAATTTTCCATTAAGTAATCTACTGAGAGGTAAATTACGTAAATTACAGAAATCTTTGAATAAAAGAAACTTATATAGGATTTATAAACTCTTATAGCTGCTCTAAACATGACCATTGTCGATTGATATGATGATTAAGTAGTATTCTTTATTTGAGATATTTTCAGTAGCAATAAAATCATTCTCAGAAATGTCAGAAATTGATTCAGAATCTGCATCATGTAACATTAAGGAAATATTTAACCATACTGTAAATAAGGCGTAAAGAACTATCTCAAACTTATTATACTAGCCCAAACAATTGAAACTGCAAACGATCCGCATGTAACTATGTCAATATAACTTCATAAGACGTAGAAAAGTTACAATTACAATTATCGAATTTGGGATTGAAAACTAATCGATGTATTGTAGCTTTCTTATTATTACCCTCACTATACGTTGTATGAGGGAAGTATTATCATAATTTTAGGCTCCACCCCGAAATTTAGTCTAAAAGGAATCACATAGGTAAAACCACTATTTTTCATATTTATAGATTATAGAAAACTTGACTATTTCTTGGAATAATTATATAATTTTTCTTGAAGTTTAATTATTTCCGTTAGATTTCTCAGTGACCTTCCATAATTTTGTACATAATTTTTTCCAGTACCATTTCCATAAAGTCACATCAAAGTCGTTATAAAATTAATTTCAAAATTGTCACAAAAATTACACCCAGTTGAGTGCTGAAACGTCAAGAATAAGTATTTATCCGAGGTGGTAATGCTAACTTGACTGTATTTTGAAAAAGATCAAAAATTTGTTCACAACAAATTACAACAAAAAATTTAAAATTAATTCATTAGTTTTCGATCTAAAACTCGATAATGCAATCGTAATTTTACCTTTCTAAGGCTAAGCAACTGAAACAAGCTTACAGTCTTTTCTACGAGTCGCAACTGTTCTCAATTCTCATAGAGATGGCGTAATGTTGACAACTAGTACTAAAATAATGGCACGATAAAAACAAAATAGTTATTTCTTGAACAAAGAACTTATTTAGTACTGAAATGCAATTGAATTAAATGCATCTTGGTATGGATGTACAACTTTGGCGCATACATCAAATAAATTCACCAATGGGTTGAGAAGTTTAATGTCTTACTAGTCTGTTATTTTTCATTAACTACCCTATTTAGAGATACTTTACATTAGGAAGAAGTATGAACATTCATATTACCCTATAGTATTATGGCCTTATAACTCATTAACATAGCAATAAATGAATTTCAACATAACCTTTGAATAACTTTCATTAAAATCTCAATATATCTCCACCGCCGCGGAACACGTTCAAAAGGGTTTATTATTTTATAAATTCGATCTTTGTGGTATTATCGAGAAAAGTCTTATCATCTTATTAACAGTTTGGTTGAGAAATGTTGCAGAACCAGTTCTAATGCCACCATATACAGTTATTGTTTATTTTCGAGGAAGTATCAGAGACAGCCTTCTTACAACTCAAGTAACTTCATAGTCTAGGAGCTAGACCGATATTGATGGTCTGAACATTAACCCGATTGCACTATGGTTTATCGTTAGAGGACGTTTCAATGACCAATTCATCTCACAGACCGAATTTTCCCCGGCTGCTAGATCTCGAGATACGGCATCCGAATTTTTTTTTTTTTACTGGAGGTTAACTAACCCCTTCCAAGTTGCGGTTACTTGAAAAGCATGCCATTCTTATACACTTCCACCATGTGCCATCATTTTTTATCGTGTCCGTTTATCAGGCCGACCAATTAAAATTTAACCAAAAATGGACTGCAAGTCAACCCCCCAAACCTGGTGGAAAATGTTCATTGGTGTTGGCAATTGTTAACATACCCTATGCCATCAAAAGTTTTCGGCCCATTTCCGAGTAGTTGGCCATTATTTGGACCAAAAATGTTTCCTTTTTTCATTTTGTGGATTAAACTTGCGGGTTACAAGGTAACATGATGGCACATGTTAAATAACTTTATTGGAGGTCAAATAAAGATTTAAAATTATTGCCATCACTCCTTGCCTATTTCAACCCCCCAAAACTCTCTAAGATCATCCGGCAGAATGAAAAAATAAAATAAAATAAAGCCGTTTCGATTTTAAACCCAGTCAGAGTCTCAATAATTGACTGATTTATCATAAAATTGGTCATATTATCATATGATTTATATTTTTTTGGGGGGTGGTTTTAGAGGGTTTTGGGGGGTTGAAATAGGCAAGGAGTGATGGCAATAATTTTAAATCATTATTTGACCTCGAATAAAGTTATTTAACATGGTGCCATCATGTTACCTTGTAACCCGCAAATTTTATCCACAAAATGAAAAAAACAAACACTTTTGGTCCTAATAATGGCAAATTACTCGGAAATGGACCGATAACTTTTGATGGCACATGGTGGAAGTGTATAAGAATGGCATGCTTCTCGAGTAACCGCAACTTGGAAAGGGTTAATCTCCAGTCAAAAAAAAAAATGCGGATGCTGTATTCGGTCTGTGAGATGAATTGGTCATTGAACCGTCCTCTAACGATAAACCATAGTGCCATCGGGTCAATGTTCAGACCATCAATATCGGTCTAGCTCCTAGACTATCAAGAATACAGTCAGAATAAATGATAAGATGTTGTTTGGTGCATAGTTGCAAGATAGATAGCTAATCACCTTCAACAGCAATAATTATGTATTCACGATAATGAGTATTGAGCAGAAATAACTGGGCAGTTTTGGGTGGTAGATTAGATTAGATTGTTTCAGATTTAATGACGTCACAATGACATTGATCTCCAGTTGTTGCTTGATTCAACTCTGAATATTACGTTAGCGTTAGCTTTGCAATTACACAAAAAATACAATTTGTAGTGTCCATCCATTTACAGGAAATATTCACTCATATCATAAATGGAAACAAGATATGCTACAATTGCTGTTTCACTATCTTTTTGGAGGATGTACGACCAATTATATATTCCGACCTTGACGAATCGATAAACATTTTATTCCATCCATTCGTGTGCATATCAGAAAATATCTTTTATTTCTCTAACAAATATTCGCAAGCTCTCTCAGTTTTGTTTTGACGTGACATTTAGAATTGAAGCCTTTTTAGTTTTTATGCGGAGGCAACGGTTAGGTTTGAATAAATTTTGAACTAGTTTGAATGATTCAATCAATTATCGCTTGCCGTTTAGAATCGTCAATTTAGAAGATTATTAATATGTAAATCAAGCGCGGATATTCGTTGTAGGGAACTCCCATAATTTTGAATACTAACTCATATCATTTGCCTATACCTCTAATATATCGAATTGAGATAATCACTATCATACTCTTTGCGTTATTAAAAGAAGGACACGATGTCAGATTGAGTGAAAAAAGCAATAAAACTCATAAACCAGGATTATTTCAAATTTTGTATGTAATCAAAAATTTCTAGCTCACTTTATTTTTGGTAAATGCGATCAGACTTGAGGACTCACTTTTTTGAGCAAAAAATATAACTATATCCTAAGATTTTGAATCCTTTCTATTTTCAAGAGATTTCCTTTTAGGCTTCAACCATCATCTAATGCGAGAAACAATACTATTTTCTGGTATTTAGAGTTCACAAAAATTCAGAATTCCTACCCATTTTAACATTGTTCAAGAGATTGGAGTCGATAATGGAAGATTTGCGTTATAATCGAACCTAATTGTCTTCATTGTTCACATGTGAATGTAAATACAGATGTTCCTTGATTAGTGGTACGGTGTTGGTCCCTATAAGCTCCACCAAATATACCGTATGTCAAGGTCTGGTCAAGCACAAACCGCCCGTTATTTCTGCCCATTTAGTCTCATTATGAAATATAACAGACAAAATTTGAAAAGTTGAAATAATGTATATTCTATAAGTAATAAACTAATAAATGCATTACACCCGTACATACTAGAAATAAAACTCTTTGTAGTTCAGTAAATACACAAATATCTTCCATCGACAAACTTTATTATTGATTTTTTACAGCTTTTAAGCTCGCAATATAGAATTAAGTTTAATTTTGAGAGAGTCATGTCCGATCCCATTATTAGAACTAATCATTCGTAATTTACAAAAACCTATAGGAATCCGATGTGTTGTAATAACCGGGATCTATATTTTTGAAGGCATAATTGTTGGTTTTTCCGAGCCAGCATAAATAATTTTTCTCAATAAATAAACACTTTTATGTTTACAGCAAATTCAAAACGCTGTCTTCCAAAAAACGCTAAAACCTGTTATTTTTGGTATTTTGTTATGGAGTAATATTTTTTCACCATTTCAAAAACTTTCTCCCCTTCCACCCATTATTTGGGAGGTTCCAAATATTTTTGCTCGTCGTCCCAGAATGTTTGTCACCCATTCGAGATATATTCCAGGTGTAATTATATTAACTGGATTAATTTTCACTCATCTCTTTCAAGAAAAATATATACTTAATGTTTTTATTTGAGATGAGACACTTCAAAATTCAATCGCAAACTAGTAGTTGTGATGAAATATGGGTCAGTTCGGGAATGAGCAAAACATTAATGGTGGGAGCGCATTCTTAATTATTGGAACATTTAAAACATTCAAAAATGTCCAGTTTATTATTGAAAACAGAATAATTAATCTTTTTAACCACCTTGATATTTAATTTATTGGGTTAAGGAGTCTTTCTAGAACATAATGACGTTTTAATTCTTCTCTTTTTCGGAAATTGTTATCTAGATTCTGATTTCCCAAAATTGATATGAAAATCGTTGGTTGATAATCCCAAAGTATCAACACAAATTGATGGTAAAGGGTAGAAAGTTGGAAATGGTGTCCTTTCCAAGCGATTTTTAAAATATTGGAAAAAGAAAACAGGGAACAGGCTCCAGTCTTTTGTGGTCTCCCTGTATTAGAAAAGTATACGAATTTTACTGGCCTGAAAAACAGAACATCTAGCTAATCTTGCAGAAAGAAATCAATATTATAATATGCCTTTGAAATATAGGCCCAGTTTATTTTCTTAATTATTCTTTACTTCAGAAAGCGATCCTATTTGAATATTCTTTATAACTAGATTAAATGTGGTATGTAATTGCACTATTTGAATTTGTTATTAAATTGACAGATATTTTGGTTGTTGATATCAACATACGTAATTAGCTTCGTCCCAGAAGGCCGAATAAAAATTTGGATGAACAGGAAAGTATACATTATGGCTAACCGTATAATGGCTCGTTCTATCATTGGTACATTAAAAGTACACAATAAGCAATATTTTCCTGCAAATGCATCAGTGTGTGTGGCCAATCACACTACTGTATTGGATGTTGTTATTTTATCCACAGAAAATTGTTTTTCATTGGTGAGTTTATCAAGATCAGCAGTGCTAGAAGAAATTCAAAAATGTGGGCTTTGTTTGTATTTTTTATTACATTTTTCTTCACCCTGCAAAATAACTTATGTATGTGGCTTGTGCTATTAGCAAATTCTGGGGTTTTTACAGGTTTGGTGGTTAACGGTGTGTACAGCCCTCGAGGGCTATATAAAAAATGGAGACTTGAAACAGTTGATAAATAGGTATATATCTATTATGTGCTTTGGAATACTGTCAAATGCTCTGTCATCTGTTGTCACATATCATAATCAAGAAAATAAGCCTAGAAATGGAGGAATTTGTGTTGCAAATCACACATCACCCATTGATGTTTTAATGTTAATGTGTGACAATTGTTACTCATTGGTACGTAATGTCAAAACTTGTGTAATTCTGTCATATTTTTTGTATTCCATCAATGTCATAATGATGTTATTATGTTTGTATATGTGTTGTGATATTGGCATGATCGTTAAGATATTTATATGTAACCACTTGTAACATTGAAGTTTGCAAAAATGGGTTGTGGTGTTTTGGTACGAAGGTGTTATTTATAAACATACATCAAATTTGAAAATATGAGATGTATGATACGAACGAATGGTATGATTATTTTAAGGTATGAGTAGCTTTCATTATAACTTTGATAATATGAAAAATACGTACACGCTCATTGATCCGAAAACCTTAGTACTTCGCTGTTTTTGGCGCTCATAACTTTAAATAACAATCTAAATTGATATATTTTTCAATAAAACTTAAAAATGTAAGCTTTTCGCTGGAGAAATGATGCTTGGGGTTTTGTTTTAAGTACCTTATGTAATAGGTATGTATATGTATTATAAAATTACATAGTAAATACATCCACTTCTATCAAAACTGCCTATTTTGTTATAAATATCAAGTAATACGCTGTCTCCAATAATTTAATACAAGAAATATTTATGGTGTCGGATTAGTGAGCTTGTACTGTATTGCCAAATGTTAAAGAAGTGAAGAAACTTTAATTTGATATTGGAATGATTTAGTTAGGAAGAAATTTTCATTATTATCATTTGATTACATCGGCTTTTCAGAATTCAATATAGAAACATATAGATGTTGGCCGTATGACCAGAAGAATCATTTGATAGGTTTTCCTGTGCTGTGATTACGAATTTGACATGCTAATTCACTAAATTTTGATTTATCCAGGAAATTCATGAAAATCTAACATTCTCACACCTACACATTAATACAGGCTATAATTAAATTTGTTGATTATTCTAACCTACACTCCTCACTTCAAAACGATTGAACTTTAGATGAATGTGCGATAATAGTTGATCTATAGCGGAATATCAAATCGCATTGTGTTCATCAATAATCTACTATCCTTTTAGAGTTTTTTTTTTATAAAAATATAAGAATCTAAGGGACCAAAATGGTGTAATTAGTAAACACCCTAGACTAGACATCCAAAAATTTGGGTTCGAATCCCGCCTATGGTTCAATGATTTACATTCATTCTTCTTTATAATACTATGATAAATTATGTAAGTTATCAATTTCGGCAGCAAATTTGGTTCAAGTACTCCTGAAATAGATACCTATTATTTGACAGTAGAAACATTAGAGAAAATTGTCCGTTAATGTAACTATTGGTTCTCTTTTTCTACCTTATTTCCTACGCCACTGGAAATGTATCAAAAATTGTCCATTTTGTCGATTCCTCGTTCATATTGGAAAAAAGGTATTTTTTATTAGACTAGCTGTTTAAGAAATAAATGAAGTTTAAGGTTTAGATGAAATCTAAAATACCCACCTATAAAAGTAAAATGTATTATTTTGAACAGAACAAAATGTGTGAATTTTATATTTGGTTGTATGTTTGGAATCATGTTTACTTTTCACATTTGAAAGTAGAACTCCCCCCCCCCCCTCAGGATATTATTGCCCAAAAATATTATTTTGCACAGTTGTTGCAATTTGTGACACGATAATGTTGTCGATTTTCCACATATCAGTTTGACATTTGGTAGGGATACCTCTTGTTATTAATTATATCCTTATCTTATCATTGCCCAATTAGGAATGGACGTTTTCTTCCAGTGTCGTGACTTAAAATTTTATTTTAAATATTTTATTACCCTAACTTTTCGCAAAATGCTTCTTTCTCGAGATAAATTCTATTTTAGTCATGCAGCTTTGAGAAATAGCCGCACTCAATAACATTTTTTAAATTTCAGATTACAAATACAAGGAATAATTTGTAGATAATCTACAATCTTAATTTACTAATTGCTACACATGTCCAGGCAGGTGGAATTTTTTTCTCATTAAAATGACTGATATAAAAAGAGAAGAAAGTAGATTGTCGAAAATTTTCTGGAAAATTTATAAATTCAGTCATATTAACGTGTCAAATTCGTAATCAAAGTTATCGAAAACCTTTAAAATAATACGTCTGACGGTAATATAAGTCGGACCTACGAAACATTATACAGGATTTTCCTCAATTTTTCTTACAAGTTCAAATTTGTGTAACTGAAACTAAAAAAACGGAAGGTGTCACATTATATTATTAACAAACATATTTTTTAACGTTCCGTTGTTGGAGAAAGTTCAAAATGATTTTACACCACGTAAACTCAGAAACCATAGATATTTAATAAAGTTATTCACAACTCGTACCACATCATTTTATATCCTCAATAAAGGAGCAAAGAAACCAGTTAAATTTTATTTTCATAATTTTAACGACAGGGAACAAATTTCCACATTACCATTAAATACTAGTTATACAGTATTTATTGTTTTTATCATTTCCCTAAAGCGATTATTGCAATGTTTGTGGCTACACTTAGTTGTAAAAGAATGTTTGATTGACGTCATGATTTTGTACATATCCTCTGAACTGTACATTTTCCAACGATACTAAAAGGATTGAAATGATTCGACATCAGCAAAAATGAAATGGGTGGTTCGTAGATATAGGCGGTATAGCTCTGAAACCACCTACTGAGCCGTTTAAGTATCTTGTAGCAAAAAATAATAATAAGTTAACAAAACACTGAATTTCATGAGGATACTGAGACATGAGATATAGCGTAATGATCTTGCGAAATACTTACAATCAGAGTCACTCTAATAATGGTTTACTTCAATCATACTAATAGCTAAGGCCATATTGCGAAGAAAATTAATTGAAAAGATATAACCAGTAACCTACTAACCTAAATTTGCCGCTCAAACTGAAAAAAGTCGATAGCAGGTCCATCCTAAAGTTATGTTTATGATTACTGCGTTACAAAGTCCGATTTGATGATTCATTAGATTAAGACAGCTCGCCTAAGTATACGATTGAAGTATAGAAGCTCGCCTAAGATATTCTCGTAATACATTGCGAATTAGAAATTGGGGAAACTACTACTACTACTAAACTAAGCGATTAGTACTAGAAAGGGGTAATACAAAATAATCGTCGGGTTTTGAAAGATTTGTTTCAGAATAAGAAATACCATGACACAATAAAGACAGTGTCCAAATTTTTATCTACCCCATCTCGAATGTTCAATATGGGATCCTAGTGTCATACGAGCTCCACACTCATTTCAGATTTAAAGCATGTATCTGTCTCTATTCTAGAAATGATCTCTCATGCCACCGAGAGGAGAATCTACCACAAGAATTCGATATAATGTGGTTCAAGCTTGTTAATTACAAACAGACAAAATTTCTCTGCTGTCTGTATTAATCACCTTATGAACCAGCTCATGGTGAACTCTTTGAATTTATTTCTCTGAAACTTGACGTCATTCAGCAGAACTATCCAGCAGCTGGAATTATCATCATGGGGGAGTTCAACGTTCACAGCTTCGCTCGGCTCAAGTTCTCAAACAAATCGAATCACTAACAATCCAAATCCCCATGAAGTAATGGTCCGTCCAACACAGACTTTCCTTGGAGAACCGTATGTTTTGAATATGATGACCCAACGCAATGTGCCACAGAGATCTCGGATATTGTAAGGCTAGGGAGGGAAACTTACATACCCCATATCAACAAATCACCGTCGTCTGGTGAACGATGGTTCAATAAAATCTGTTCCAGGGCCGTCGCTTCAAAACAAACAGCATACCGTCGTTGGTGCGGCAACCCATGTCTGGAGACTAGAACAAAATATGTCGAAGCGAGAAATATGTGCATTGAAACAATAAACGTTTCGCAGGGAGCATATAATGCCAAAATAAGTTCAAAGCTTATCGAATGCCCGAATGGCTCCCGTTCGTTTTTCCAGATCATTCCCTCCCTTAACCAAAGATGATGGCACATTGGCTGCTACTCCACAAGAAAAAGCCAACCTTTTTGCTGGGATGTTTGCAGCCAATGCCACTTTGGATCGAAAAGGGATGGACCCTCGTAAAGTTGCTGCCATCGATAGCCATATGTCTGAAATTGTCTTTTGTCAGCGCGCAATTAGGCGATTCTGTTTGATCTGAATACCTATGGGGCCAGACGGATTTCCACCTGTCGTCAAGGAATGTGCTCCTGAATTAACACCTGTTTTCTGCAGGTTGATTACCTTTTCATACAAACTTGGTGTGTTTCCTTCCAGCTGGAATTTTGTCTTTTTTATCTGAATGCATTTTATTCAAATGATCTTGTAGCCTTGAGGGTTTCATCGCTTCATTCGAAAATGTTTTTTGACAAAGAAGGCACATAGGCGAAGATGGATTTGTGGGATTTTCAATAAATCCATATTTTATATATTCCGCGCAATACTGCCGTTTCTTCTTTTTTGCTTCCGACATAATTTTGTCTTAAAAAATGCCTAAGTAAAGAATCGAGTATTAAAAACTTGCTAATGACACCACTCACAGTATTCTTACTGAGCAAATTAGGCACCGTACGTACAGCACTATATCTCGTCACTAAAATCACTTGTTTTCGTAATATCGTCGAATGACATGACTCACTGGATGGCTTTTATATGAGGCAGCGGCTGGGCCTAGTACTTTCGAGAATGTTCCAGTCACTTCTCGCTTCGCATCGGAGCTTAGAAGCGCCATCTATGGTACATCAGCAGTACCACACCGTTTGACAAATATCGGATAGTCCCGTAGATGGCGTTACACAAGGAAACGCGCGTTACGCGTATAGGAGCGGTGAAGTTGGTGTTAAAACTTAAAAGCAAAAAAACTTTTTTGAATTAGCCATCGCCCCCCTAAACCGCTTCAAGGCCCCCCAATCTTCTCTGTGCCCTTTACCGCCCCCCTATAGGCCTCCAGCGCCCACAAGGGGGCGTTATCGCCCACTTTGAGAAAGACTGGTTTACATCGTAACCTCTTTCACCAAGTTTACGACCTGTTCTGTTAGTGGACTATTGTGGGACATGCTCAGAACTTTGTTTAACTGCTTCCACAGCACATATTACATCTGTGTTCCACAGTTTTGTTAGACATGCGTGATCTTCCAGTGCGTCCACGTTTATTTATGGAACCAGTATTTTTGAATTGGCAATACCATCGAAGAATGCTCTGGGGCGGCGGTGTTATGTTATGTCATGTTGCATCTTAACCGATAAACCAAATATATTACTTAACATATTTGCGATATACATACCGGAGCACACAAGCGCTTTTACTGCATAGTGACCACCACTACGCAGCATTTTTTTGCAAGCGTGCATTCAAAAATGGAATAGTTTTCCTTGTGATATGTTATTCAATATTATATCTGTAATACACTCTGGAAAATATATTCCGAAGCTCGAAAGATTCTTTTGTAATAAGCCCTCTATATAACTCTGAATCTGTTATTCTGCATTTTAAATAATAAGTTATGTCATGTTATGTTTCACAATGCTTCATACTTACACTTTTAGTGGTAAGTTATTTGTGGATGGAAATTATTTTTGGGATTTCTTTTCCACACTAAAAAGACAAAAGAAATGCGTAATAGGAAAAAATGTGATTCTAGTGAATATTCTTTCATGCTTACATTTTCGAAATTTCACGAGGAGTAGGGTATTCAGCATAGGTAATTCATCATGAATCATTAATGGCCACTGACAAAATCACCGTTTTTATTTCATGATTTGTGTTTAAATGAAATATACTCAGTGGGCGATATTAATGCACTCATGAATTTTACGAAAAGTTACTCTATCTTTTTAATGTGGAAAAGGATTCAAAATTACCCACAAAAAGGAGATAGGACAAAATTTCAACGGCGCAACAATTTCAAAATGTTAGTACTTCTTGAAATTTGCTATAAAAAAAGTTTTATTCCTCGAAAATTGTTGCTTGAGAAAAAATAATATTTTTATGTTTGGGAATACATAATAATATATAGCAAATCTTTCAACTTTAATTTCAGGATGACTACTTTTTCAGAAATATTATGATATACAATTTACAATAATCTTACTTTCTAAATTAATAACTGCCATAAATAAAATAAACAAAAAATGCAATGGGTTATTTGAGAATATAATTCATTTAGTACGTCTTATTTATTTTTATATTGATAACTTTGAATAAAATACAATATATTTCATACGAAAGTAATCTAAAATAATAGATATACAAATGTACATTATGCTACAATATCTGAGGAATAACTAGTAGTTTATTAATGATTTCTTTTGCTTTAGGGATAATAAAACCAAAATTTAAAATTGAAATTATGTAGTTATATTGTTCTGAAAGAATTGTGTTATTAAAATATATAAAAAATATACATTTCTTCAGCAGTAAAGAATTGTTCAGTTTGCTATTTTACTTGCTGCCCTTAAATAATAATATATCGAATTTCTCGGATCAGTTAATGATCCGTAAACGAAAATTTAGAAGGTAAAAAATTGTATACGCTTCCTTATGCACGATATATGAAGTTATCTACCAACTCCAAGTCCGACCAAATTTAAGCAATCATTTCGTATAATAAATCAAAATAAAATATTAAGACATTCTCATTCAGAAAAAACACTATTTACAGCAATGCTTCATTTGTAAGAAAACTCCGTTCGAATGCAACTAGAACACGCAAAATTGCAAAATGAGCAACTCGTTAATATAAAATTAATATACATAATATATTCAGAAATTCAGATTCAGATGAAATGAAACTAGTTAGTAAACAAGATTCATTGTTCGGTGATCGTTGTGTGGAACATATTTGATAACAATGATATTAAGAAGGTACCAGTGGCGGCTCCTCGAAGGAGTTATTTTTAATCTGGCAACAGTGCCCTGAGGCTAGACTCTCTATATATCTCAAACGCTGAGCATGTGTTGTTCAACACAGTTGCCGTTTTTCCGACCAGTCAATCGCCAAATAGCGTGAAACAGCGAAAATGGCCTCTGGAGGCTAGCCTGCCGCCCGGGCCCGCCTTTAAGTTAAGTACAGTCGGTGTGGTAAGGAATACGACACATGCGTGTTGCGTCAGTGCTTGTTTTGTTTTATGCGGGTATAATGGTTGAGTGACGCCACGCGAAATAAGGTTAGATTAGAATTCGTCTGTTCGGTAAATTATTAATTGTAAAAATGGACAACTAGTGGAAAGATTTTTAGGGTTCTACGATGTTAGTTCGGGAAGAACAGCGGTCAATTTATTCAATTTTTTAATGGAAACATTTCAACGATTCGACTTTGCGAATAAATCAGACTTACGACGGCATCTGTAATGGCGGGACATTTAAACGAACCTAAGTTTTAAATAACATAGTAGGAAACAGAATTCCCTGTAATGCTCGAACTCGATGGAATTTTACATCACGTGCAATGTTTAGTTTACCATCCATAAAAATAAAGACAAATTAATTGAAACATTTGATTTTATATTAAACAGTGATGACTTTTCAACAGATCAGGTTTCATTAAATGCTGCTGTTGGTTTAAAATCTTATTTAGAAAATCAAGAATTTTTGTCTTTTCTTGATACTTTTAAATTAATATTTGAACAAACTGATCTTATTTTTCATATTTTACAACATAAATTCACTAATATAATTTATTCAAGAGATTGTTTAAAACATCTCGTTGATAAAATTTGAAGTTTCCGTTATACAAAATTTCATTTTAATATTTTATTTGGAAATTATTCAACTGATGAGGCTTCTCCCGTGAAAAGGAGGAAAACATATAATTTGGTAGACAAGAAACTACCTTATAAACAACTTTTTTATGAAATTTTAGATACTATTAAAAGTCAAATATTAAAATTCGATTTTCCGATTTACATGAATTGAAGTTTTTCGATTTAACGAATAGAAGATTTTTCGAATCTTTTTCAAAAGAGTTTCTCAATACACTTTCAGATAACTTAGTTCTAAAATATAATTTTTTTGATAAAATAGCGCTGCACAATGAATTATGCGTTGTATACTGGGATAAAGATATTTTAGGCCAGTACGACAGTCATGCCGATATGATAAAATATATGATAGATAATGATTTGCAACAAGTCTTACCTCAGTTTTATAAACTACTTTGTCTGACAGTCACCATTCCTGTCACGTCGGCATCGGTGGAGAGATCATTTTCTACTCTCAAACGAATTAAAACATACATGCGAAATACAATGGGCCGAAATCGTTTATGCAATGTTAGTTTAATATCTATTGAAAAAGATTTAGTAAAACATAATGATACATTTTATGATAATATTATTGATCATTTTTCGCAAATTAAAGACCGTAGAATTTCGTTAATATATAAAAAAGTTGTTAAAATTAATAAAAAAAACAAAATATGAAAAATTACAAAATAAAAGAAAAAAAATTAAAAATCCAAAAAAAAATAAAAAACAAAAAACGAACGAAAAAAAATTTGTGGGCAAGAGAAACTCTATACCTCCACGTTGGTTCTTGCTGGGTAACAATTAATTTTGTCACTGAAGTAGCTGGTACGATCGCTGCGCGAAGGTTAAATTAATTGACTGAATATATTATATTTTTACAAAAACGTTTTATGTCGAGCCGCCACTGGAAGGTACGCTATATTGCTTTACAAAGTTCATTCAAACTCTGACATATTTCGCGATATTACGTTGAGATAGTTGCTATAAATAAAATAGCTTTGTACGTTCATCTATAAAATTGAATTGAACGTATATAGTCTATAAATAGTATTTTTCACTTTAATCTCTTATTATTGCACGTAAATAATTAACGTAGAGAAATACGATTTGCGTCAGAGTTTTTTGTATTCTTCAATGTCGCATCAGTTTTCACCAAAGGGTCAGAACAACTTTTATCTTATAAAAACCGGTTTTTAATTTGTTATAACCTTAAAAAACTAACAATAATAAAATGAATTCAATTTAGAAATTATGTCTACTAGTTATTCAAGGAAAACATATGTATTCCACTCGAGGCAGTCTTGAAAAATGTATTAAGCGTACATCTATATATCGCAGTATATAACGGGTTCTTCATATAAACTGACTGTTAAAATTGTTCGCCATTTGGCACACAATCGACATTGACGTTTGAGGTTAGGAATACTTATTGTAGAGATACAGGTAATATAGCACGAAAGAGTGTATGAGTGAGACTCGTGAAACTTATTATGAAAATTATTTTGGGACGTAATCGTGTACCATCAATCAACACGATTAAAAATGAATGACAATGAAAAGCTTGGATGTGACGTCACGCTATCGAAGTCAATTCTAGTAATTCGTCCTTCCGTCTCATCTGGAGTCTGCAAATGTAACAAACATCTGGATAAAGGCCCCTGGCAACAATGCAAAGAAGAAAAAAGTTCAAAAGGCAAAGGCCAATGGTGATTTGAAAAAACTACTCAAGCTGTTAATTGAAGACGAATTAACGCTTACTCTTGAGTGTGGCAATTCTGACGATTCCATCAGGGATATGGTGTGCAATTTGTTTGTATGAAGAAATACTCTTCTAAAGACATCATTAACAGGATTAACACGCGTCATTTTTCTATTGCTAACACCTGCAAATAATAATCGAGATCTAATTTCTACGGCAGTTAACCACTACCGGTGCCGCGTTCACACTCCTAACTAGTGTGAACTTGGACAAGTGTGCTTAGTGCAACTGCTTAGTACTAATGATGAGCACTAAGCTCGTGAAAATAGGGCTTTATATTGAGTCACATCAAGTATGACCAAACAAATGATTCCTTATAGCATAGCCCCAGTGGACCTTTAAGTGATGTTATATTCCATACATAATTCTCATGTAACAGTGTCATAACAAAACGGACGTTCTTATTGAAACACATTTTATAATTCATGACTTCATGACTATGTCATATTAATGGTTTCACTTATCACACAAAAACAAAAAAGACCAAGTACTAGTGGGTAAAAAAATTATAAATAAATTATGTACATATAAGCATTGTGGGACTCTCTATTGTGACCAACGTAATAAAAAGTAACTATTATATAAGAATCGTTTTTACTAATAGTGTACATAATATTATTTTCAATGAGAATTGATGCTTCAGTATGGATTATGTTGAACCATTTCTTCTTATTTTTATCTTTGAATTGTTTCTTTACATTCCAAACCCAATAGTATTGATACTTGTTATGAGACACAAGGTTATTGTAGAGAAGAATAATTGTATGTTTGAATGATAACCTTCTTGCCATTATAGTTTATGTCACATAAGTCAGACATTAAATTTGAAATATTGTACGTTATATAGAGACGCTATTTTAAAAGTAGATTCGTTCTAGGCATTGAACATAAGAATGATTGTATTGTATTTTGAAGCCATGTAACATTTTAAGATATTTAATACTTTCCACTTTCCTTCTGGTCACGACTACATAACATATTGAAATAATGTTCAACTTCTTGGATTCTCGAAGTTTTATGTAGTATCTGAAAATATTGGAAACATTCTGTGCGCAAACCACGTGACTGTAAATCAAATTATATACTAACGGTTTTTAATACATTTTATCATTTCATTGCAGATTCATTTGAATCAGATTGAAATTCAATTGAATTCATAATAAATTAGTATTGACTAATATCGCCAATGATATTCAGGTTAGTCTCAATTCAATTAAAAACAAGTAACTAATTAACAATTATTGATTGATTAATTTGTTTTTCCAAATCAGATCAAAACACATCATAATAATTAGAATAATCGATAGATTCATGAAGAATAACACTTGCAGATTTTTATTAAAATTGAGTTGGCAATGATATTGCGTTAAGCAGAATAAAATGCATCTATCCATTAGTTTCCTGTAAAAATAATGTATCTCCAAATTATAATAGGTCCTAAACGATTCGGCAGTTCTATGAAAACCGCACATATGTTCTCTGACATGTGTGGTTTCTACGGAAAAATTTTTGTTTTAAACTTAGGGTGTATATTGAATATGTGACTTTTAATGACAGTGTTGGATGTCAGTGTATTGTGTAGTGCAGTGTTCAAATAGTTGTTAGAACAGAAGTATTCACTTACAAAAATTATTGTTGTTCGGCATTTTACTTATTGGAAATATCGTTATTCTCCAAAAGATTTTTGTCGTAGAAAATTACGCTATTCCAAAAAGTAAAAAACAAGAACAATACCACGAATACTGAGAACGATGATGTAGGAGTACAATAACAATATACAATTCAAAAATACACTTCATGTTGTTCTATCATTTCTTCAACAATTAAAAAAAAGTGTTTGAGAAAATCACTATTAATATTTAAAAAATACCGAAAAAACATTTGTCAACAACATTTTCTTTACTTTGCTATTTCCGAGTAGCAATTTTTAAACTTTTAAAACATTTTGTACCATGTCTCACAACCTCTACAAAAACATAATTCAAGTTCAATCACAGATAAGAAGAAAAACGGTTTTTGTTAAATTATTACCGTTCGTTTTTCAGCAACCGTTGTTTTTCCCAGAAGCCCCTCTCGTATTTCGACAGATTATATATAGTCCAGCAGCCACCGCTTGTTTTTTTAAGTGATTAATAACAGGCTGAATCTTCGTGAGTTCGTTCGGTTTCGGTTTGACGAGACGCCCAAGTTTTTCCCCTGGGCAAATTCTCAAAGAGGTAGGTAATGAAGTGCGCAGGTGTAGAACATGTAGATTTGGTAGGGTGTCGAAATTGTCTGACTAACAGTAAATTTTTTATTGAAATTTTGAGATAATATGATAATAAACTCGGAAAAACAATTGTAATACAAAATCGATGGTTTGAATTAGAGCGTCCTCCACGCCGAATATGTCGAAATAACGAGGTCATAAAAATTATTAATAACCAACTGATTTTTTGTATGCAGCTTAGTAAATATTTGTATAATTGAATGGCCACAAAGTCCTACAAATGTAATGGTACGTTTTCCTAGTCCTACGCTTGGAAGTTGTCGATTCTACGGTAACACTTTTTTCATTAATAACCGTAGGACAAAAAAAACACATGTTCAGTTAGTGAATTCTTTGCCTAAATCGAACAGTGTCCTACCAAAAAATGGGTCTGTATCGCTAGTCCTACAAGAATATTGAAAATACAAATTTTTCGTAGTTGTAGTTTTGGTAACTTGGGACACATATATATGTGTGTGCTTTGTTCCATATTTTTCATTTATCGAGCACCCCACGCTTTTGTCACAATAATACTAATCTTTTTCGTTTATTTATATTTTCTGCCTATATTAAGCGATCGCTATGGATTAGCGATTATATGATAAGCGAATTCGCAAGAATTATTTTTCGGTTCTTAGTTCGACTGATCATTAAAGCGTGTTTTTTAGTTTCTTAAACTATATTTATTTCCCACTTTTTAGTTCGATGTGATCATTATTATTTGTAATTATTCAAGAAATATTAATATTTCTTTATAATTTTTAAGTATCAATTTATGAAATTTTATAAAATTGAAGAAATATTAATATTTCTTTATAATTTTTAAGTATCAATTTATGAAATTTTATAAAATTGCGTAAGTTTCCTTGCCGAAAATGACGAGATGAAATGTCATACAATTTTAAAATTTTATAACGCTTCGAAAAATTTTATTTTCAGTATAAAATTTTATAAAAACTAATGAAATTTTATACAATTTTATTATAATATTTAATGCAATTTCATGAGGCCATTTTGAGTATAAAAATGTATGAAATTGTATGGACGGAATTTTATGAAAATTCATACAATGTATACAAACATTTATTTCTCGGTAGAAATTTTTTTTATCATTAATTGCAATTCCTGCCTTATCAACCGTCGATGGTTGGTTCTATGCCTACACGAATGTACTAACATGATTAAGTCAAGTGTTCGAACTAGAGTGAGAGACGTGACGCATGCGCAGACCGCACGCATGCTTTATTTCCCTCGCTCTCACACAGAGCATATGTGAGGAAATTAATTAATCCTGGCGACCCTTAACAGGATAATTAGATAAACTTAATAAATTATTGTATTGTCATCGGTCCTTGATAAGTCGACAACGTTTAAACTAAATCTGATTGTTCAAAGTTGGTCAAAATCAAGTTCAAAGAAGTCGGTTACAAACTGACAAACAAACAAGCAAGCAAGCAAACATACAGGTGAAGCTAATAAAAGCGTGTTAAAAACACTCGGAGCTGGGTGGACTATTTTATTATCTATTCCATCGAACGTACGCAGCAAGATTTTTAGGCAATACAGGCGATTTTTTATATCGATTTGACCAGATACCCCCTAAAAATATTTGATTGTCTTGTCTTACCTTTCATAAGATAAATATTTAGCCTTGACTCTGAACTCCTTATAGCAAGAGGAATGATATCCGATGATCTCGTCATCCCAACTATCGGGCAGTACCACATCTTTATATTTGGGTTTGTGATGTATTCGAGACTTTCAAAACTGTTTGCAAGAGAGCAGAATTTCCTTAGAAAACTTTTTTGTTTCCTCTCTTTTCTCGCGAAACTTTGGATTTTCACGAAGTACAGTGCACAAAAAACAATCCATATTAACCCATTGAGGTTTCACTTTTTGAACGACACTTTGACTGAAATATTTCTACACTGTGTATGCTTGTACTGCTCCAACCTGCTACAATCGTACTCGATCAAATACTGGTGGAAAATGGTACATGCTAACCTGGACTGCTTGACAAACACTACAGTTTTACGGAGTAGAGAATTGTGTTTGGGCTTCTTTTTAAATGTCTAACGACAACGTAATTTACTCGGGATTGTTTACGAATTTAACTCTGTATCGAAATGTAAAGTTAAATATGTGGACAAAATATATCAATTCCTGGAAATACATACCACTTTTGGTGTAGGACAGTGGTAAAATTGTGTTATACACTTTATTCCCGGTAGGACAAAATCAAACCTAGGTTGTAATTAATTAAAAAAATGATACCGTGGAATCGACAACTTCAAAGCGTAGGACTAGGAAAACGTACCACTACATTTGTAGGACTTTGTGGCCATTCAATTATATAAATATTTACTAAGCTGCATACAAAAAATCAGCTGGTTATTAATAATTTTTATGACCTAGTTATTTCGACATATTCGGCGTGAAGGACGCTCTAATTCAAACCATCGATTTTGTAGGACAATTGTTTTTCCGAGTTTATTATCATATTATCTTCAAATTTCAATAAAAAATTTACTGTTAGTCAGACAATTTCGACACCCTACCAAATCTACATGTTCTACACCTGCGCACTTCATTACCTACCTCTTTGAGAATTTGCCCAGGGGAAAAACTTGGGCGTCTCGTCAAACCGAACGAACTAACGAAGATTCAGCCTGTTATTAATCACTTGAAAAAACAGGCGGTGGCTGGTGGACTAGTATTCTACGTCAATGTTCCTTATCATATAGACATATTTTAATAGTTATATGAACTGAGATGAAATAACTATTGTGTGTATTCCCCATGTTCCTTTGCTCTCAAATGTAATAGGGTTGAAATCTCTGTGTCTACTGCCTATTGAACACTGACTCGTACATAAAACAAAGTATGCTTCTATCATGTCAATCCCATAATGAATATTACCATTAGTTTGTACTAGAAGTTGATGATAAATAATCAGTTCAGTTTAAAAACTGTAAGCATGTAACTAAACAATTTGTTTGATGGAATATGAAAAATAGTTTTTCAATGTTTTATTCATTTTGTATTGCAGATCAGCTAAAATATCACATTTAATAATTGTTTATATTGAACGATAAGTTAATTTTAAAGCTCACATAGATATATTATCCTAAGGAACTTCTGCCCAGATTTTTCTATCTTGTTTGCTTGTGTTCTAAACTTTTGCTTATTAACAAAATTGACGCTACAATATCTTTCCTAACTCACTAATATTAACCCTCTAGCTTGATATATACTTAGAATAGTTTGCTATATCGAAGATGTTTTATTATAAATGTTCTAATGTCAGTATAGTTTTGAATGTTTTGAATTGAATATTTCACCTGAGCATATGATGAATAAGAAGAGTTTACGTGAAACTTTGTGATATTTCTATAAAAAAGGATAGAATAAATAGAAAGATTTCTTACATTTCGAGCTAAAAATAATATTACTTGATTAGCCTTCAAACAAACATATTTTCCGTAAGTAAAAAAGTAAATGAACGAACCACTGTTTGGAAGTGTTTGAAAATATGGGAGAATGAATTCTACTTCAACACTACTAGGCCAGTACTAATAGGAGAAAATAATTCGTTACAGCAATCTGACAGCGGGATATTGTAGAACAATAAGATATTATAAAAGAGGGGAAAATAAATCGAACCGACACCTGCTATCCGGGATGGAATGGGGTGTGTTTTTAGGGGTTGAAAACAAGATTTCTGGCTGAACCGTGCATTCTATCAAAAAAAGTTAAATATAAAAGTTATAGGGAATAAAAAGATCTACAACTTTTGTACTCACCATTTTTACCCTAACCTCTGAATTTTCCGACAAAAAAGTGAAAACCAATTTTTCGGTTTTTATTTTTTTCTTTGACATATAAAACTTTATGACGCTTAAGCTTCGGCAAAAGATATCTCTATTTATTGCAAAAGGGCAGTAATTTTTTCGGAGGGAAATATATGGAGGTTCTTGTTAAATTCAATTTAAAACAAAAAAAAAGATACGTGTGGCACTCGGGGACTGCCGCGGTAAAGCTATTGCATAGCAGTTTTTCTCAACTTATGCAATTATAATTATTTATTTTTTTAAATTTATGCAGTATTTTTTTTTTCTTTGATATTTTAATTCAAGTTTTTTCTTTGATATTAATTCAAGTTACTTTTGAGCGTGGTGACCGATAAGAAAACAAATTTTTTTCTTTTATTGAATAAATGAGAAGTTAATATCGATTAAAATATTTTTATTATTTTACAATCCATGTAGGTTATTCAGGAATCTGTTATCATTGAAACTATAGGTTTATGGTAACTGAATAACTGAAATAAGAGACATAAGTTTGAGACTTGATATCCTCTAAATATCTGGAAAATACCGCGTCAATGGTGGTCCCATATTTTGTTGTGGATTCTTGTGGATCATTATTCATTTTCAAATTCAATTTTTCCGAAAGAAAAGTTGTCAACCGCTCTGATTTTTTATCAGCGAAGTTGATGTTGAAATCGCCAGCCAAGATAAGTGGAAATTTATTACCATTTGTACCAAGTATTTTCGACCCTTCTTCAGTGTACTCCAGTAAAGTGCGATGAATAAAATGCTCTACCTCATCCAATTTTGGATTCGGAGAAATGTAAATTGCTACCATGACTATGTGTAGGCCATTTCTAAGTTTGCATAAGCACGCACAAATATCTCCAACAAATGAGCGCCTAACATTAACATCGCTAACGTGTGCAATATGTATTTCAATATTCGGAGTCATAATATTAGTAACATTATTCTTATTTTGGTAAATGGCTACCCCACCTTTTGGAACAGTATCTCGTTTGAATTGAACAATACAATTGAAATTAGGTATTTCAATCGGATTATCATGCGCCATGCAAGTTTCGGTAAGAAGTAACACATTTGTTTGTCTCGTAACTGAATCTTGTAAATCGTATTTGTGACTATTTAGACTTTGGCAATTGAAAGTCATTATTGAAATGCCATTTCTATTACTAAGGAAATCTAAGACACTTTGAGCTGTCGTCTGAACACCATTTAAAGGCAGTCTTTTGAATTTTTGCAACAAAGATGCAGTCGATGCAGCTTGCCTTCGATTATTATAAAACTTGAATGTAGAATTATCGTTCTTTGTCATGATATACAATTTTTCAATATTAGTCACCCGAGAGAGCGCAACGTAAACGAGTTCCTGTTATTTTTCGTTACGGAATTGATTCGATCGTCGCGCTCAAAGCCCGCGATAAAAGCTATATGCAATATATGCAATAGCTTAATAGAAACAGGTACTCTCAGGTCTCTGCTACGCGCGTCTAACGTATAAACTCTAACTAACGCGTAGCGAGCTCCTAGAGGCATATGTCAAAATGATTTCGTTCGTAGCTAATTACAGAGAACGTCTGGAGTTCATGCAATTATGTTTTTAGATAATTCGAACCTTCTAATTTCGATAGGCCACGTGAAAATCCCGGAGTCTGAAGCGCTAGAGTGTTATAACATTCGTATAAAATAGCAAAATTTTTAATTTTTTGAAACTTCAAATTAATTAATTAATTTGACACATGTTAGGTGTTTAGGTCTTACATTATTTTTCGTTACGGAATTTCTTGATTCGGTCGCCGCGCTCAAAGCTCGCTATAAAAGCTATATGCAATAGTTTAAAAAACCTATTTTCAACTGCTATTCCTCTTAAAACTACGCATCCTACAGAGTTCTGTATAGGCTCACTTACTCTTTGTTACATCTACTTCCGATAAACGGTAAAAAAGGTATACTGCAATGTAAAAAATGGCGGGAAAATTGAAAAACCGAAATTCGCTGTTTTCGATGTAATTTGCATATTTATCGTTGAATAATTGTTATTAATTGTAAAATCATTTAAATTTTTTATGTTTATGGAAACTAATATTATTTCTTTAATCATTGTACAGATCGAGTTTTGATATGTTGTCATGCATGTCTAAGACAGCAAATTATATCTGGTATATTTGTATCTTTGTACTCGCAGGATACGAATATATGACTTCTACGATCGTCGTACATGGGATTGTTGCCATCAAACAAAACATAAGAAATGCACATTTTCAATATGCATTTAAGAACAATTCTAGTTTTTTACTCGAAATCAATTAGTTTACTAAACAAAATATAATCATACAATAGGTTATGTAGTAGATCTACAATGAAATATACTGGTTTTGTAGAGTGTTTTTCAATTATAAGACAGTATTTGCATGTTGCACTGAACAAGTTTATATTGCAAGTATTTATATAAAAAAAAATTCTATAAAAAATAATACATCGTGGAAAAATTGAAGCAGATCCCTCCTGTTTTTGGGTGGTAAATACTAACAACATGAAATTCATAAATGCGGTAAAAAAAATTTATATTATTTTGAACATGCTCAAAAAACTAAATTGAAAAAAAGTATGCATTCCCATAGATTTTTCTTTAATCTTGTTTTCTTCACAGAGCGTTGTACTTCTTCTTCGTCCAATTCAACAAAACTGAACGATTCTCCAGTGTTTTCGAAAGTTTCATTGAGTACTGTTTCAGTTATAATACATTGATCTGTTTCCATTTCTTCCGAGTCACTTTCGTGTATGGAAATTTATGGAAGTTGAGCATTTGAGCAATTTTCTAAATTAAAACAATTTAAACATGAGTTGGTACGACTGTAGTATATGCCGCATCCACCTCTCATTGGCTTAGAACGCCTCTGGTTGCGTTCACAAGCTGTCTTTAGCTTCGAAAACCGCTCCTTAAATTTCTCATATTCGTATCCTGCGATTACGAATATACGAATATAGCAGATATAATTTGTTGTCTTAGACATGCACATCAAAACTCGATCTATACAATAATTGAAGGAATAATATTAATTAATAACACTTATTCAACGATAAATATGCAAATTGCCACGAAAGAAGCAATTTTTCGGTTTTTTCAATTTTCCCGCCATTTTTTCCATTGCAGTATACCTTTTTTTACCACTTATCAAAAGGAGACGTAACAACGAGTGGGTGAGCCAGAACAGAACTCTGTAGGAGGCGTAGTTTTAAGAGGAATCGCAGTTAAAAATTTGTTTTTTTTTGTTTCTTAAATTAAATTTAAGAACAACCTCCAAATATTTTCCTCCGAAAAAATTATTGCCTTTTTGCAATGAATGAAGGTATCTTTTGTCAAAATTTGAGGTTCATAAAGTTTTATTTATCAAAGAAAAAAATTAAAAACCAAAAAATCGGTTTTTCGCATTTTTGTCGGAAAATTTCGAGGTTAGGGTACAAAAGTTATAGATTTTTTATTCCCTACAACTTTTATATTCATGTTTGTTTGATAGAATATATGGTTCAGCCAGAAAAACTGTTTTAAACCCCTAAAAACACACCCCATTCCACCCCGGATAGCAGCTGTCGGTTCGATTTATTTTTCCCTTTTTTACAATATCTTGTTCTACAATATCCCGCTGTCAGATTGCTGTAACGAATTTTGTTGTTGTTCGAATACTATTTGTACTGGCCTATACTTCATTATTTGAACAATTTATTTCAGTTTCTAGATGGCATGAATTGTTTTTCTGGGCGATATTTGATATATTTTGGAAGTTGAAAGTATACCAACAAACAGTTATTTATGAACGGTCACTGAGAATATATTTCCTTTCCGGAGAATTTTAGTGAACTTAGTGACTTTAGTGACCTATCACTGGACAGAATTTTGCAAGACATCCGATAAAAAAATAATTCTAATTATTTTTGTGCTTACCCCTGTGGCTATTGGTCCCTATATCAACGTTTCTCGTCTTCGGTTGAGACACTTCTTCCTGTAGAGTTACACTTTGTATTGTCTTCCAGGGTCTGTGCCGAACTTGTTTCAATTTACTCAATTGTCTAGCCGTTCCACTCATTTTAATTTTGGGCACAAGGTCAGGGAAGTGAGAAGGCTAAGGGGAGAACAATTTGTTGATTTTTAACTTTTCCCAAGTTTCAGCACATTTCAGCATACTTTTTTATATTGCTTATACCTTTCATACCTTGTCTTATATTATAACCAAGGTCTTATATTCAGTAAAGGTTCCTGAAGGAATAACTATGAATAAATTGCTTTCATATCATGTACCCAAAATAAATTTCAGATCATATTCTAGAATTTGGTTATGTATATACAAACAATGGCTCAATATAAGTGTCTATTTCTTCCATTCAGCACTCAGTTTGATAAAAGTTACTAGATTACTGTACTTCAGTCCCGGTGGCATTACGTCACTCGTGCGAATCTGTCCTTATTTTGTATACCAGAAAGTAATTGCAAAATGTCCAACTTTATTTTATCAACTCCCAGCATTAACTCTTCATTCGAATGAACCGGCCATCTGGTTATGGTAACGGCAAAGACTATATTGGGCCCAATATTAAAGTGGGATTCAATATCATTTTCCCGTATGTAAATATTTTTTTTGGGTCTTGAAAGTTGTGGCAGCAACTGAAATCTGTTGATTTGAACATGATGTAAGGCTGATAACTCATCAACATCAATATTGAACGTTTAGAACTCATCAAAACACGTATCCAAAAGGTAATAAACTTTTCTCAAATTTCCAAGCTATCAGTAAGTAAGAGGTATTAATGATTAATCAACAATTGTATTCACTATAAAAAGAAACAACCACCCTTATCCGCTAAAAATACTTTTAAAGAACTGAGGATCTTCCAGCCACCAAGTACCCTTCATCGGAGTAAATCAGAAATCAAAATGTGTTAAAAAGTTGTACTATTTAAAGTTGATAGTGGAAATAAGGGATAAAGGAGATAAATCTGAATTCATTATTTGTCGTTACTGTGTTTCAAGAATTATAAACTTTCTTGGGAAATAATGTGACCTGTATTTAAAATATGTTCTGCTAATGCCATATATTTCTTCATATGAACACGACTCGTCATCAATTCTGTAAACACCAGTTTGTGAGTCGTGTTCAAAATGCTATGTGGGTGAAACTAAAAGGAATATTCTAGATTGGTATAAAGAACATCTTGCCCCTATAAACAAAAATAACGGAAAAATCAGCATAAGCGGAACTTATTTTAAATACAATTCAATGAATTCAGATGTATCTCCAGGATAATCCCTTTGCACTATTAATTCCAAATAGTATTTTAAAAGTCACATTTTGATTTCTAATTTAGTTTACTCTGATGATGGCTACTTGATAGTTGAAAAGTCCTGAGTACTTTAACAGTATTTTTAGTGGATAAGGGTAATTTTATCTTTTCACAATGTTATAGTGTATCCCCAGTGTGAACATTTTTATAGTTTTTTAAACGTTATATTGTTATTCAGCTAATAAGCAATGTATTTATCGACTCGCTTCTAGCTAGTTATTCCAATATAACCAATCACGCGTTCAATTCTCTTTCGTAGTCTAACATATGTTTTACGACATATTTGGGGCTAACGCTAAAACAATAAATTTTGATATAAATGAAACATAATTCACGATAACAAAAATTTACGCACAACGAACAATAATTTAATCTTATAACAATTTGCTTATTCTAGAGATCATGAAATGTACTTGTGCTTATAAATGCGATCAGGTGTGTTTTGAATAAAATTTATAACTATAGAAAATGCAAACAACATTGTCGAAAAAAAATTCATCACGATTTGTAAGATTGGCGAAAAAGTCACCAAAAGATACGTAATCTACGAGAAAAAAATCAAACCAAAACCAGTTTTAATATTGGAAGATCTTGGTTCTCGCTTATAAATGATCGTATCGCAGAATATGATTATCTACAACAAATTAGCAAAATATCTGAATTGTGGCTCTCATGGCTAGGCAATCAAAATTATCTGGGCGCAATTTTTCCAAAGAAAGAATTAAAGAAGTAATTGCTTGTCAACACTTAGCCTACTATAGAACAAAAACAATTCGAAACTAAATCAAAGGACAACTCAATACAGTTACGAATACTGACCAACATAACTGCAACAAATGAATTTACCCGAACGCTACATTAATATTACAAATCTAAATACGATTTGGAGTTTATTTATTCCTTTATCACTACACCCAACTTACAGCAAAAGCCAAAATTCAAATTTACAAGCTAATTAATACATTAATAATACAGAATAGTAACATAAAAAGATACAGCAACAACTTTACGATACATATTATTCAGTGAAAAATTAAGGATTCAACATGAGGCACGGGACAGAGGTGCTGAATATATCAAGACAGTCCTGAATCTGTGCTTAAGCGTGGCACACCTGGTGCATTGAAGAATTAAAAAAAATAGTTGGGTACGAGGTATATGTCAACGTCTGTAAATTTAAAATTGTACAAGCAAATCCGAATAATCCGCCATACCGTTCAACATTTTTTGCAAAAATAACAAACACAGCCAGGGCTTGACGCCGCCTCTCCATGCTAACAACACTAAATCTTTCCTGTAGCAAATATTGGAGTCACTTAAAAAAAATTCCTTAATACACGCTCATCAATACCAGTAAATGGCGGCCACGAGATGCTCGCGAATCAGGGTGTCGAATAATGAAATTACAGTCTAAAGTTTATCTTGAATCTAAGCTGTGAGTTGTCTGCTTTAGTTTTCTTAATGCCATCGATACAACTGATTGAAATTGTATACAATGGATGACGAAAAAATAAATTTTACAACTGTAAATATTTTGAATCATGATATCAACAATCTTTCTGATGATAGATTCCTATGGTTCAATAAAGTTTAAATATTTCCTTACAAATAGTATAAAAATATGATTTCCGGATATTAAGAATGATTGATTAATGAAAATTTAGCTTGTTGTCATTGTTGTTGTTCTATATTGGGTGACATTTTGGATAATAGAGTGCTGATATTGTGAAGGAATCTGTATGCTGTGATGTATGTGAAATGGAGATGATTTGTAGAAGTGAGGCAAGAGGTGAATGAAGGCTTATGTGATTTAGTGATGAAAGGTGCTGAGTATAATTGTATGACTAGAAAATGTTTATCAAAAATATCTTGTTATTAACCATTTTCCTTCTTAAAATTAGATAGGGCAAAGTCATGGAGGATTCCTAGGAGTATTGCAACGAGCTCTTGCAAGAGCATCTCCTCACATTTGGTTTGAGCGATCTGAAGTGAGGGACAGACATGCTGTTACTAACAAGTAAGTACATCACGTTATGTTCAATCTGGGCCAGTGGCTCCCAAGCTCCATTTTTCCTTTCTACTGCAATTGTTATTTATCAGATTTGAAATATGTTTTGTATTCTTATAGATTGAAAGAGCATGTCTCAAATCCGAAAAATCCACCGATATTAATCTTTCCAGAAGGCACTTGTATTAATAACACTTCCGTTATGCAATTCAAAAAAGGAAGTTTCGAAGTTGGTAGTGTAATCTATCCCGTTGCCATCAAGTATGACCCCAGATTTGGTGATGCCTTCTGGAATAGTAGTAAATATTCCATGTTACAATATTTGTACATGATGATGACCAGCTGGGCAATTGTCTGCGACGTATGGTACTTGCCGCCAATGCATCAGAAGGAAAATGAATCAGCCATCGATTTTGCTAACCGAGTAAAGGGTGTTATAGCCAAACAGGGTGGTCTAGTGGATTTAGTTTGGTGAGTTAATTTTAATTATTGTTTCCGTCAGTCTATTATTGGTAGAAGTAAATACATCATAAGAAAATTACTTAGTGAAAATGATATTTTTTATCGTTCTCAAACATTTCGTCTTCTTTTTCCCATCCATAATTTTCGTAAGGTAACGCTTCTACATCAGATAGGTCATTATTTTCAATAATTTTTAGCAATTCTTCATCACTAAACTTCATATAGCAATAAATCAAATACCAGCGAATATCAAAAATTTCTTTACCTGCTACCAGTGAATAAAAGCTTTTGGGAACCAACTATTTCTCAATTTAAAACATGCAAATGATCACAATTCACTTCGATAGTGATTTCGTCATCCCTACCACTCAATTTCAGTAAATTTGGAAGCTTTAGTATTCACTTCAATCGCACTGATGTTTGGAAAAAACTAATTTTTTCCCTACAAACTTTTATTTAATTTCCCTCTTATAACAAATATGCGAATATGGTATACTTGGAACATTTGAAAATGTGATGAGAAAGGTTATTTCTCAAAAGTTAAAATTAAGTATAAATTAGGAAGTAAAACTTAACACTTTTTATGTCAAAATAACAGCAAATTGTCCTGCTCTAAGATTACAGTAATCAAAGTCCTCAAATGAAGTTCTGCTTATATAGTAACGTACGAATCAGTGTTCCTATATTTTACGGTATTATATTATGATCCTTATGTACATCGAAATAAAGACCAACAACGGATTTTTTGTTTAGTCTGTTTAACATAAAATAGGTAGGCCTAATGAAGAAACATTTCTATTTCAAACATATTCGCAAGAAGATGAAGAACCAAATAAAAAATAAAAAAAAGGAAAACATGAGTTGTGAAAAATTTGGGCTTCCGGATGGATTTCGCGTCACAATAGCATGACTTGATGCAGACGTTTCGCCAACCATATGGCATATTCAGGGCTGGCTTGAGGCACTGATTCTATTGGTTTCTGTAGCGGTATTTATTGTAGGATAAAATTGTTCACGCTACACTGTTCACTGCCTTTAGTATTATCAAATAATTTCTCCCATTATAACATTCAAAAAGCCATAAAGAAATACACTTCGCCTAAAATTCCAAATCAACCTGAGCCGCAACCCCCCCCCCCTGCTTTATACACTGCCTATCTTCCATAGGTATATTGAAAATATAACAAATCGAATTTCCAAAATCCTTAAAAAACATAATTTTTCTACTCTGTTTTCCACACTTCCAAAATTATCTCAGTTGTACAAACCTATTAAAGATCCCCTTCCTCCTCTTCACTAAGAAGATGTTTATAGCATTCCCTGTTCTTGCGGTAAAGTCTAAATTGGTGAAACAGGTCGTACAGTAGCTACTCGTGTGAATGAACATGAGCGCTGTACAAGGCTTCGTGACACCAGCAGATCTGCACTTGCGAAACTCAAGTTTGACACTAATCATCAAATCCTTTGAAAATACTAAAATCCTAGCCCGAGCCCCAAACTTCTATCAGCGATGATTTTCTTGAAGCGATAGAAATCCTAAAACATCCAAATAATCTAAACCGTAACTCAGGATATTACCTTCCCAACATTTGGAAACCCATCTTCGAAAGTTCCACTTCGCACATGATCACACAACGGCAGGGTCTAGTGCCAGAACGGAGTTAACCACCGGAATAAAGACAGTGAACTGTGTAGCGTGAATAATATTATCCTACAATAAATACCTCTACAGGAACCAATAGAATCAGTATCAGTTCAAGCCTCAAGCGTGCCCTGAAGATGCCACCTGTAATGATTGGCGAAACGTCGGCATTAAGTCGTTCCATTGTGACGCGGAATCCATCCGGAAGCCAAGATTTTTCAAGATTAGCTATCCGCGGAAGTCTACTATTCAAGAAAAGATGAGTGGCATAATTTCTGCAATTATTTCTTGCCATATACATACTTGTATGTTCGTCTCTTGATATCATACAATTCTTTATATCGTGATACTAGAGATATTAGTAACTCATTGTCCGACATGTTTTGATGATAATAATAAATTCAACTAGACTATTATGACGTCACTGTCTATGTCGAATTTCGATCCACTTCTTGGATTTCGATTAACTTGAAATTTACCAGGTGTTATCATTCGGGTCACAATGCATTATGAGATATTTATAAGAAAAAAAACAAGATGGGGCTCCAAATTGACTAACGAGTTTTGTGATTATAGTCCGATTCTATTCAAAATTAGTAGATGGGGTCCTTTGGTATCGGAAATCATGATTTTTTAGTCTAAATTCAAAAATTCAAGATGGCGGACGAGTTTTGTGATTATAGTTAGATTCTATTCAAAATTAGTATAAGGAGGTTTTTGGAGTCATAGATCATGACTTATTTGACAAAATTGAAAAATTCAACATGGCGGCTAGATTGGTGAACGAGTTTTGTGATTACGATTCGATTCTATTCTAAATTGGTATATGGAGTTATTCAAAATTCAAGATAGCGGACGAGTTCGATTCAAGAACCTTATTACACTCAAAATACAGAGTATAGAAAATGTGAATAGTAACACTTGACCCAAATTAGTAGGAACAGTTTTTAAATTCGAAATTTACGAAATTATAACTAAATAATGTGAAATGAATTCTATAGTGCAGTTAATAATGACACAGATATAAAATATAAGATATCAAAACCGTACACTCAAGGGCGTAGCCAGTATTGGGCAGGGGTGGGCAACTGCCCACCCCTAAATGTTCATAAATCGAAGGTTGTTACTGCTCGAGTAAATGCAAGTTAGTAAACTATACTTCGGGTTTCCTGCTAATCTCTTTTGTTTTCCTAAATTTACATTGCCGGCGATTCGAAAAACGAAATGACCTTCGGTTGACCGCTAAGCACCACTACAGTCGTCCCACTGACTATTATAAGAAAGCCTTATACTTTCATTGTGCAAGTCACAAACTTAATTTGGTCGTCAATGATTTAAAATGTGTGCCAGAAATACGAAACACGATTTCAACTATAAAAGATGTGATTAACTTTTTTCGGGAATCAAGTCTTAGAAGAAAATACTCTCCTCCAATTCCCATGCTTTGTGAGACTCGATGGTCTCAAAAATATAAAAGCATTTCTGTTTTCGAGAAGAATATCGTAACCATAGTAAGTGGATTAGACAAATTATCAGAAGAGGGCAATTCCGCTACTAGAAAATTCGCTTTTCAACTGAGCTGTGCCGTGAAACAATCAAAATCGATTATCTGCATTATTTTGATCGCCCAATATTCTGCTTTATTGGAGTCTGTAGCAAATGCTCTGCAGTCAAAGAGTCTGGATCTTTTGAAGTGTTCCAATCATATAAAAAAAATAGCGCATATCGTAAAAAGCCACCGTGAAAATGCAGATGAGAATATCAAGGACATTCTCTTTGCTGCCAGTAAAACTGCTGATGATATCGGGGTGGAATTACAACTGCCTAGAGTCGTTGATCGACAAAAATATCGATCGAATCTCCCTTCATCAAATCCCGCTGAATTTTGGAAAAGAACATTGTTGATCCCGTATTTGTATTCTCTGATTTCTTCACTGGAACAACGGTTTGCGGAAAAAAACCTACCAGCATTTTCATTGTTGTCATTGCACCCTCCTAACATGTTGAATATGACAATTGGAGACTTCAAGAAGCAATTGAAAAATTCCATCGACTTCTACGATTTAGATTACCTTGATAGCGAGGCTGAACTTTGGTACACCCTCTGGGCAGATAAAAAAATTGGAAAAACAGAATTGAACGAATTGGAGTTGGTTGAAATCGCTAAAGAAGCAGACGTACGAGACAGGCTCTTCACATTGCTTTAGCTCAACCATGCACGACAAGCACTATTGAAAGATCTTTCAGTACGCTCCGAAGAGTAAACACCTGGTTACGATCAACGATGACTGAGAACCGCCTGAATGGTAAATAGATTTTTGCCAGAATCATAGTAACGTGATTGATTTCATTTGAATGTAGTAAAAGTAATGTACATGATAATTTACAGGTCTTTGTATGTTGAGCGTGTACAAAAAGGTGGTGATCGAAAAAAAGGAGGAACTTCAAAGGAAAATACTTGAAAGATTTGCAGAAAATCTACGAAGACTGGCGCTCCTTTGAATGATTGAACAAATGTACTGAAATTATAATTTACTGTAAACACAAAATAATATTCGTTTTCTGATCAAGACTCCAAAAAAATTTTTTGCCCACCCCTGATTGAAATCCTAGCTACGCCCTTGCGTACACTGTACCAAAACAAACACAAGCGATGGGGGCGGCACCGAAAGAATAATAGCCATGAAAGAGATCGTGGACCCAGTGAGACGCTTTTCGAACTCCTTCATGTAGTTTAATTATATTGCGAGAGGTATCACAACGACATATTCGATATGTCTTGTACAGTTGGAGGAACAACTCTTCAGATTGGGAAAGCTTTTTTGAATGTGTAAGTGGCATAGTTTGCTCTACGAAAAGCGTGATAATGTGCTCGGACCAACTCAATATGTAGTTAATAGCAAAACAAAGATCGATGTAAGTTTCAAGAGGAGTAATGTGTAGCAATCCATTTAAAGTGTAAACAATTTAAGAGGAATAGTGTGTACTCTTTCATTTGAAGTGTAAACAATTTATCTGATCCGTTTACCGTCGACGCAAGGCATGTGCTGACACATCCTGGATTTTATTGTTATTATCAAAGCACGATAATGTAGACATACATATTACTAGTATCACATTATAATGAATTGTATGATACTGTAGACGCTAAGTATCAAGACGAACAGCGTCGAAGTACTAAGAGTATATGACAAGAAATTATGACATTTCGTTTTCTTTTTGGTTCTTCATCTTTTTCCAAAAGCATTTGAAACAAAAAAATCATCGTCAGAACCATCCATTTTATTTTACACAGTTTTACTTACAGTTTTTTTCCTAGAAACGTTGAGAACCATTTTTACATCATTGAACACACTATATTTATAATCCGATTATACACATTACGATGTATAACAGTCAATGCCATTAACTCCAGTTTTATATAGTCAAAAGAAAATAAGAATTTTTCTTTGTATTTAGTAATACTTTATTGCAACAATAATAACTGGCACTGCACTTCTTCATTTATCCAATATTTGATAAATTTATTTTACGTTCAAAAAAGTTCGCTTATGCGAGACAACTAACAACTACCACCAATTATACAAATTTTATTGAAGTTTCTGCATTCAATGCTAAACTTCAAGATGATAATCTTAAATTGGCGTGAGATTCTTCAATGATTCAGTTTTGCCATTTGAATAATTATTTAGTAAATCAATCAATCTTGAACACATTTTACGTATGTGTGATTTTAAAATGACACTTTCCATGTACATGTGTACGGTATTGAAATAACAATTAAAACATGATCATTAAATAAAGATTATAAATAAAATACGTAAATGTTTAATTCACAAAGTTCAGTAACTGAGAAGTTCCTTAATAATAAATAGATATTGATTCAAGTTCCATTCTTCATTTTCTACCAGTCTGTATTTT
This sequence comes from Endomychus coccineus, assembly GCA_958510875.1. Taxonomy (NCBI): domain Eukaryota; kingdom Metazoa; phylum Arthropoda; class Insecta; order Coleoptera; family Endomychidae; genus Endomychus; species Endomychus coccineus. The sequence continues at coordinate 123,053,221 of OY294067.1, read as the reverse complement.
AATAATTTGCTTTACAATTTTTTTTATAAAGGGATGGACAGCTGAAAAGAATAAAACCAAAAAAAGAATGGAGAGAAAGACAACAAGAAGAATTCAGCAAAAGATTGAAAATGGAGTAGAAGAGAATTTTTTTTACCTATATTAAGTTGCTTGTATTCAGGGATTCAAACTATTTTAACTCATAATTGAATCAGTAAGCTCTAGTCGCATTTCAAATATGTTATTTGTTTTGCTATACAGTAGTACATTTGTGAAATGTAAATATGTATTTATTTCAAAACTTACTATACTTTCATTTGCAAGTTTGGGGTACACTGAAATTTTATTTATGTGTCTGGAAAAGTCAGGTTTGAGGTCATCAGAATACTACATCATATAAATTATTTTGATACTTCTAAAATTAACTTGTAAGGCGCAGTCTTGCGCAATTTTAAATTAAACAAATTATACGTATCAAATCTTTCAATCTGCCTAAATATCACCTTCTATCCTATATACTCTCATTTATTTGACAACAATTTAGGAGCTTTGGAGCAAACCCGAATAAATCAACATTTTAACTGTACATAACAAAAATCAAACAGATTATTCAAAAAAATGGTGCCTTGAGAAAAAATTAAATTAGGGATCTTAAGGCTTAATTAAGTGCGCAACAAAATATTTTTTAAATGCCATGCTGAAATCACATGCAGTGACTATTGCGTCATTCATATTTAAAAAAAGTTTATCATTTTCTGACTGGGAATTTATGAGAGAAACTTTCTTGGAAATGTCAGTTTTCCTTTTAATGATTTTAAGATTTCGCAAGTGTAGATCTACTGGTTTCACGAAGCCTTGTACAGCGCTCATGTTCTTTCAGACGAGTAGCTACTCTACGACCTGTTTCAAAAATGTAGACTTTACCGCAAGAACAGGGAATGCTATAAACACCTTCTAAGTGAAGAGTAGGAAGGGGATCTTTGATAGGTTCGTAAAACTGAGATAATTCTGGAAGTCTGGAAAACCGAGTAGAAATATGTTTTTTAAGGATTTTGGAAATTCGATCTGTTATATTTCCAATATATGAAAGATTGGCAGTGGATAAAGCAGGTGGGAGGGGGGGGGGGCGTTCGTGGCTCAGGTTGATTTGAAATTTTAGGCGAAGTGTATTTCTTTATGACTTTTTGAATGTTGTAATGGGAGAAATTGTTTGATAATAAAACAGATGAAAGTGTTTTAAATCTGATTTTAGGGATTGAGGTTGAGATAAGTTGACAGCTCTGTGGACCAAGGAGCTTATGACAGATTGCTCTTGGGCAGGGTGGTGGTAGGAAAGACAATAATTGAGGTATATATTGGTGTGAGTGGGTATTCGATACACAGAATGTCCTAAAGTACTGTCAGTCTGTCGACTAACTAATACATCTAGGAACGGGAGTGAACCATGCGATTCAACTTCCATGGTGAAAATAATTGTTTAAGCTTAACGTATTCATATTTTTATACATATTGACATTAATAAATTATGACAAGTCATTTAAGGTATCATTTTCTGTATATTATCTATTGTAGCCTCTGGATGTATTTACGACACATCTGTAAGTCAGTTAAAATGGGAGTATTGTATAAATATGTCATTAGCCGACGAAGTGTTATTGATGGGTTGACATGGCTCATTTATATAGGTACTTCTAAGAATGGTTGTGTTGGCTGGGATTCCTGGTCAAACATATGTAGCCAACGATAGCAGTTACTACCCTTCTTTACAAACCTTTTTAGTCTTAAACTTGCCTGAAGTAAACGACTTTAGAAAATAAATCATTTGACACAAAGCTCATTCAACGAGCAACGTCATTACAGTGCTATAACAATCACATCAACATCACTTCAGCAAGCAACATTAATACTTGCAATAACATTAACATATCATCAATCTTATAATCAAACGTTAACCTAGAGACTTACAACTTTAGGGAAACTAGCCTTCATAAATAAGGCAACTCAGTTCTGTTAGTGTAGTTTGTACTGTGGTGTGAATAAATAACTTAAAATCATCAAGTGCTATTTCTTCAACCAACTACCATCATACTGAGTCATACAAGAAGTGTAAACAACAGCAGCATACAGCACATGGTCCTTCGAGCCGGATTACTCAAGAAATCAGCAAATCCTGTCCATCAGTAACCAACCTGGTGCAGCATAGCATTTTGAGCATTCCTTAAAATTGGTGAGTCAATTTTCCTCAATCATATATTCCTTGAATTGTTGATATTGCCTTAGTCTGTGTTAATTTGTGTGTATCATAATGGATCAACCCAAAAAATTGAATTTTAATCACAGATATTCAGAATCGACTAGAACATTTTAAACAACATTTAGATAATTTTGAGGAAGTTCAATCATCATTTGAAGATTTATCAACAGAACAAGTACTAGATTCAAATGAACGGGAAGTTTTCGAAACTTCATATTACAAGCTATTAGCAGAAGTATAAATACTAATAAAGTCATATTCAAGCAATATTTCTAATATTTCTAACAGCTCTGAAAAGTTAACCCAAGGTAATATTCAAGATATTAAATTACCAACTATTCAGTTACCCACGTTTAATGGTGCTTATGAACACTGGCAGAGTTCCGTGATTCGTTCAAAACATTAATACATGAAGACCATATATCAGAAATACAAAAATTTTATTATTTGCAGTCTTCTCTCAAGCATGAAGCTGCTCAGATCATTCAAAATCTTGAAGTATCTGCATTAAACTACAACATTGCTTGGAAGTTACTCCAAGAAAGATACGAAAATAAAAGATTAATTATACACAATCATGTAAAGGCCATTTTTGATCTGCCGGTAATGAATAATGAATCGCATTATCATTTAAGGCGAATATCAGATAACGTGTTCAAACATTTGCGATCATTGAAAAGCTTAGGACAACCCACCGATTCATGGGATACTTTACTTATTTATATAATTGTTAATAAATTTGATATTGTTACACGCCGTGATTGGGAAGGTTATCAATGTCAAACAGAGCTACCTGACAGGAAAGATATGAACACATTCTTAAACAATAAATGCAGACTTTTGGAAACCCTTGAATACAAACAAACAAACCTTAAGCCGAAATAACAACATGTTTATCTAAATCAAACATCAAAATCTAATATTGAATTTGAATGTCCCTTATGTAAAGGCGCTCATTCGCTGTACAATTGTTCAACATTTATCAAATTGTCAGTTAACTCGCGTATTACCGAGGTTAAAAAATTAAATATTTGTTTCAATTGTCTCAGAAGCAATAATTCCACCCGAGATTGTAGATCGATATTATGTAGGCAATGTAACAAAAGGCATAATACTATGTTACACTTAGAATTCACTAATGGCAACTCATTTACCCATAAACAAAGGGACTCTGAAAAGTGCGTAACTAGTGGTAGAACACAAGTTAATAAAGAACCGCCATGTGAATCAATCCAAGACATTCAAAACTCACAATCTCTAGTCTCCAATCACACAAGTCAGAATAATATAAATATGTCACAAATATTACTTTCTACAGCTTATATTCAAATTCAAGATAAATTTGGCAAATTACATAATTGTCGGGCTTTATTAGATTCAGGATCGCAATCTAATTTTGTTACCGAAGAATTGTGTACAAATTTAGGTATTGATAAACAAAGGGTAGATATATCAGTAGTAGGGATTAATCAGTCCCAATCAAATATAAAACAAAAGGCACAATTAAAAATCATGTCTAATATCAATTCATACACAACAGTATCTTGTTTAATTTTACCAAACATTACTGAAAATTTACCTTTCATGTCATTTAACCCGTCATTTTTGAACATTTCACAAAATATTCAACTAGCTGAAATAGATATGCTGTTAGGGGCTACTATTTTCTGAGAATTGTTATGCGTTGGGCAGTTAAAATTAGGCAAACATCAGCCAACTCTGCAGAAAACTCAATTTGGCTGGATCGTTTCTGGAACTCTCAATGCTCGAACACAGGTGTATATCAATAAAACTATCAGCAATTGCACCATTGATAATACTAACGGAGATATTGAAAAAAATATGTTGAAATTTTGGGAGATAGAGGAAGTGAATGTTAACAATACATTTTCTGAAGAGGAAAAACAATGTGAAGAGTACTTTATTAAAACGTTCAAACGAGATTCAAATGGACGGTTTGTCGTAAATATACCCTTCAATCATAATATATCAAAATTGGGTGACTCTAAACAGCAAGCTATGGAACGGTTTTATTCATTAGAACGAAAGCTTTCGAAAAATCCAAACTCATGCACAGAATATGGCAATTTTATGTTGGAGTACGAACAAATAGGTCATATGACAAAAATTTCAGAAAAATCGGATAATTTTTTCTATCTTCCTCATCATGCGGTGGTTAAAGATTCTAGTACTACCACCAAGTTACGTGGTGTGTTCGATGGATCTGCTAAGACAGATAGCGGTTTGTCATTAAATGATTGTCAAATTGCAGGCCCTACTATTCAAAATGATTTATTGTTTATCATTTTAAGATTCAGGCAACACAACATTGTTGTAACAGCTGACATTGCAAAAATGTATAGACAAATTTTAATCCACCCCGGAGAACGGAAATATCAACAGATAGTGGAGTAAATCTGGCGAGAAAAAAGACAAGGTTGGCGAAAATTTTACGATGCTTAGCGACCCGGTGGAAAGTGTTTGTTAGGGTACCAATAACAACCTCCTGAAATTTCTATTTCCCAAAGTGGGTGCAACCCCTTTTTTTTGGCCAAAAAGGGGGTTTTTGACATTTTTAAGGGTATTTTTGCAAAAAAAAATTTATATCTCTGGTTGTATTGGAAATTAAGAAACCAAAGTAGAGCCCTTTTATTGTCAATGTCCAAGGAGCTCTCAGTCCAAATTTCAAGTTGATCCGACCTCCCCCCTCCCCGTAATAGATGTATACATATATATATATATATATATATATATATATATATATATATATATATATATATATATATATATATATATATATATATATATAACTTAAGAGATATAGAATTAAATTTTCTGAAACTTGTTTATATATATATATATAACTTAAGAGATATAGAATTAAATTTTCTGAATTATGAAGATAACTTAGATAATTTAACATAGGATTATAAAGATGAATAAACGTAAAAGATTGAACCATAGGCGGGATTCGAACCCACATTTCTGGATTTCTAGTCCAGGGTGTTTACCAATTACACTGGACTAGAAATCCAGAAATGTGGGTTCGAATCCCGCCTATGGTTCAATCTTTTACGTTTATTCATCTTTATAATCCTATGTTAAATTATCTAAGTTATCTTCATAATTCAGAAAATTTAATTCTATATCTCTTAAGTTACATACACGATAGTGGCCAATTAGGCAAAGAAACTTTAAACTTGTTTATATATATATATATATATATATATATATATATATATATATATATATATATATATATATATATATATTTGAGGAAAGTATATATATATATATATATTGTTATGATTTCATTTCATAAACAATAAAAATTTAAAAATAATAACTTACCGAACTTTGAAAATCAGAAAAGATCAAATAAAAGATATTTATATGGAATTAAAAACAATAGTAAAAGCTAAATAATAGTTAGGATATTAAAATTAACCATGTAAAACATAATAAACAACAATGTAATAGAATAAGAAGTGATAAACAAGAACTTCAGTGAAAGTGAAGAAACGTACTGTGTAACGAAGGCAGAAATCATAATTAAAGTGATTACAAAACTATCATGAGATAGTACAAAACATTGAATAATGTTATAGATATAAGTTAGGATTAGTAAATTTGAGTTATGTAATGTTAAAAGAATGTTATTGATATAATATGGTATGTATTAGATTTAAGAATAAGTAACTGTCAAGAAAACCATAAATATGGGAATAATCATATTAATAATAACCCAATCATAGGTTATATTATACCAAAGTGTGGGGAAAAATGTAGGCAATATTAATTTAAAAAGAAGGAATCACTATCAATTAAAATAAGTTGAAAATCTCCAATAATTCAAAAATCAAAGAATACTAAATTCTGATTGGTTGAGAGGAATTTCTAGTGTCAGTCTGGTAACAATGAGTACTTCTGTCAGTTTAACAACAATTAACTTGGCATTCTTGATAAGTAAAGTAAGCACCTGATAGGTTGTTTATGACATCAAGTAGCGTCGGTTCTGGAGGCCTATAAAAAGGTCTGAAAGGAAAGCCAAGTTCAGTTTGCATTAATACCCAAGTAGAGAATGTTCTCCTCTTGCAACTCACCAGAAATTTTCTAACCTAAGTTTATAAAAAACAGTTTGCATTAATACCCAAGTAGAGACTGTTCTCCTCTTGCAACTCACCAGAAATTTTCTAACCTAAGTTTATAAAAAACAGTTTGCATTAATACCCAAGTAGAGACTGTTCTCCTCTTGCAACTCACCAGAAATTTTCTAACCTAAGTTTATAAAAACAGTTTGCATTAATATCCAAGCAGAGACTGTTCTTCTCTGGCAACTCACCAAAATTTTCTAACCTAAGTTTATAAAAAATAAACATCAGAGAACGCAAGTGTTCCAAACTTCGATAGGTTACAAGTAACCGAAGTTAATAAGTTTTATTAAAAGTCAACGAGTGTCCCAAGTATCTAAACCAAATAAAAGGTAGTAATAACCTCCAATTTATAAGAAGTACCCAACGATTGCCATTCTTCAACATAATTTCAATAAAGCATCGAAAAGTTTTATGTCTTATCTAAAAGAATAAAACAAAGTATTATCAATAGTTCCTGATTCTCAAGAAGAAGTAACCAAAATTAGTTACCTGTGATTATCGTGAAATAGCATAGTGTTGTGTAAAAGGTGAATCAACGAAATTATAAAAGAAATAAATTGAAAATTGCCAACATTGTTAAACACACTTTTGGATATTATCTAAACGTAAGTTTGTTTATAATTTCTACATCATATTATCCGTATTATCTGTAACGAAAAAGGAAGATTGTTGATTATAACAATATAAACAAATATTAGTTAAAAAAGTGATTTTAAGGTTATGTCATAGATTTTGTAAACATAAAATTGAATTGAACAAGATAATAAGAGTCATAGAAATTAAATATTGTGAAATCAAAGAGCATTGTGTTTAATTCCATATAAAATTATTCTATAGATAAACTTCAAAACTTCATAAACATTAATTTAAAGTTCAAATATAATCAAATTAAAAGATAAAAAGCTAGCCGGTAGAATCAAAATATAATTATTAATAAAATTCAAATAAAATAAAATCATAAGAAATTAATCTTAACAATTGTCACCACAACGTGGGGCAAAATAAAAAAGTAAGTAAAATTTCTTAAATAATATATATATATATATATATATATATATATAAGAAGATATAAAGTTATTTTCAACCGTGCTGTATATAAATTATTCGATATTATTATCAGGTATGCGGTCAGAGGATGCTGAATTAATACTCAATTATTTTAAATTTCTCAATATTTCGTCATATATTCATGACTTCTTCAGGAGACACTACAATAAACATAATAAAACAATTTAAAAAACTTAAGTAAGTCATTAACTAAAAACAGATTAAAATTACTTAAAAAATATTAGAGGTCCATGTGATAGTTCAACATTTATGTTGATGTTGCATTATTGATAGTTGTCAAACGGTGTAAATCAGTTAGGTACGAAGCAGTCGATGATTCAACAGAAAATGCGAAGCAAATGAAATTAACAGAGATAACACATCTGTGTGTCGTTTGTTAAGGAGTTTTTTTTTGTTAATTCATTCATTTTTTTTGTTGATATCAACATAATCGAAACAAACTAATTGCCACAGTTGGAACAAATTTGAATTGAACTATACAGAGGTTTCAAAAAGATACATTTACAAAAAACATTACATTTGTTTTAAAATATTGCAATAAATATCACTCAGTTTGTTGGTATCTGTCTTTTTATTGATAACGTTTGTTGTTTTGTTTATGTGACACATCTCAAGAAATAACCTATTTTTATAATTGTTAACCTTTTCTAATATTTCAACAGTAGAATAATCAAAATTATGACCTGTATTTGAGCAATGTTCAACCACAGCACATGTTTTTTTTCCCAAACGACTATCACTTTTGTGTTGAGTTAATCGTTGTTTTAACCATTGTCCAGTTTGACCCACATAACAACCAACGCAATCATGACAACGAATTTTGTATATTACATTACTTTCAAACAAAAGTTGATTTTTATCCTTCACTTTTCAAAATAATTGACGATTTGTTATAAGATTCTATCTAGCAATTTTTATGTTATCAAAATTTTTGAAAAGACTTATCACACTTTGAGATAAACCATCAATGAATTGTATTTTTTGATAGATTATTTTCTGTTCCACCTTGTCATCTATAGGGCCATCAAAAAAATTTGAGTTATATATAAGTTTTTTTTAAATAGATTTGGGGTAGCCGTTGTTAAGAAAAATGTGATACATTTTGCTTAAGTTTTTCTTTAAGAAACTTAGATCACTAATGTGTGTCACTCTATCTTTTATAGCAATTATAGTGTTATATCTTTGTTTAGGTGGATGATTTGAAAAATAATTCAAAAATCTGTCCGATGCAGTAGTCTTTTGGTACCAGTCTAATATTATTCTATTGTCTGCACTTCTTATTAGTATCGTATCTAGGAAAGGTACACTATTATTTTGTTCTACTTCAATAGTGAATTGTAGATTTATATTGTAGGAATTGAAAATATCTAAAGTAGTATGAATTGAATCACATGGTACTGACGTAATTATGTCATCTACATATTTGAAAATGAAAGGCAGCTTGAAAGGTAATTCTTCTATAACATTATCCAATACATAATCCAAAACAATAGTTGCTAAAATCGGGCTAATAGGTGAACCCATCGGAGTACCGAAAATCTGTCTGTAAATTCTATTATTAAAACTGAAATAAGTATTATCAAAAATAAATTTTATGAGTTTCAAAAAATTATCTTTAGATAATGCTGTGTAATCCTTGATTTCATCCCACTTTAAATTTAATATTTTTATGACCAAATCTAACGGGATATTTGTGAACAGAGAAACTACATCTAATGATATTAATACATAGTTATCAGGCAATTGAAATCCTTTTATTCGATTAACAAAACAAAAAGTATCCTTTATATTGTAATTAGTATTGTCCTTGAATGAAAATAATAAAATATCAGCTAAAAATTTGGATATATTATAAGTGGTGGCATTGATTGAACTGACAATTGGCCGTAATGGACAATTGTCTTTGTGAATTTTGGGTAAACAATACAATTTTGGGCAAATAGAATTATAAATTATAACATAATCAAGGTAAGAGAAAGTTTAATTCCTCTTATTCCCAATTATCGAATAATTTATATATATATATATATATATATATATATACTCATATATGCAAGGAATCTTGCGTAATGGCTAACTCGGTCAATTTTCAACCGATTTGGCTGAAATTTGGACCGATGATAGGTGTTATGGTCTCAAAACTACCCTCTGAATTTCTAGTGAAAATATTGCATAGTTTTTCGGAAATTCAACTTTAAGTCAATTTTTTAGTTATTTTTCAAATTAAGATATCTCATGTCATTTACATCCGATCTGGATCTGCTTTGCGGGAAAATTTAGATATTCGCATATAGTTTTATGTCATGGAACTCATTTTTCATTTTTTTTTCCGGCCTGTATTGGCCATTTTATTTTCGGTATTAATATCCCCAAAACTTGTGTCAAATTAATTAACTTGAAGTTTCTAAAAGTGCGAAATTTCGCAATTTTGTACGAATATTGTGAGGCTCAGAAGTTGAGAGCGCTTTAGGCTCCAGGATTTCGAAATTAGAAAGTTCAAATTGTATAAAAACACAATTGCATGAACGCTAGACGTCCTATGTAATTAGCTACGAACGTAATCATTGTGACGTTTGCCTTGAGAAGCTCGCTACGCGTCAGTTAAGAGTTTATACATTTTACCTCGGTCTTGTTATGTTGGGACCGTTTCGTGCCCCGTGCGGGCGGCGCCAGTTGTGATAAAGTATTTTCGGTTGTGAGCCGCTAGCTTTCACCCGCTTCGGGTATATTTTAGTAGCTAAAAATTCCCTTTCGTACGTCGCACGTTAGACGCCCGTAGCTGAGAGTACCTGTTTCTGTTTTGATTAAAGTTTTCTATTTAATGGACATTTATCGAAATAAGAAGGGCCGTCGGGCACGGTCCGATACCTAATCTAACTACATGGAGCGAAAACGGCACGCGAAAAATCGTCGTAAAACCGTATTAGGTACAACCAGTTTGCACTTCTCTAACTCGCCAGCTACGCGCTCCTCACGTGAACGTTATTCTATTTATCTCAAATTAACCAAAATGGCCAATATAGGCCGAAAAAAAAATAATTAAAAAATGAGTTGCATGACATAAAACTCTATGCGAATACCTACATTTTCCCGCAAAGCAGATCCAGATCGGATGTAAATGACATGAGATATCTTAATTTGAAAAATAACTAAAAAATTGACTTAAAGTTGAATTTCTGGAAAACTATTCAATATTTTCAATTTAAATTCAGAGGGTAGTTTTGAGACCATAACACTTATCTTCAGTCCTAATTTCAGCCAAAATGACCGAGTTAGCCGTTACGCAAGATTCCTTGCATATATGAGTATATATATATTTCTATTACGGGGAGGGGGGAGGTCGGATCAACTTGAAATTTGGACTGGAAATTTAATGGACATTGACAATAAAAGGGTTCTACTTTGGTTTCTTAATTTTCAATACAACCGGAGATATTAATTTTTTTTTGCTAAGCTGCCCTTAAAATGTCAAAAAAAACCTTTTTGGCCAAAAAAAAAGGGGTTGCACCCACTTTGGGGAATATAAATTTCAGGGGGTTTTTATTGGTATCACAACAAACATTCTCCACCGGGTCGCTAAGCATCGTAAGATTTTGGCTAACCATTTGCCAGATTTACTCCACTAAGATTCTATGGCGTTTTGACTCAAATCAACCTGTAGATACTTATCAATAAAATACCTTCACATACGGTACCGCATCAGCACCTTATTTAGCTATTAGATGCCTTAACCAATTAGCACTAGAAAACGAACATTCTAACCCCGTTGTGTCAAATATAATAAAAAATTATTTTTATGTTGACGACTTATTAACAGGATCAACAACGAGGGAAAATATTTATAAAATTCAACATGAAATCACAGAAATTTTATCAAAGAGTGGTTTTGAACTCAGAAAGTGGTTAACAAATGATCAAACTTTAATGAGTAAATTCAAATTGAATGACACTGTGGATTCCAATCTAATGGAATTTGGAGAGAAAAACTTTAGGAATTCTGTGGAATTCTACTACGGACAAGATACAGTATTCAATAAGAAGGGTAGATGCTCAATCACATGTCACAAAACGAACTATTTTATCTGTAATTGCACAAATATTTGATCTCCTAGGTCTACTCGGTCCTGTAACCATATCAGGAAGATTAATCATACAAAAATTATGGCAATGCAAACTTTCATGGGATGAAACAATTCCAATGGAATTGCATACGAAGTGGTTGAAATTCAAAGACCAACTTCACATAATAAATGATTTCAAACTGCCACGACATGCTCTACTAAAGGATCCAATTCGTGTAGAACTTCACGGATTTTGCGATGCATCAGAATCTGCATATGGTGCATGTGTTTATTTAACATCTGAAGATATTGAAGGAGCTGTTGAAACAAATTTATTATGCGCGAAGTCGAGAGTAGCTCCGTTACGTAACGTAACGTTACCACGCCTAGAGCTGTGCGGAGCGGTACTTCTCGCTCATTTGATGGAAAAGATTAGGAACTCCATCAACATAAACATAAATGAAAATTATTACTGGTGTGATTCAACTATCACATTGAGTTGGATTCGGGCTTCACCTAACAGGTGGAAAACCTTTGTTGCTAATCGTGTGGCCGACATTCAACAGATCACAAAGATCTGCCAGTGGAGACATATCAGGTCAGGAGATAATCCAGCTGATATAATTACGAGGGGGGTTACTCCAACAGAATTACTGAAATCTAACTTGTGGTTTAACGGTCCATGTTGGTTAGAGAAAAATACCGATGAATGGCCAATTGAACATTACAAAGAAAATCCCAATTTACCTGAAAAACGAAACACTGTGCCTACTATAACGCTAACGACTGTATCAACAGACTTCAATATATTTGAAAGGTTTTCTTCTTTGTTCAAATTACGAAGGGTCACAGCGTATTGTATCAGATTTCATTTCAATATTACATGCCCAACAGATAAAAGAAGAGTTGGTGTATTAACAGTAAGTGAAACTCAAAACGCACTGTACACATTAATAAAAATTTCTCAGGAACAACATTTCAAACAGGAGCTCAAAGATCTCGCTAAGTCAAACGAAGTGAGTATAAAACGTAGCATTTTATCACTTAATCCATTTTTAGACAATCAAAACCTTATCCGTGTAGGCGGTCGAATTCGAAATTCGGATTTTTCATTTGACAAAAAACATCCAATCATTCTGCCTGCAAAACATATATTAACAAATCTCATTGTTTGTTCCAAACCAAAGACATCCTTTGAAAGATCCATAAAACTCAATTGTAAATATTCCTGTATTATATTAGGTATCGTAATTATTTAAGTGAACCGAAATGAGCTTAATCCGTTTATAATAGGTATTTTGGAACAAAGTGATACTGGACTTTCCTGTCGTAAACACAAAGTAAGAATTCGCAGAAAGGTTGCATAGCAATAAACGATTAAGCGGAATTTTCCAATAAGACATAGAATGAACTTCTACCTCTAAATATTATACCGAATGACAAACAACCCCATGAGGAGTGTAGTAGGGATAACTGTTTAGTTTAGAATTTCTATCAGGCTGTAATTTGTAGTATATTTCCAACTCTTGAGTTTGTAACTTGCTTATATATTTCACCGTGATTTTTTACCAAATACAAGCAAAACTAAACAAGTCGTGTTTCATTACAAGTGGAAGAATATTCAACAATTTCAAAGTGCGATCAATGCTGTCGCATAAAACATTTCGCATCCAATCACTTTAAGGTGCGATCAACTGCTGTCGCATCTTAACATTTTGGTCCTTCGAGCCGGATTGTAAAAATTCCAGTGCCTTTTGGTTTTTTACAATTCAACACATCCATTCACTTAAACTGTCGGAAGCATCAACCTAGACCAGTGTGAGTGTCAATGGAACAACATCACATCATTTGCCTATAATGCATATATAGGTACATCAACAATCCAAGATAAGCCGCTAGTACGAAGCCAGGGCTTAACATCGCATACACATCATCAAAGGAAGAAATAGCGTGGGTGAGTCCTTCCTGTATAATTAACCCTAATATTCCCATTTGGTATTGTTTCGTTTGTGTTAATAAAGTCAATATCAACATGCCTGATTCAAATGAAAATGCTAACAGATTAAAATCATTAATAAAGAAACGGGGTACTTTGAAAGCAAAATTAACTTCTTTCAGAAATTTTCTAAATAAGTTTGAACCCGATCACATGTCTGAGGAGTTACAAATACGCTACAATGATATCGAAATAATTTATAGTCAATTCAATGAAATTCAAAATGATATTGAAGAATTAAACGATGACGAAGATGAGGCATTAAGTCAACGCGAAGCTTTTGAAACTCATTATTATCAGAATCTTGGTATCGGAAAGCGTTTACTTACAAACATTCAAAGCAATATTGTTCCTGGATCTCCACCATATCAACAACGTGTGAAGTTACCTGAAATTAAAATTCCCGGCTTTGATGGACGTTTTAATGAATGGTTAAATTTTCATGATTCATTCTTTTCGTTAATACATTCAAATACTATTATTTCTAATATCGATAAATTTCAATACCTGAAAGCAGCTTTGAGTGGAGATGCTGCTCGAGTTATTCAAGCAATATCTATCTCAGATTCTAATTATTCAATTGCTTGGAATAAATTAATAGAAAGATTTGAAGACAGGGAAAGCATTATCATAAAACATATACAATGCCTATTTGAATTACCACCTGTAGCCAAAGAATCATCAGCGTTGTTACGTCAACTATCGGACGATATTTCAAATCAATTAGAGGCGATTAAAACTATAGATGACCCAAACAATTTAGCAAACAGGCTGCTAATTCATTTAGTTTGTCAAAAGCTAGACTATAGCACAAAGCGCGAATGGGAACGCCACATCGTTGAACAAAAAGCTCCCACCATTGAATGTCTTACAACATTTTTAGCAAATAGAGCAAAACTATTAGATAAATTGTTCAATAATAAGTCTCTAAATCATAACCTATCAAATACTGGTCGTGACAAGACCAAGTTGCCCGGTAATTCGAAACCCAATTTCAATTATCTCGTTGCACAACAAAAGGTTTGTTCATTCTGCAAAGATGCAGAAAAACCGCATTCCATTTTTACATGCCAAAAATTTCTATCGTTGACATTAGAGTCGCGGACAACACAATCAAAAATTCGTAAGTTATGTCAGAATTGCTTATACCAGGGTCATGATGTGCAAAGTTGCAAATCAAGGTATTCAAGCAAGATATGTCATAAAAAACATCATACATTGTTGCACAATGAAAACTTAATCACACCAATACAAATCAATCAACCATCGACGTCACAGCAAGGTAGCTCTCCTACCGTGACCCATTGTGCACATGCAATGCAAGCACAAACATTGTTATCAACCGCAATGGTTTCAATTTTTGATATCACAGGTCAGAAACATCAATGTCGAGTTCTACTTGATTCAGGCTCGCAATCAAACTTTATATCTGCTGAAACTTGTAGCCGCTTAAAGTTAGAACAAAACAAAACTTTTATTCCGGTGATAGGAATTAACCAATCTGAATCAAATATTACTTCTAGCACTTCTATAAACTTGAAATCAAATACAAACGATTTTCAAGTTGAATTGCAATGTTTGGTCTTGCCTAAAATTACAGCACATCTACCAAGTGAACCAATTGATATTTCACATATACATATTCCCACAAACATACAGCTAGCAGATCCGACATTTTATAAGCCCGCTAATATAGATTTATTGATAGGTGCAAATCTATTTTGGGATTTGTTATGCATAGGTCAAATTAAGATTTCTGATTCAAATTTAATATTACATAAAACAAAATTGGGCTGGATAGTCTCAGGTAGTCATGTGTTTCCTAGATATCATATTCAATGCAATTTGAGTATAAATGACAAAATTCACAATCAAATATCCAAATTTTGGGAACTTGAAAATTATCAAGAAGGCAGATCGAACTTATCACGTGAAGAGAAAATGTGCGAAAATCATTTTTCACAAACCACAAGGCGTCACAATAATGGTCAGTTTATTGTAAGCATTCCCTTCAAATCAAATGTGCAAGCCTTAGGCAACTCATATACAAATGCATTGAAACGGTTTTATGCTCTGGAACGGAAGCTCGATAAAAATTTGGCATTAAAACAACAATATGGTGATTTCATGTCCGAATATGAAGCATTAGGCCACATGACGAATGTAACTGACCAAGACAGTCATGATCGCGGATTTTACCTGCCTCATCATGCAGTTTTTAAACAGGACAGTTCAACTACCAAGTTAAGGGTGGTTTTTGACGGTTCCGCCAAAACAACATCCGGTCTATCATTAAACGATGTTCAAATGATAGGACCCGCGCTTCAAAATGATTTATTCAGCATTTTAGTACGCTTTAGACAGCATTCATTCGTGATTAAAGCGGACATCGCAAAAATGTATAGGCAGATATTAATTGAGCCCGATCAACGCGAGTACCAGAAAATATTTTGGCGCTCGGACGCTACTCAACCTGTAAAAGTTTACAGTCTCAATACAGTGACATATGGCACCGGAAGTGCACCATATCTAGCTATAAAATCTTTAAAGCACCTAGCTGCAGAAAATCATCACACTAATTCAAAGATTACAAATAATATTATCACTAATGATTTTTATGTTGACGATCTTTTAACTGGGGCTGAAACAGTAGAAGAGCTTACTCAAATCAAAACTAATGTGACTGATTTACTAGCAACGGCAGGATTTGACTTAAGAAAATGGGTATCAAATACAAATTACGAGCCGATCGAAGCACAACCAGTTCACATTGTGCAATCATTACTTACGGAAAACATAACAGAATCAAAAACATTAGGCGTTCTTTGGAATAATTTGTCTGACTCACTGCAATATAAAGTACAATTGGAAAAAACAAATCGCATCACAAAACGTTCGATATTATCCGAAATTTCTCAACTCTTCGATCCCCTATGTTTGATAGGTGCAACTAATATGCTAGCAAAGTTGATATTACAAACCCTATGGCAACTAGAGATCGGATGGGACGAATCTATTCACATAGATCTTAACACTCGATGGTGTCAATCTAAACAAACCAAACTGATCGTGAGTAATCACAATTATACTTTCAAACTAAAAATAATGTCTTCACCACGTTTTGAATTCAGTACTTGCTCAATTATCAAAAAATTCATAAAACATCATTTAAAACGGATAATAGGAAACGCCAATTTAACGTTTGAAGCATTTACTACTATATTAACACAAATTGAAGCAATATTAAATTTCCGACCCATCACACCCTTGTCCAATGACCCACATGACCTCCTTTATCTCTCTCCTGGACATTTTTTGATTGGTGACTCGCTACTATCTTCCCCACATCCTGACATCACCCACATACACCAAAATAGGTTGTCCCGATGGCAGAACATTGAACAACTGCGTCATTACTTTTGGAAGCGATGGAGCAAGGAATATATTTCTTCCTTGCAGCAACGAAGTAAATGGAAGACTCAACCGGAAAATGCCATGGAACTTCAAGTGGGAAACATGGTCATAATCAAAGAAGACCATCTACCACCATTACGATGGCTGACGGGTAGAGTAACGGAATTACATCTAGGAAAGGACAACCACACTAGAGTGATTTCAATAAAAACCTCCAACGGCTTTATAAAACGTGCAGTGTCCCGTGTGAGTTTGTTACCCATCGATGATAATGTTTAAGTGAACCCGGTCGACTGCAACAAATGAAATACAATGTATCTGAAACATACTCGAATTATTGATCTGTATATATTGTGTTTGTAACATTTTATTCTATGTAAATGTATATATTTGTATTATGATATAATGTCCATGTGAATGTATATCCATGTCCTATTGACCTTCGTGGAACTCCATTGCACTACCAGCTCATGGGTAGAACACCCACAGATCTTTCAAGGGGGGGAGTATGTTTGTTCCAAACCAAAGACATCCTTTGAAAGATCCATAAAACTCAATTGTAAATATTCCTGTATTATATTAGGTATCGTAATTATTTAAGTGAACCGAAATGAGCTTAATCCGTTTATAATAGGTATTTTGGAACAAAGTGATACTGGACTTTCCTGTCGTAAACACAAAGTAAGAATTCGCAGAAAGGTTGCATAGCAATAAACGATTAAGCGGAATTTTCCAATAAGACATAGAATGAACTTCTACCTCTAAATATTATACCGAATGACAAACAACCCCATGAGGAGTGTAGTAGGGATAACTGTTTAGTTTAGAATTTCTATCAGGCTGTAATTTGTAGTATATTTCCAACTCTTGAGTTTGTAACTTGCTTATATATTTCACCGTGATTTTTTACCAAATACAAGCAAAACTAAACAAGTCGTGTTTCATTACAAGTGGAAGAATATTCAACAATTTCAAAGTGCGATCAATGCTGTCGCATAAAACATTTCGCATCCAATCACTTTAAGGTGCGATCAACTGCTGTCGCATCTTAACACTCATACTTAGAAATGAGCATGAAAGATTATTACATTGTGGTCCAAATGCAATGTTATCATCAATCCGTGAGCGATTTTGGCCAATTTCAGGAAAAACAACATTAAGAAAATTGTACATGATTGTGTAAAATGTTTCAAAGTAAAACCAAGCGGTATTACTTATTTAATGGGGTCTTTACCAGAATGTAGGTGTAGACTATGCTGGTCCCATCTTGCTAAAAGACAGAAAAACACGTAATCCTAAATTGATAAAATCTTACATATGCTTATTCGTATGCTTTTCAACTAAGGCAGTTCATTTAGAATTAGTAAGTGACCTCACGACTCTAGCATTTTTAGCATCAATGCGTCGTTTTGTGTCCAGAAGAGGCAAACCGCAAAATATGTATTCTGATAATGGAACTAACTCTGTGGGTGCCAATTCAGAGCTGATAGAATTATAACACTTTGTAAATAATAAAATCAATCAAACTATCATTCAAAACACTTTAGCTAAAGACAATATATCGTGGCATTTCATACCACCCAGATCTCCGCATTTTGGAGGTCTCTGGGATGCAGGTATCAAGTCAACTAAAGCACATTTGCGGAGAGTTGTAGGCAATGCCACTCTCACATTTGAGGAATTGTATACATGTATAACACAGATTGAGGCAGTTCTCAACTCACGTCCTTTAAGTCCGTTGTCAGATCCTAATGACCTAGATCCATCAACCCCTGCTCATTTTCTTATTGGAAAATCGCTATCAGCAATTCCGGATCCCAATGTGATGGACATTAAAGAAGGTCGTCTCTCCAAATTTCAACGAATTCAACAACTAACCCAGCATTTTTGGACTCGTTGGAGTAAAGAATACGTGTCCGAATTACAAACCAGAATGAAGTGGAAAAGAAACTCATGGACTCTACTTAGTACTGGTGTACTGGTGTTAATCATGGAAGACAACCTGCCCCCTTGGGCGAGTTCAAACTTTGCATTCCGGTTCTGATGGTGTTATTCCGGTTGTGACTATAAAGGTAGCCGACAAGGTGTTCAAACGTGCAGTGTCAAGGTTGTGTGTGTTGCCTATCGATGCTGATAAACTTATGTAACAAATTTTAATATTTAATTTTGATAGTTGTAGTTAATTAATCAATGATTAATGTAAGTTTGTATTTTAGGAATTCAATTTGTCATCCCTTCTATTTGGTATGATGTATTGAAAGGTCTACCTTTCAAGGCGGGCAGTATGTTCAAGCTTAACGTATTCATATTTTTATACATATTGACAATAATTATGACAAGTCATTTAACCGCATAATAATATTGGGATGTAATGAAATTAAATGATTGCGGAAGGGAACAAGATTTTCGCGACCATGTTGCCAAATAACAAAAGTGTTGTCCATATATTATCTAAACCAACATTTCGGCTTGAGAACAGATGAGTCAATAGCATCTTGCTCACAAGTTTCCATTAAGTTAATTAATTTGTGTCTATCCTCAACATATTTTGTGTACGGGAGCTGCCATGGGTTCCCCACTTTCTCCGGTCATAGCTAATACCTTTTATGGAAACTTTTGAACAAGATGCTATTGATTCAACTGTTCTCAAGCTGAAATGTTGATTTAGATATGTCGACGACACTTTTGTTATTTGGCAACATGGTCGCGAAAATCTTGTTCCCTTCCGCAATCATTTAAATTCATTAGATCCCAATATTATTTTCACCATGGAAGTTGAATCGCATGGTTCACTCCCATATATAAGTTAGTCGACAGACTGACGGTACTTTAGGACATTCTGTGTATCGAAATCCACTCACACCGATAGAACCTCGATGGTCTTTCCCACCACCACCCTGCCCAAAAGCAATCTGTCATAAACTCCTTGGTTCACAGAGCTGTTAACTTTTCTCAACCTCAATCGCTAAAATCATAATTAAAACATCTTCCATCTGTCTTATTATCAAACGATTTCCCCCATTACATCATTCAAAAGCCATAAACAAATACACTTCGCCTAAAATTTCAAATGAACCTGAGCAACAAACCCCACCGCCTGCTTCATCCACTGCCTATCTGCAAAATTCAACATGGAGATTATGACTTTTTTCCAAAATTCAAAAAGCAACATGGCGACTAGGTTGGCGCACGAGTTTTGTGATAATGATCCGATTCTATTCTAAATTGGTATATGGAGGTTTTTGGGCTGGGAGAGCAATATTATTTAGTAAAAATTCAAGATGTCAGACGAGTTTTGTGATTATGATCCGATTCTATTCTAAATTGGTTTATGGAGTTATTCAAAATTCAAGATGGAGGCTAGATGGCGGACGAGTTTTGTGCTTATGATCCGATATTTTTCAAAATTGGTATATGGAGATTTTAGGGGTGGCAGATCATGATTTCTTAATCAAAATTCAAAAATTCAAGACGACTGTCGAGTTTTGTGATTACTGTCCGATTTCATTCACAACTGGTATAAGGGAGTTTTCGAGGTCTGAGAACATTATTTTTCAGTGAAAATTCAAAAATTCAAGATGACAGACGAGTTAGGTGATTATGGTCCGATTCTTTCCCAAATTGTCATGTGGTGGTTTTTGTGGTCGGAGATCATGATTTTCTAGTCAAAATTTAAGAATTGAATATGGCGGCAAAGATTGCGGACGAGTTTTGTGTCCGATTCTATTCAAAATTGGTATATTGGGTTTTTCGTCGGTGATCAAGTTTATTATTTCTTTATAGTACACATAAAAAAGCTAGTTTGCTAACAAAAGTAAGTAAGTCTCGTGATCAATTGATCGCAGTTCATTATTATTATGTTTGAAAAGGGCAGAGCTTCGATCTAAGAACCTTATTAGGCCCAAAATACAGAGTATGGAAAATGTGAACAGTAACACTTGACCAAAATTAGTAGGAACAGTTTAACAAATGTTAAATTCAAAATTTGCTAAATTATAACTAAAGAATGTGAGATGAATGATATAGTGCAGTTAATAAGGACACTCAGATATAAAATATAAGATATAAAAACCGCACACTGTACCAAAAGAAACACGAGCGATGAGTGCGGCACCGAAAGAATAATAGCCATTTTAAAAACAGTAAATAGATGTAGGCGACACCACTATATCATCGGAAGACCGTTCCAGGTTAGGTTCTGACGAGTTGATGTTTTACCGGGTTAACTTGAAACTGTGACAACGAAGTCGGATGTCAGAAATCAAGGCAAATAGATCTTTTAAGTTCAGCGAAAATGCCTCCTGTAAAATATGGTAGATCTCCACGATTTCTTCTATCACTTAGGGAAGTTAATGCCAATTTCAGTCGTCACGCTTCGTATGTAAGTTGAAAGAGAGCATGGACCCAGTGAGACGCTTTTCGAACTCCTTCATGTAGTTTAATTAGATTGCGAGAGCTATCAGAACGACATATTCGATGTCTTGTACAGTTGGAGGAACAACTCTTCAAATTGGGAAAGCATTTTTGAATGTGTAAGTGGCATAGTTTGCTCTACGAATAAGCATGATAATGTGCTCAGACCAACTCAATATGTAGTTAATAGCAACACAAAGATCGATGTAAGTTTCAAATATTCAAGGAGTAATGTGTAGCCTTCCATTTGCAGTGTAAAACTGGGCCAAACATCGATCCCTTCACCGCGACCAAGCGGTCTATGTCTATGCTTTAACCAAAATGTATTATTGTACCTACATTTATTTAAGTTTAGGTGATATCCCGTTCGGAACACATGCTAGAGGGATTAATGTTTTGCGAAGCGACCCGTATAGTTGAGATATTATCGTAAACGTGCACTATACGGATCCGTATAGTGGAGATATTATGGTAAGCGTCCATTATACGGGTAGTGCTGCCACGCAGAAATCCATCTGGCTTCTTGTCCGGATTTTTGCGGTTGGTACGATGCAACCTGTAATCCGTCTACCGTCGATGCAGGGCAAGTGTAACGTGCTGACATATCCTGGATTTTTACGCGAGTTGATTTTATTATTATTATCAAAGCACTATAATGAAGACATACATATTACTAGTATCACAGTATAATGCTGTACCTCAGAGGTCAATTATCGTAAGTGGCATTATGATAATTAAAAGACTCGGAAACTTCTGTCAGTATACCCTGGTTCCTAAAGAGCACTTACGATTGTATATCACTATACATCATCGATTCCGTGACTCACACACTTATAACAGTTTAGCTCTGAAAAATTCAGCGGAAATAATGCAGATACAACAAGAATATAGAAATTGCCAATTTTTACACATACGATAGTTTACCTCTGAGGTACAAATTGAATTGTATGATACAATTCAATTCTTGATACACGCTAAGTATCAAGACGAACAGCATCGAAGTAATACGAGTATATGACAAGAAATTAATTGCAGAAATTATGACATTCGGTTTTTTTTTTGGTTCTTCATGTTCTTCCAAAAGCATTTGAAACAAAAAAATCATCGTCAGAACCATCCATTTTATGTTACACAGGATATTAATCTAAAAATCTGCCACTCCGCTGCTAAATAGACGAAGTTGCAATAAATGCTGGCCGACCCGTCTCAAGTGAATGTTTTATTTACCTTACAAATTTTTCTAGAAACGTTGAGAACCGTTTTTACATCATTGAACACTTTATTTTTATAATCCGATGATACACGTTACGTTAACAGTCAATGCAATTAAAGACCATTAACTCCGGTTTTAGATAGTCAAAAATCTCATAATGAAAATAAGAATTTTTCTTCGTATTTAGTAATACTTTCTTGGAACAATATTAACTTACACTGCACTTTCGATGCCGATCGCATCATTATTAAATAAAGAGTAAGTGAAACTAAGAAAAATTCTTAGTCTCATGTTCATAAAAGTAACGGCTTCTTCATATATCCAATATTTGAAAAAATTATTTTACTTTCAGAAAAGTTCGCTTATGCGAGACAACTAACGACTACCACCAATTATACAAATTTTATTAAAGTTCCTGCATTCAATGTTAAACTTCAAGAAGATAATCTTAAATTGGCGTGTATTCCTCAATGATTCAGTTTTGCCATTTGAATAATTATTTAGTAATTTAACCAATCTTGGATCACATTTTACCCTTTTTTAATTTGAAATGTCACTTTTCATGTACATGTGTACGGAATTGAAATAGCAATTAAAACATCATTATTAAATAAAGATTATAAATAAAATACCTAAATGTTCAATTCTTAACGTTCAGTAACTGAGAAAAGTTCCTTATTAAGAAATAGAAATTGATTCAAGTTCCATTCTTCACTTTCTACCAGTCTGTATTTTAATAATTTGCTTTACAATTTTCTTATAAAGGGATGGACAGCTGAAAAGTATAAAACCAAAAAAAGAATGGAGAAAAAGACAACAAGAAGAATTCAGCAAAAGATTGAGAATTGAGTAGAAGAAGAGAAATTTTTTTCACCTATATTAAGTTTGTATTCTTCGTTACCAGTCTGAGTGTTCTTAATATGAAGAATATCTTCTGTAAGCATGTGCCCTTGTTAGGAATGCATGAGGAATGAATAGGAACTAACTTTGTTTTAGATGAAGTTTCAAATCAACGAATTGATCCAAGATAAGTTAGGAAAGGAAAATCGGATAGCAGATGAGGTCCAGAAACAAAAGTAAGGAGAGTTTAGTTTTAAACAGTGTATTGACGTTGCCCACTACAATTTTTAGCCGTATGTTTAGTAAATTGTACAGAAGATTCAGTCTATAATTTTCCGTTATCGTAAAATTCAAAATATGAACTTATTGTAGAATGTAGTTATTTATTTGTATATACATAATACCATTTTATTCAATGAAATCCTATATCACAAATCGTTTCCAACAAGTTCGCTTCCGAAATATCTGCAGTGAAGAGGTGAAGGTGGAATTTGGTGTACCACAGGGCATAGTATTATGTCCGTTACTGTTCATTATATTATACCTAAATGATATCTTTCAACTAAACATTAACGGAAAAATCGTCTGTTATACCGACGATACTGTGCTACTAATAGAAGGTAAAATTTGGGAAATAGTATATAATATTGCTCAAAAAGACATATTAACGGTAAATAATTGGCTTGATAGAAATCTTTTAACTTTGAATATTGCAAAATCCTATTTCATCACTTTTACTATTTCTAATCTAAACTCATTAAAAGAACATTTCTTTAAATTACATGAAAACCAATGTACTAACTGCAATTGTAATATTAAACTAAATAGATCCAATGAAGTTAAATATCTATAGTCGAGTCAAATAGGTATTTCATTACGAAAATCGAACGATATGGACCGATTTTGATGAAACAAAGTGCATTCGATTCGGGATGACGTCTAGAAAAAAAGCTTACCGGTTAGTTTTTTGTGCAAATTTGTTATTTTTTTTTAACCGAAAAATTGACCAATTTTCAAAATTTCATCAAAACTAACCAGAAATCCTCAGTTAGGGGTTGTGGAGGTTGTTTTAAATGTTTAAATGTTTAAAAATTTGTTAAAAGGAGGTTGTTACTAATTTAAATCAAAAACAATCGAATTCTAATTTTTTAATTTTTTAATTTGTAATAAATTAACGCTCATCTAAAATTTTTTTCTATCTTCTCTACTCAGTCTTTTCATATTCCACACAGCATCTTTTATATATACTATGGACATATACGTAATAAAAACCTGGCGGGAGTAGCAGGTAGGTATTTTTCTTAAACTATGGAGTCTACACTATACTATAACACAGCATCTATCATATAATAAGATCTATATGGCATCCACCGCTTCATAGAGCAGCTGTTTATCTAAACCACGCTGCTATTGTAATGTAGATACATAATAAATGATTACCACGTGTCACTTACTGTTGGATGCTGCTGTTGTTCAGATTAGTAAAATTTCTCATTCGTTTTATGTGAAAATTATTTTGTTCTGTGGTTCAGTGAATATTATCAGAAACATTTTTTAATAATTCAAATACATATTGTTCAATAAATAAAACATTGCTTTAATATAGCATTCACGCTGCAAATTAATAAAAGTGTTTTTAATTTAAAAAAAAATAACTAATTTGCACAAAAAACTAACCGGTAAGCTTTTTTCTAGACGTCATCCCGAATCGAATGCACTTTGTTTCATCAAAATCGGTCCATATCGTTCGATTTTCGTAAGTCGGCCTGTTTTAATACCTATTTGACTCTACTACTAAGACTATTCATTGATAGACACATAAAATGGGACAAATATATAAAGAACTTCATTTACAAACAATCAATGAAATTACAAAATTGTACATTGTAGTTGGCAAATGTTCCACGATATAACGAAAAGGAAATACAAAATGTAATTTACTATCACAAAAAGATTTCATCAGCATGTTAGGAGTTTTTGTCCAATAAATATTTTTTCAAATGTTTTTTAAATTAATAAAATTTGTTTAGCTCTGTTATATACTGTGGCATAAAAAATATGTACCATATGACAGTTGAGCATAATATTAATGCAAGATTCAACTCCAATAATTTATTTATTTCTCAAATGAAATGCACTTGTTTTAGTCACCGACACATCAGTTATCTGGGTCCCAAGTTGTATAATTTAATACCTAGCAATTCCAAAAACAAAAGTTATAAAAATTATCAAAATTTTAGACCCATGGATAATAAAAAATAAAATAATTATTGAATCATGCCTAAATAAAATTTTATAATATTCTTCATTATCAAGTTTGTTTTGTAGTTATCTAGTATTTTTTATTATTTTTCATCATTCCTGGCAAAGTTATAATTTTACAATTTTGTAGTTTTTACTTCTTAAAGACAAACCCACCTATGTAGGATTAGATGTAAATTGTTTACTAATTAAATTTTCATTTAAGTATATAATTATCATATGAAATGATATAAATATGAAAATATGTATGTATTTCAAAATTATTTGTATATGCTGCACATATTATTTATTAAATATTTATGATTAAATGAAAGAACAATTACTTTGTTTTTATGTCACTTTTAATAATAACGTGAAAACGTTTCAACATCGAAGTACCAGAATCAAACGGATACAAAATTATGAGGAAAACAAATGAAAATTTCAAGTATAAATAGGAACTAAAGTACAATAGGGTTAATGAGATTACAATTATTGAGAGTAAGGGATCATTGGAAATTCCGAAACCATCCGGGGAAAATACAATATGAATTAAGAAACAATTTGTGCATTAGGATTAGGATAATTATTATTTAATATTCTAAGAAGTGTGCTTTGAAAGACGAAGGAAAGATCACTTTGGCATATGTCTAACTGATCATTTATTTAGGATATTGTTATAGGAGTTTTTGACACCTTTATAAATCTCTATTGATTATAATGTATTTAATTTGAAACCTATGGTTTGATTATGTGAAATGCTTAGACTATCTCAATTAATCAAACCAAAGGTTTCAAATTAAATACATTAAAATCAATAGAGATTTATAAAGGTGTAAAAACTACTATGACAATTTCCTAAATGATCAGTTAGACCTATACCAAAGTGATCTTTTCCTTTGTCTTTCAAAGCACTCTTAGAATATTGAATAATAATTATCCTAATGCACAAATTGTTTCTTAATTTACATTGTACTTCCCGGGATCTATTTGTTTCGAAATAACCAATGAGCCCTTACTCTCAATTGTAATCTCACTAACCATGTTGTACTTCCTATTTATTAATGACATAATTTGACGTATTTTGACGTGGTCCCCGGGCAACATAAAATAAATATGTATATATCACAAAGATACATTTTGTAAATTGAATTCGGTCGACCTTTTTAGTGTTCTATAATAAAATAATTTAAAGTGTTTTATTCTATCCAACCTAGAATAGATTATAAAAATACTTAAGTCTGTGGTTTTGTGGGAAAGGAAGTCACTTGTGAGAGAGGGAATAAACTGCCAGGAATTTGGCCATCTACCAGGACATTCAGATAGAAAACTGTCTAGGAACTTGTGTACTTGGTCAATAGCGTCAATAACTTTGGAACAAGAAATATGATTTATTATTGGAGAGTGAAATTAAATAATGCTATAGCGACTGAGTGGCGTACAGAATGAATTAATATGGGACAGCCGGTGATGATGGTATTTCTGAACCATGAGCTTCATTGTTATAAACAATGTTTGATTTGAAAGGCTATGTATTTCGAGAATAGAGCGAAAACTGTACACAGGACACGAAAAATCTTAAATAAAAAAATTAAGGTTTTATCTACATACCTCTTGCACCGGTAATTTGTTATAAACAAAGTATGAGTTCTAATAAACATTTTTTTCTCTGCAACTATGCTATATTTTTATTTTATAATTTGATAAAATATTACAATTTGTATTTGTATATTTTAGACGACACATTTAATTCATTTCGATATGTTGCATATTTTGCAATTGCTTAAACAATCAAATTAGTATGATGTTTGTTTAGGAATAGCGGTATTCTATGTTAATCGATTAATATTGATACCAACTACCATATCTATGATATAAATAGTCCTCTCCAAAAAGTTTCATTATTTATTTGTTTATTTAAAGTTCAAAAAGACGACCTTTTAAACAAATGGACTAATTCGACGTAAGAACATCGTAAGCAATTTTCGACACTTGATAAAATGGTGTAAATGAGATGTTAAAAACATTTGGCAGAGTTTAATAGTATTTATTCCATAATTTGACTCGCAGATGTTTCTGTCTATACTAAAGTTGCATGTGTACTAACAGTGCTATGTTACCTACTCTTTGTGCAAAACAATAATTTAAATACATTGTTTTCATTCATGAACACAATTCTCACCCTAAGCTCTATACAGTCTGTTCGTTTTCAGCATACTCCCTACTTTGATTATCAACAGTTTTTGAATTATTATAATGTTTTTAAAAAATATAGAATTTGCAGGGTCTTACTTTATTGCGATTATCTTCAAAACTAATTTATTATTAATGATTTTGGCTAACTTACTAATGTTTCAATTAGTTATGAAACTGCGGAGGAAAATTACGAAAAAATAGTATAAACATCGCAAATTTAAAATCTCAATAACTTAATTTATTTAAATAGCACCATCACTTACTATTTTCTATCATCAATTTGATAGCTCGATTCCTATAAAAAATATATAGGGTACTATAAATAAAATTGATATTTTTTGAGGAAATTAGAGATAAAATTGGGAGTATTTATAAGACATACAGTAGACTGATACCGTGCAAAACACATTTAGGTTGCCACGGATACGTGTATTTTTTCGAATTCAAGATACGTCAGAGTTTATCATTTAGCTTGAATCGTAGAACGTTAATTGAGAAAATGTATCCAAATGAGGTGATTGGATTTATTTTATCATTGAACATTGGGAAGTTGGGAACAGATTGATACCAATTGGATTGCTATCGTTCTATGAAGTGATTCCGTTAATACCCAAAAGTACATGCGGCCTATTAAATATGCTTGCAATTGGATGGTGCTCCCGCTAATTGCACCACGGCGAGAACAACGTTGCTTAGCCATACTTTGAAGATCGCTAGTTGCGGCGCTTAGTACCATAGAATTGATCCCCAGATTTATCTTCATTAGATTTTTTCCTTTGGGGTCCTCCAAAAGTGCTATAGTTTATATCATCTCCAAGCGGAGATTCTACTTTAATAAGTCAGTTGTCAGTTTACTTTTTGGATGCAATAACATAAACTGAACACAAAAGAAAATATAGGTACTATCTCCAAATTAATTGTACATTACTTCATTATTTATAAGTTTAGTAGAACAGATATTACCTCCAAGCCGCAATTTTGGGTTACTATATGTTATTTGTAACTTTTTTTTGGATGCATTAACATTAACTGAACACGTTACATCCGTAAAAATATATATATTATATGCACGCGGCAATTCTTTTAGATAATTTTTGTTTGCGTACTCTCAATTGTGGAATATTTGAGGTATAAATACATAGATAACTAATTATTGTTGAATCAGAAATCAGTAACAAATATCATAAACTAGATCATTTACAAATAGATAAAATCATTTTCCCTACCTAATTATCGTTTGGATAACCAAATCATCATAAAATCATGAATATAAACTATCTATAGCTTGTTACTTTTGTGTGTTCCTAGGTTAATTTTCATATGAGGTAGATTCAATTGAAAAATTGTCAGTTGTGTCTCTTAGCGTCTGCGGCAAGGGTAATATAGACTTAAGGATCTCAGAGGTGGCAACCTTCGATCAAACGTAGGTTTATTGTTTGGAGGTGGCAACAATCCATAATTATGAATCATATAGGTAGTATATACTATTATCCAAAGAACACTCGATTGGGCCTTGGGGTAGCAATTGATGCGAGAGAAATAAAAATATATGCTCAAAAGTCGTGGAAGTGGGAATACTCACTTATAATATCCCATGTGCAAAATTTCCGGAAATTAATTTGTGCACTCGGGATATTCGGTAAGAGAATTTCACACCGAAGAAAAATTAGTTTAAAATAATTTCAATGTGATATTATTTGACATTTTGTCATGAAAATATGAGACATTACGAAGGAATGCCATAATTTTGTTGTTTTGTTATGTATTGTATCACTTTCAAATTCATTTGTTAAACGTCAAAAAATATCCACTAGAATTTTGCTTCTCTACCCTAAAAGAAAAAATATCCATTAAATTTTTTCGTTGGCATTGAAACAAGTCAAAATAAAAGTATTTCATTGGTCAAAAATTGTCGGTGTTAAATTCTCGGAGAAATGCTTCATTCTTACTGATTATATAAGATAGATTTATTTCAAACTCTACTCGATTGTACTTCTGGACAGCGCTTGCGGCGTGATTAATGAATAAGCGCAAAGTTCATTGAGATAGAAATAGTTCATAATTATTAAAGTGAAACTTTTATGTGACAGCTCAAGGATGTGAGAAGATATTGTGAGCTTAACAAAAAAAGCTGTTTTGTTAAGAATAGAGAGATAGATGTAAGGTAAAGGTGCGTATCCACCAAAAAATCATTTTCACTAAACGTTTGCAAGTGTTTGCCACGATGTATAGGAATGTCTCCACTGTACAAATATTTGCAACGAACAGTATTTTTGCGAACTTTTTTCATTGATCCGACTTGAAAATAGTTTGTGTTCGAAATGACTTCAAGAAGAAAACTTATTGTTAATGCATCTTTTATAATTGTCTGTTTTGACTGAAAAAGAGAATATTAAAAAAAACAAGAAAAACAGACTTTTTGGATCTTACACTTTTTAAAAACTAGAGATTCAACCCACTGCTAGGTGACTTACGACAAGATTACACAATTTTCTTTCGGAGTTTCATAGCTTACTCAAACATTATTTTCATTTCAGCTCTAACTGATAATTTTTTTTATCCATGTTTGTTCTAAGCTGGTCAGCATTTCAAACTACAATACGATTCTATTATGTTCACGTAAACGCATGCATTTTTTAAATTTATTCACGTGCGTTCTATATATCTATATATAGACTATTATACCGGGATATCAAAAATTATCTTGGTCAAGGGTGGTTGTGGAATCTAAAACGTGTGTCTTACTTTACGTTTGTAATAATTATGTCACGGTCACACTGACATCATCAATAACCTACAAATTTCATACCTATTTATTTCAGTTGTAAAACAATAATAAACTACAAATTAAAAATTATCTTGGTCAAGGGTGGTTGTGAAATGTAAAACGAAATGTTAACTTTGAACCTTTTACAAGATCGCAATAGCCACAAACGGGGTCGAAAACTGTTTTAAATTGGTTAATTTTCGACAAATCGAATGACGTTCACGTGAGGAGCGCGTAGCTCGCGAGTTAGAAAAGTGCAAATCTTCGGAACATAGAACGTCTTTACGAGCGGTTTTCGCTCCATGTCGTTAGTTTATGAACGAGGCCAACTGAATAGCATAGTCTCGGGCTCCAAAATGTCGATTAAATAGGAAAATTTAATTAAAATAGAAACAGGTAATCTCAAGTCTCAACCAAAGGGAATTTTCTAGCTACTATAATATACCCAAAAGCGTTTAAAAACTAGCGGCCTATAGCCGAAAACACTTTATTACAACTGGCGCCGGCCGCACGGGGCATTAAACGGCCCCGAATTAACAAGATCGAGGTAAAAAGTATAAACTCTAACTGACGCGTAGCGAGCTCCTCGAGGCATATGTCAAAATGATTACGTTCGTAGCTAATTACATAGGACGTCTGGCGTTCATGCAATTGTGTTTTTATACAATTCGAACCTTCTAATTTCGATAGGCCACGTGAAAATTCCGGAGTCTAAAGCACTAGAGACTTCTGAGTGTTATAACATTCGTATAAAATTGCGAAATTTCTCTTTTAGAAAAGTGCAAATCTTCGGAACATAGAACGTCTTTACGAGCGGTTTTCGCTCCATGTCGTTAGTTTATGAACGAGGCCAACTGAATAGCATAGTCTCGGGCTCCAAAATGTCGATTAAATAGGAAAATTTAATTAAAATAGAAACAGGTAATCTCAAGTCTCAACCAAAGGGAATTTTCTAGCTACTATAATATACCCAAAAGCGTTTAAAAACTAGCGGCCTATAGCCGAAAACACTTTATTACAACTGGCGCCGGCCGCACGGGGCATTAAACGGCCCCGAATTAACAAGATCGAGGTAAAAAGTATAAACTCTAACTGACGCGTAGCGAGCTCCTCGAGGCATATGTCAAAATGATTACGTTCGTAGCTAATTACATAGGACGTCTGGCGTTCATGCAATTGTGTTTTTATACAATTCGAACCTTCTAATTTCGATAGGCCACGTGAAAATTCCGGAGTCTAAAGCACTAGAGACTTCTGAGTGTTATAACATTCGTATAAAATTGCGAAATTTCTCTTTTAGAAACTTCAAATTAATTAATTTGACACAAGTTTTGATAACGTAAAGTAAGACACACGTTTTAGATTCCACAACCACCCTTGACCAAGATAATTTTTGATATCCCGGTACAAATCCATGAAAATGAATCTGTCGGCATAAAAAAAAGAAAGCGGTATTGGTACACAAAGCCGACAAAGTTAAGACATCTGGCAATCCTAGTTCTCTGAACGGCCGCCCCTAAATTGTAGAGAGCTCATATAGGTGTATAGTAGTCGCCGAGTTTGTAAGCGAAGGGTTCTAATTATATATTTCTTTATTACCCTTCTACGCCACTAAAACCACATTTGTTGCGTCCTCTACCGTCCAAAGGTTCACATAAAATGCGCTTATTTCGGTCAGAATTTTCTCAATATTTTATAATAAAGTAGATGAAGTTTGTTTTGTATTAATCTGATCGTTGTGATTTTTATGTCAACTTATAGTTAAATGTGTAGTATTTTGTATGAATACAATAATAACATGATTAATGTCATATTTCACGTAAATTATGACTGTTGAAAGTGCGAATTAAGCTACATATTTTTCAATAGTTTAAGTATATCGAAGGCGTAAATTAATCAACCTTATTGAAAATTACCTCATACAAAACTGCATAAATTCAGCTTTAATTTGACATAAAAATTATTTACATTGTGTGCTAATTTTCGTTAACAAAACAGAATGTGATGGCAATGTTTTACATCTGATCTAAATCTAAATTCTAAGCTATATCAGAAACTCAAATTTTAAAACGTCCTCCAGAAATGTTTCAGGTAGGAAGTTCTTCAGATGACCCGATGCGTTTCTTTAAATATCCTATCTATACAGTATCATAAAAGAATAATTTGTGGCGTCACATGTTATTGCACTGTTGAAAATGCATTTTGCCAGATATAATTATGATCGGTTTTGATCATAATTATATCTGCATTTTACTTTTGTTTGTCTTTCTAGAGGCCTCGAATAACCTGCTCCCATATGAGGAGAGTGGCCTATGGCATATATAAATAATTAATGTTTTATTCCAGGATTCTTGATCTGTTGAATGCTGGTCAGTAAATTTCCTTTCCTTTCAGTACCAATCAAATCTCAACCAAGGTGGACACCTGGCTGTTCAAAGGATAATACATCATTTTTATTCAGCTATTAGGATAAATGTGAATTGACATTAACAAAATCAAGAAAAATCAACTATATTTCCTTCCACTATAAACAATAACACCAACTACCAAAGTATCAGTTACATTATGTTTTAGAGTAACATCCATGTTGACATTATGGTAAATAGATAAATTGACATAAACACAATAACTTGGAAGATTAACCAAATGCAGAAGTTCCAGGTAGTTATAGGATGAAAAATTGATTCAATAACTGATTTAATTTTCATATCCAAAATAAACGACAAATCAAATTACATTTCAGAAAATGATAATAAAGCACTAGATTGCAAAAAAATCTGAAACATTTGAAATTAAATGAGGGATTTTCCAAATGCTACATTGGTAATTGATGAGGAATATTTTAACAATATGTAGAACATTTTCAGAGTATAAAAAGTTGATATGGATTGGCCATATTTTATTCAGGCCAAATTCTCAAAACAGTTTACCTTCCAATATGTTCAACTGATTAATGTGTAAATACAAATGCCATCAGGGAGGACATTTACACCAGACAATGTGGCTTCACTGATATATCTCAGCTATTTCTAGGAAAAAATTGTTATTGCTTTTTTCATGAAATAATACAAACTAATACAATTGATTTATTAAGCAATATGGTGTACTGTTTGCTCTATTGATCATTTATCAATTTGCCATATTAAATATTCCACGTATTATCATTATAAACATTGTTTCATAACTTAATTACTACTACTATATCATTTACAAAATTGAGGTTTTACATAAGTGCTTCAAGATCTTTTATTTCTCTTTCTGCCATCGCTTTCTTTTCGATGATAAGTTTAGCTTCACGGACCTGTTTATGTTCTTCCTCTGCTGTTCGTAATTTGGTTTCTTTCTTGGAAAGTCTGTTATGATGGAAAGCTCCATAAAGAACACCAACAGATAGGAAACTCCACCTTCCAAACTAAAATGTAGGTTATGCTATTATGTAATAAGAATTGTAGAACATTTCTTTACCTTGATAAGAGGGGAAACTCTAACGGGAGCTCCAAGTGCAGACATTTCTAATTGAGGAGTTTATACACTGTCGGAAATTTTACAATTTAGATTATAGGAGCTCTACCTATCACTATACTTTTGATTTTCTCGAAACAATGTTCAAGGAGAAAGAGCTAAAGAACTAAGAACAGGAGAATTCAAACCATAGAACATCCATATTTTATCTATGCAGGATTATGTAATACTTCTATTACAAGGACAGGGAGGCTGGTGATCCGGGTGACGTACAAGGATAATACAAACAGAAATTGATTATAACAAGATTTTCAGATCAGATGTACAATCAGGTCAACTTGGTAATGACGCCTAACGAGGACCTCCTCACAAGTTATAGCATTGGATTAATTATAAAATATGAATTCTTTCAATAATGTATAATGATTTAGCTGTTTTTTTAAATAAAACTATTTTTATTTATTTACCTTAGCCGAGTACTTAATTTAGTATGCGAAATAAACCCGTATTTCTACTATAAATAATTTATAATTTTACAAATATAAAATATTTATTAATAGAAACATTTTTCGTTATTAAATTGTTGAGTAAACATGATCAAACATTTCAGAATCTCTAAGTCTATTTTGTATGATGTCAAATCAGTATTACCAAATTTAAATATCCAAATCTTACAGCTAAATTTAAATAGATGTAGATAAATGTAACAGCAAATGCAATAGAAACTTATCGAGAATTGAATTTTTTTAAACGACTTATAGTTTCATTGTGTTAGAAAACTTCCAATCGTAGTTTCTGACATTCAACTATATATTTTTCAATCGATTCAGTACTTGGAGCTGGATTTACTTTATCCGAAGCTTTTATTGTGTAGTAATATGTTGCTGTGTATTTGGATTTACATTATCAACATCAGCTATTAAAATATTTGAACTCGTTACTGTTTCTATCGATCTACCGATTCAATGTATGTTTAGAAAATCGATTTCGTGTCTTGTACAAAATGCTACATGTCCACATATAAAGAAAAATAATGGAGAAAAATCAGCGTTAGCCGAATAAATTTTAAATACAGGTCACACAACTTCTCAAGAAAGTGTATCACTCTTGATACATAGTAATCACTAATATTTGTAATTTAAAAAGGATGAAAATATATAAGAGAAACGACAATTTAATCAATCCAGATTTATCTCCAGCTATATATCATACTGACACCTGCTGTCAGATTGACTATAATATAAACTTCTTTTATTCTGACACACTATCACATGTACAATCAAATGTACCACAGAATAGAGATGTAAAATAGATCGTGACATCACATCGATGGCACTTGATTCTTATAATGAGAATTTCGGACACTTCTACAGGTTAAATATACATACGCACATATATGGTACGCACGCGTGCATAAACACACACAAACAGACGTCATATCAAAAATAGTCTAGATCCATTCATAAATGCTGAAAACAAATATATCTGCTAAAATTGGAAAAAAAAAATTCCTATGCTTAACACACTACTTGTCTACTCTACATATAGAACTCTTTGTATTATTACCTCTATGTTGTACTCACATAGTAATTAGTGACAGTTGTTTTAGTTAGATATTTCATTCTTTCGATGGTTTGACTGGTGTGGTGATTATTGTCACTGACAGTAATGACATTTATCTGTCGTGACGGTATTATATTGTCTATGAACTATGAAGTGACGTTTGTCCATTATTTTGCCGGATAGGGTGTAGTACCCTCCATATAATTTTAAACATAAAATGGAAACATATGATGTAATTGTTAATCAACCAGTTGTGATAGATAATGTACGACCTTTTCATTTCACTCATATAAGTTGAGACATTTTTTTCAATTCTATAATCAAAAACTTTTTAGGGCTCAGGTGTTATTAAAGCTGGATTTGCAGGAGACCAGATTCCGAAGTGCCGTTTTCCCAATTAGTAAGAGATTGTACATTGTGCTTTGACCAGTACTAATTAAATATCATTTTCAGCATTGGTCAGCCAAAGCATGTTCGGGTCATGGCAGGTGCCTTAGAGGGTGATGTTTTCATTGGACCTAAAGCTGAAGAACATCGAGGATTATTAGCTATAAGATATCCAATGGAACATGGGAATGTGATTGATTGGAATGACATGGAAAAAATATGGACATACATTTACAGTAAAGATCAGCTATCTACTTTTTCTGAAGAACATCCAGTGCTTTTAACAGAAGCCCCATTAAATCCAAGACCAAATAGAGAGAAAGCTGCAGAAATATTATTTGAATCTTTCAATGTCCCTGCCTTATATATATCTATGCAAGCAGTATTGAGTTTGTAAGTATTCTTAATTCAATTAAAGCATCGTTATGTATTTCATATCTACAAAGTCAATTACTACAATGCACTTCATGAGAATTCATGAACAGGAATGTTCTCTTGACAGTTGAACTACTATGAAGACAATGCCTGCAGGAAATAACTAACCCACTCAAATACTCCACTAGCTCACTGACAAAAATTGACAGAAACTATCAATCAGATGCTAACTGTCCTGTTACCATCATTGTCCTAGGATGCTATCCAAGCTGGTAGGCATGTGTCTTTGACATAGTCCTGCTTATTTGGGAGGAATCTGGCTCCCAATTCGGATCCATTCATATTGTTTAAGACATATTTAGATATAAGAGATATATAGATAGTTAAAAATATAACAAACGGTGAAGTAAATCTAATAAAACAGACCATTTTGGCGAAAATCCTGGAAAGTGTTGCCAATTATTGAACTGAAATGTTCTTGATTTGACGAAGATAGCACGGCACTTGATTAGGAAAATTGCTCAAATGAATTTCTTCTACAAAATTATCAAATTTGGCATCATTTCTTTATTACAATCAACTGTGTACCTATATGCATGTTATGACAACAAAAATAACTTCTTGCTACTGTTTCAAATTTTCTAACGTGATCTTCATTGCAGAATATTTGAGAACTTCAAGAATATGTTTTCATTGCCAGTAGCTCTATTCTTATTGATAAAATATGTTTCCCTAATTTTTTTATTTTCTTGAAAATGGTGTCATAATGTAAAGTACATAGTAACAGTATATAATCTTTCATCTATCATAAAATAAA
Organism: Endomychus coccineus; assembly: GCA_958510875.1. NCBI lineage: Eukaryota > Metazoa > Arthropoda > Insecta > Coleoptera > Endomychidae > Endomychus > Endomychus coccineus. Next base: position 123,016,021 of record OY294067.1, on the reverse strand, counting down.
TTCATATTAACATATTGAGTTAATTTTGAGAGCAATACAGAATGAGATTCAGATCATTCAGAGAAACACTGTTAATTAAGAGAGAACTGGCTTGGATTTTATTACTTCAAAGTATCAGAGCCTCAATAAGACTAACACAGTGAAGTCTCACTCAGGAAAAATAATGTCATGACTTGCACATGATCAAAGAATGTGGCACCCTAGCATAGAGAGTGATTATTTAGGAACATCCAACTATGTAAGGCATAAGAATATGATAGGAAAACCTCTGAAACTGAATGAAGGTTCTTAGTATATATTTATCCACAAAGAATTTCTTAAGTAACTGATTGTACATATGGAATTATTATAACTTATAAAGTATTTACTAATTAAATTAAGTTCTACATATTAAATAATTACACTGCAGTTCATGGAGTTTGGTAATCTAGTCTAGTGTATAAACACCGTCACATTATTCAATTGTGTGATAAAGCATTTGTAACAGCAAATATTTCTTTCATTTGGGCTTGTAATTGGGTAATCATTCTATTCACAGCTCTGTGTTTTCTTTTAATAATCTACTAAGAAAAATCCAAATTAGAAGACGAATCTACTATTCGTCGTATAGTAACAGTATATAATCTTTCATCTATCATAAAATAAATTCATATTAACATATTGAGTTAATTTTGAGAGCAATACAGAATGAGATTCAGATCATTCAGAGAAACACTGTTAATTAAGAGAGAACTGGCTTGGATTTTATTACTTCAAAGTATCAGAGCCTCAATAAGACTAACACAGTGAAGTCTCACTCAGGAAAAATAATGTCATGACTTGCACATGATCAAAGAATGTGGCACCCTAGCATAGAGAGTGATTATTTAGGAACATCCAACTATGTAAGGCATAAGAATATGATAGGAAAACCTCTGAAACTGAATGAAGGTTCTTAGTATATATTTATCCACAAAGAATTTCTTAAGTAACTGATTGTACATATGGAATTATTATAACTTATAAAGTATTTACTAATTAAATTAAGTTCTACATATTAAATAATTACACTGCAGTTCATGGAGTTTGGTAATCTAGTCTAGTGTATAAACACCGTCACATTATTCAATTGTGTGATAAAGCATTTGTAACAGCAAATATTTCTTTCATTTGGGCTTGTAATTGGGTAATCATTCTATTCACAGCTCTGTGTTTTCTTTTAATAATCTACTAAGAAAAATCCAAATTAGAAGACGAATCTACTATTTAATTATTCAATAGTAGGTTAAATAGATGCAATTGATATTTACAATAACAAAACTAAAATATGAAAGATTACTGGAATATAAATGACTTGAATGATGTTCTTCGAAAATTAGATGAATGCGTAATATGCTTTCTGAAGACAAAACAAAAAAAGTAGCCTGCTACTGCCGAAATCTTAATACTATATCCGAGTCTCTTTATTGTTGAATGCCATTAATTCAAGAATACTTTGCAAAAATTATTCACAAGAGTTAAGTAGCTAAAATGGTATTATTTAATTCATAGAGGGTCTGTATCAGTGGCGGCTCCTCGAAGGAGGCTAAGGAGGCTCAGCCTCCTCACCAATTTATCTTAATGATCATTCTCCATTTTATTTCCTGTTTCTCTGATAATTCTTTAAATTTTACAATTAATTCCCCGTTCTCAGTAGTTATTTTCAATCCGGCAACAGTGGTCAGAGGCTAGATTCTCTATATATCTCAAACGCTGAGTTGTGTTGTTCAACACAGTTGCCGTTTTTCCGACCAGTCAATCGCCAAATAGCGTGAAACGGCGAAAACGGCAACAGGGTAGGGAGGCTAGCTTTTCGTATCCATTCGTCGGTCGAATGAAATACGATTACTTGCGCTCCCGCCTCCCGCTGCTAGAAGAATGCGGTTCGTTGTTGTTTTTATTCCACGAGGCGTAGTAAGGTTAAGTAGTTAATTTTTAAGTTATAATTTATCTAATCGGAATCGGTGAACGTTAAAATTATGAGTGACTTAGTTGCAGAGTTCTTAGAAAATCCATTTAGTGGATTAACATATGATAGAAAAGTGTTCTTCAAAAACAAACGGCCTTTACCGGATTTGAAAGGATTAGTGATGGCAGGGAAGTATCAAAATCGATCGTTTAATACTGATAATTATAAAAAATATGTATGGTTAACGGGATCTGATGTACACAATAAATTATATTGCTGGTATTGCTTGCTATTCACATCAGATACAACTTCATGTTGGGGGCACTTGGGTTATAATGATTTGAAAAATTTAGCTCGTGGCCTAGAAAGACATGAAAAATCGCAGGAACATATTACATCGTGTATTAAGTTTAAATTAACCGGTAAACAGAATATTGTTAATGCGATTGATTCTACACGAACACGCGAAATCGAAAATCATAATAAAACAGTTAAAGAAAACCGCGAAGTTTTAAAAAAAATCATTGATTTCTTATTGTATTTATCATTTCAAGATTTGGCTTTTAGAGGGCATGATGAAACTGAAAATTCAGTTAATAAAGGTAATTTTAGGGAATTGTTAGATTTGTTTTGTAAATACGACAGTAAGCTTCGCGATTTTATGACTAACGCGTCAGTATTTGCAGGCATTTGTTTTGTTTTATGCGGGTATAATGGTTGAGTGACACCACGCGAAATAAGGTTAGATTAGAATTCGTCTGTTCGGTAAATTATTAATTGTAAAAATGGACAACTAGTGGAAAGATTTTTAGGGTTCTACGATGTTAGTTCGGGAAGAACAGCGGTCAATTTATTCAATTTTTCAATGGAAACATTTCAACGATTCGACTTTGCGAATAAATCAGACTTACGACGGCATCTGTAATGGCGGGACATTTAAACGGTCTTCAAACAAACGTAAGTTTTAAATAACATAGTAGGAAACAGAATTCCCTGTAATGCTCGAACTCGATGGAATTTTACATCACATGCAATGTTTAGTTTACCATCCATAAAAATAAAGACAAATTAATTGAAATATTTGATTTTATATTAAACAGTGATGACTTTTCAACAGATCAGGTTTCATTGAATGCTGCTGTTGGTTTAAAATCTTATTTAGAAAATGAAGAATTTTTGTTATTTCTTGATACTTTTAAATTAATATTTGAACAAACTGATCTTATTTTTCGAATTTTACAACATAAATTCACTAATATAATTCATTCAAGAGATCGTTTAACACATCTCATTGATAAAATTCAAGTTTCCGTTATACAGAATTTCATTTTAATATTTTATTTGGAAATTATTCAACTGATGAGGCTTCTCCCGTGAAAAGGAGGAAAACATATAATTTGGTAGACAAGAAACTACATTATAAACAACTTTTTTATGAAATTTTAGATACTATTAAAGGTCAAATATTGAGATTCGATTTTCCGATTTACATGGATTGAAGTTTTTCGATTTGACGAATAGAAGATTTTTCGAATCTTTTTCAAAAGAGTTTCTCAATACACTTTCAGATAACTTAGTTCTAAAATATAATTTTTTTGATAAAATAGCGCTGCACAATGAATTATGCGTTGTATACTGGGATAAAGATATTTTAGGCCAGTACGACAGTCACGCCGATATGTTAAAATATATGATAGATAATGATTTGCAACAAGTCTTACCTCAGTTTTATAAACTACTTTGTTTGACAGTCACCATTCCTGTCACGTCGGCATCGGTGGAGAGATCATTTTCTACTCTCAAACGAATTAAAACATACATGCGAAATACAATGGGCCAAAATCGTTTATACAATGTTAGTTTAAAAAAGATTTAGTAAAACACTTGAAACATAATGATACATTTTATGATAATATTATTGATCATTTTTCGTAAATTAAAGACCGTAGAATTTCGTTAATATATAGAAAAGTTGATAAAATTAATAACAAAAAACAAAATATGAAAAATTCCAAAAAAAAAGAAAAAAAATTAAAAATCCAAAAAAAAATTAAAAAACAAAAAACGAACGAAAAAAAAATTTGTGGGCAAGAGAAACTCTATACCTCCACGTTGGTTCTTGCTGGGTAACAATCAATTTTGTCACTGAAGGTTAAATTAATTGGCTGAATAGAGTATATTTTTACAAAAACGTTTTATGTCCAGCCTCCTCTCTCAAAAAGTTCACGAGCCGCCACGGGTCTGTATTTACAGCCTTCAAAATCTAATTATAAAGTAAAGGTCATCATGAAAAGTATTATCCATGAAGTTTATAGGTTTTTAAAACTAGTTAATATGTACAACAAATCTTGAAACCAGTCTTGGCAAATCGTTAGTAGAGTCATGCTGTTCATTTATCCCTTTGTGTTTGTTGGGTTTTATTTTTTCATCTACTTGCAGAAAAAATGCATACCCGATATAGATTGTTCCTTGTTTGAGAAGCTTGGTTCCAATCATGCAATTATTCATGTTCATGTTCCATGACAAAATTGGAATAATAGGTGGACACATGTGGTGTTTACTCTTGATAAATTGAACTATTTAATGTGGTATTTTTCTTTAATATATTCAAGTCACATTGTAAATTGTTAAACTCATTTGTTATTGTGTGCTTTTGATTTCTTTTACCTATTTAGTTTTTCACTGCAGTTAGTTGTAGTAGTTTGTTTCTTGTAATTGCTCCTCATATTTTATATCTGTAGAATAATGAAATAGCCTTTTATATAATTTTTGTTTCATATTCAGTAGTAAAACCATGGTATCATCTTTGTTGTATAATATTTTGCTAATTTATGCATACTCTAAAAATATTATTCCTGTCTTAGTGACAGATCTCATATAATTATACATAATATCCACAAAGCTTAACCCTTTTTGGTAATGGTATTAGTGTTAAAATTTCATTTCCAGTTCTGATCCTGAAATTAGTTATTTATAGTAATGAGCACCATGAAAACAATTGAATTATTTGGTAATTGTAGACAAATGCACAAATGACAATGTTAGTGTGTTGAGAATCAAATGGTATGAAAATTAAAATCAGGGGTTATTTGTTAATGCTAAAATAAATTCAAATATTTCGAATCTATCGGCGTATATAGCTAACTCTGATTATAAAGGGCATCATGACACAAATTCTTCAGGTGTTGATAGAATTAAAATTGTATTGGTGAGGATGTTGCAATGGAATAATAAGGGTATATCTTAAATAAGTCTTAAATTAGGTAAATTCCAAACATAACTATTTGTTTAATTGTTTACATGTTATATCAAGAAGTTATATAATGAGGTTGATATAACATACAAAGTGGACCATATGTGTAATAATGCAACCTAACCAAGGTTACCTTATTAATTATTAAGAATAAACTGATTCAACCTATGATGGTATAATTTGCATCTTACTACACCACCATCAATCACAACCTCTATAGAACCTGGCAACTGGCATTAATAGATTATTATATGGCAATACCTTATCCATAACTTCACGGGTTATTATATATTTTACCCACCCTTAGAAGGGCCATATAATAATGTGTGAAGTTATGGCAAAGAGATCGCCATATAATATCCCGTGATTGCCAGGTGCCATGTTCTACAGAGGTTGTGATCAATGGTGGTTTAATGTTTTAAGGTTCAAAACCTGATCTAGGAGAAAATAAATATTTGTGAATGACATTGTTTCAGACGAGTCAGGTTAATTTGAAGTTTTTTCATTCAAAAGGGAAGATTCATTATATAGGTAGAAAAAAATTGCAATAGAAGAATGATTAGCCCAAAGATATAATTTCGCCTAATTATAGTCCTTAAATAACATTCATCTAAAATAAAATGTTTCAGATATTCCACTGGAAGAACTACAGGGGTAGTGCTTGACTCAGGTGATGGTGTAACTCATGCCGTTCCTATTTATGAAGGATTTGCTATGCCTCATAGTATCATGCGGGTAGATATCGCTGGTCGAGATGTATCCAGATACCTCAAGTAAGTAATATTTCATCATACAGTATGGGAACATATCAAAGTTAATGGAGCAATTTGCGTTAAATTGCATTCTGTATAAGGATGAGTATTCCCCATAAAAGCTTTCATGCTGGAACATTCAATTAAGGAACATTAACAAAGAGGAACTGATAAGGCTATCAATAATTTTGAAAATCAGCACAATATTAAATCGAGGTCTTTTTGATCAAGAAATATCATAACTCAACAACTATGCAGCTCTAGATCCCACATGTATCCTAACAGCATGGTCTTAATTTGAAAGATTTTCGTGATATTTAGCATTTAATGGTATAAAAAACCCACATGCTGACGCAGCATAGTCTTAATGTAAACTGAAGTGATGTTTGCGGAAAAAATGAAGAAGACTTTCTCGACGCTTCTTTTTTTTTATTTGTGGGCTTTTAGAGTATAATATTGTCGGCACTACCACCTCTAGCCTAAAGTATACATTAAAATACGCAAGAGATATTACGTGTTTGAACATAATGATGAAAACAGTTTGTTATTGCAACCAAAAATAAACTTACAAATAGCATGCTAATTTAGATTTACTGCTTGGAGATATGCACATTGAAAATATCTGTAAATTTAACATTTCAAAATTATTTTAAACTTAGATAATGTTTATCTTCCCAATACTTGCACATAGGTTTCATGTATGGGGAAGTTATGTCAAATTGTATATGAATTTCGTTGCGAGTTCTGTATACGCCAAACGACATTAATTTTTTGCAGCAATAACTTTTTGACAATGGTCCAATTTTATGGCAAATTGCCCATTTCACTTCCCTCACGATACTTAGTATAAAAATGTTAATGGAACCCCCTGTAAATATTGTAATGGGTAAATGAAATTCTGATTTACGCGGAAATATCCGTCTTGAGTTTTTGTGGATCGATCTAGATTTTGAATGACGTCTGTGAAAATGATTTCTCCATCTCTATTGGTCATACAAATATGAAATTAGATCTGTTTCTAATCTTTTACAACTCCTACGAGTTCCTCACTAGTTTGTGATCTATGGATCACATTTTAATATTGCAACAATTGAATAGGGGGCGAGCCTAAAGTCGAACACCAGATTTTCGCAGTTTTTTTTCTGTGAATAACCATGTATTTCAGTTTAAAAAGTGAAAATATATTTTATGTGCTTTCATTTTTATTAAGCATTCTGAATAATACTAATTTCTTAGATATTTCCCATCATTATCATGAATGCTAAGGTTTTATGGAAAAGGAAGTCCCTTGAGAGAGAGGAAATACTAAACTGCTCAAGAATTTTTCCATCTACACGCGGAAGATGACGAATCATGCAAATACATTCTCTTTCTTTACCTTATCACACGAGATTCAGATAGGAAACTGTCTAGAAACTTGTATTGTCAGTCAGTAACGTCGATAGCTTTTAAATATCATTTATTAGTTGAGAGTGAGATGAGATAATGCTTAAGCATTTTAAATGGTGGCTTTCAGAATGAATTAGTGTGGGACAGCCGACGTTCGTAGAAGTATCCTGGGGTAAAGATTCCATTGACTTTGAAAAGATTTATTGCTTAATCGGTGAGATGTACATTTATACAACGAAGATCTCCGAGTATTTATTGTTTTAATTCAATTTTAGGTCAGTCGAGGAAACTTTTTTTTAGTCGACACATATGGGGCGTGGGTGTTTGTTAGCAATTGTTATAGGAAAAATCGCGTTGAAAGTGATGATGGTATTAAAAAGTTTCTAAACCACGAGCTTCATTGTTATAAACAATGTTTAATTTTTAAACTATTTGTTTTTTTGATTATAGAGCAAAAACGGGACTTCAGAAATTAAGGTTTTATCTACATGCGTCTTGAACCGACAAATTCGGGGTTTTAATAAACAATTTTTTTCCTCTTCAACTAAGGGATATTTTTATTTTACAAGTTGATGAAAATGTTGCATATTTTGCAATTGCTTAAACAATAAGTTCGTATGATATTTGTTAACAAACTATAAAAGTGTTCACACTGTGGATACACTACAACACTATAAATAAGAAATAATTACCCTTATCCTTTAAAAATACTGAGGACCTTTCAGCTACCAAGTAGCCATCATAAGAGTAAAGGAAGTTAGAAATCAAAATTTGTCTGTTTAAATACTATTTAGGGTTAATAACGCAAACAAGGGATTACCCTCAGCTGGAAATAAATCGGATTTTTTGAAAATTTCTTTTTTGTTTATACATTTCCATCTCTTCTAAATTACCTAGATATTTGTCCGTACTGTGTTTTAAAAATGATAAACTTTCTTGCCAAATGGTGTGACCTGTGTTTGAAATATGTTCATCTAACGCTGATTTTTCACCATTATTATTCTTTATATCAAGTTAAAATGTTCCTTCCAGTTTAATCCATTTTGAACATGACTCACAATCGATTTTGTAAATTCCGAATTTATAGAAGTAGGAAACTTCATCAAAGGTGTTGCCTAAACGTTATTTAGCTTGTTCTTACATCTATAAACGGGTTGTAATTCAAATTTAGAAAACAAATTATGGAATTTATTAATTACTGAAAAGTGAAACTTTTGATATTTTTAACTGTTTGAAGATAGTGGCTCTAATTTGGTTAGTTGGTTGCTTTCCAATTTTCTTTTTTGTTTAGAAATTATATTATTGATCAAAGATTGGTCGTAACCATTGCCCAACACTGTTTGTTGAAGTTTCTCAACTTCGTTATTATAATTTTGCTGGCTGAAAGAGACGTTAAATAATCTATGAACAAGACTATGGAACTATTTTATAATTAAATGATGTATAACTGAATGAGCAGGAGTGTACTTATTTGTTTGAGTGGGTTTTCTCCTATATGTCCAATTCCAACTGATTACAATCTTTTATAATTTTCTTATTAAGGAAAGGAAGTCATTTGATTTAGTGTTCATGATATCTCTAAAATAACCTCGTGAATACCTTCAGATGTTTATTGAAAACTTGAATAATACTAAAACTAATAATCATATTCAACTTTCATTTATCAATAAAAATGCTCCTACAAATCTAAATTGCCATGTTTTGACTATAATGTTCATGAGTTCATGAAAATTTTAAAAACAAGATAAAGCGCATTGGCAAAAGTAAACTACTAATGCAAAACTTGGGAAATGGCAAATTTTTAAGCACCATAGAACTGCTGCAGGTAATCTAGCTAAAGAACTTTTTCTACAACAACATCGAAATATATAACGATCGTAAATTGAATCATAAATGTAACATAACATAATTGCACTGGACGTCTCCGTTTTGAATGGTTGATTGTTGATTTGTTAAAACATAACCAGAACTATTTATTATAAATACAAATCACGGAATTGAAACAAGAAACTCAGAATTCCAAACATATAACCCGCATAAAGGGCCACCAAGTCTTATAATAACCTACCGGCGAAGTTAAATGTATCGACAATAAAACTCTTTTTAAAGAGTCAAAAGGGCTTATGACAACAAAATACATTTGTATTTGATTTCACAGATTAAATAAACTTGCAAACTTCATATCATTAACATGATTCGTTTTAAATTCTGCTTGTAGAGATGTATGTATTTTTGTATGTAATGTATAATTATTTTGGACGTAGTTATATAATGTTATTTAACCGATTCATTATATTTTTTAATTTGATGAATGAACTTTGTTTGATGCTATCGTGGTGTAAATCATACTGTAATCACAATAATTCGATTTAATTTTTTTATTTTGAGAATTTAAATTTACATACTCGAAATCCTAGCTAGATCTTTGATTATGATTACTTTGTTTGTAGCTTTTTGTAAGACTTACTGACGAAATTTAATCAAAAACTTGAACCAGATTACTTTTGAGCAAAAAACTTCTGAAACTAACATCTTGCTCAGATACAGTTCTAGCATACTCGTCAAGGAAGCTCGTCAGAACAAGTTCAACATGCTTAATAAAGTACATTTGCTGAAAATATGATGAGAAGGCATTGTCAAAGCATATTTATGTCGGTTTACACAATGTATGAACTACTGATATGAACTGATTATTGTGTTCATTTGTTAGGTTGCTGCTTCGCAAGGAAGGAATTAACTTTAGGACTACAGCAGAATTCGAAACGGTTCGTACGATCAAAGAAAAGGTGTGCTACTTGGCTAATAATCCTAGTAAAGAAGAATCTGTAGAAATAGAACATATGCACTATACACTTCCCGATGGTAACATAGTACAGATAGGTCCAGCTAGATTTAGGGCTCCAGAGGTTCTGTTTAGGCCAGATCTTATTGGAGAAGAATGTGAAGGATTGCATGAAGTACTTCTCTTTTCTATCCAAAAATCAGATTTAGATCTTCGAAAAGTTCTTTTCAAGAATATAGTTCTTTCAGGAGGATCAACACTTTTTAAGGTAATCATTAAATAAATAATTGAACTATTCATAATTGTGTGTAAAATCTAAGGAAATTGGTCATAGCTGCTTTGATAATAATTATTAATATTCTCGTCTTCAACCATCAGCAGGCACAAATTAAATCAGTTTTATTTACATTTACAGATAAACCGCTTTAAAAGTAGCACAAAAGTAATTACTCTGAATAAATCTTTACATATTCAAATAATTGAGCAGAAAAATATCAAGAAATGTATAAATGTACTAATGAAATTAATCTATTCTCAGTTCTGAATGTTTCAAACATTCAAAATTGTTATATCTGAAAAGAATTCAATATTTGCATAATGAATGAAGTAAATAACCCCACATTTGATCGTATTTAGTGTTATGTTATTGTTGATTGCCTATTTTCTGGTTTTATAGCTTTTATAGCAGTAGCAAACTATGAAACTTTTAAATATTTGATAATGTTTGCAATCATTTTTAACAATAACGATAACAAGAGGTATAATGTTGTGAACACCATTGGAAACATCTATATTCTTGAATTTCAACATATTGAGTTTTTATAGACTATAAAAGACACTGGGGATACACTTACAGTTACCAAGTAGCCATCATCAGAGTAAACTAAATTAGAAATCTAAATATGATTATTTCTTATTTATAATATCTAGTTTTATGAATAATAAAATTTAATTGGTACTCATTTGTACAATACCAATTCATTGAAACAAGGTACTAACTTTTCATGTGAATTTGGAAAATGTTTTCATCTTAGTACCGTTGCTATCGATAACAGATTAATCAAATAGTCCTGGGTATTTAATTGTAATAAGTAGATAAGGAATCAACGCAGGTGAGAGTAGCAGCGATTTACTGACTAGGATACTGATCTAGGTTCTAGTTAGGGCCAACTTAGAGTGAACGGCCGGCCGACCTGTGCAATTCATACTCTTCCCTATCCATATCGCACAAACTCTTCTCCTTGGCTATCTTATTACACAATTCAATGCGTCTAGTTCGCTTCCACTCTCCAAAGGTCCTATACACCGCTCGATCTGCTTCAAGGTGTATGTTAAAAAGCATAGTACAATTATTATGCTTGCAACTGAACCACGATATAATATAATGGTAATGCGTCTCGTATACTCTTATACATGACGAAAGCGTAGCCCAAGTCTGTGAATTTACAACTCTTGCCGCAGGGTCGCTACCGTCGGATGTAAGAGGAGCTCTGACCAGGATTGATGTCTGTAATGTACGTGATAAGCTCCTCTTACATCCGATGGTAGCGACCCTGCGGCAAGAATTGTAAGTTCACAGACTTGGGCTACGCTTTTAATATAAGAGACGCATTACCATTATATTATATCGTGAACTGAACCAACTGCAGTAGAAAGCTCTGCCTGAGTAGACGACATAGCATTTGACATTTAAAAATGACAGTAAAAATTTAATATTTCAAATTTTAACAAACCTGTGAATTTGAACATTTTCTTTGATCTTTAAACAGCTTTTTAACATAGACAATTTTGATCATGGGGAATTAAAACTGAATCTAGTTAACTGTTGATTCAGCACCAACAGAACCTCATTCTTTACCCTAATCGCAATTTTTTTTCCAGTTTTCAAATTCAGTGTATTCACGCTCGTACCATGTACAAGATTTTCCCGGCACTTAGTCACGCTGTTGGCTGGCACATTCATTTCACCAAAATAAATGAACGATATATTAAAACAGTAATTATTCAAAGGCTTACGACAAATTATTGATTTTTTTTTGTAACATAAGAATCTAAATTTGATTGTAACTTCATTTATTTACAAAATATTACACAGTACAATCAAGGTAACAGTTTTCATAGCCTTAATTAGATAACGGGATCAGGAGGTTATATCTTCCTTTCGCCAGTAAAAACTTTTACTTTGCTAGTAATATAAAATACTATAATTACCTCCCGAAAAACCAATAGAAACATTTCTTAAAATAACTTTGTTAATCTTGTCACCATTCAAAAAAATTTATGTCATACTGTCCAAAAATTCCACTTAACCTTCAAGAAAAGTATGAATGTCTATCTTCTCTCCCTACATTCCACTGCTAGCTCACGGTGTAGTCAAATAATTTTAAAAAATGCGACCGGAATTAATATAATTTTAACACATTTGTATGTTTGGTCGTATCTTTTTATGGATTTTCTTGAAATTAATTTTCCCTTGGTGCTTTTAGATAAAATTTATTCCCTGTTTACGTCTCCCAAACAAGATGCAGTGTCAGTTTCGTTGGCTGAAAGTATGTGTAGCACTGTTAGCTACTATTTTAAACTGTTATTCTGATAAATAGATACCTGTCAAAATATAAAATTGGTTATTTTAGTGAAACAGTATGAAATAAAACATTTTACCATACATGACTAAAATAATATTAGAATTCAGAAATTCCAGACTCGGCTCGTTCCTCGCCTCGTCCATAAGCATCTCAAATTATGTTTTTGGTTTGATTTATGTCAAACTAGTTCAAATCTGTCAATATGATACCAGGCCTATGTCTCATTCTCTAACGATTAAACATTCAACATCCATATTCCAGTGCTAAACACAAGTGATGTACCCGACTTCGAGAGCTGGATATTTCGAATTTTCTTGGAGGCTTTTGTATGTTAACAAACTGATGATCATTGCCAAAATCCAATGAACTCAATATAGCGACGCCATTGTCATCGGATGGTGGTGTGTAATCAATAATTTAATTATAAGTTGATCAACTAAAACTAAAATATGTCTAATGCCAAAAAAATAAATAGAACAAAAACAAATTTATTACACCCTGTTCACCATAAGTAGGAAATATTTTAGTGCAATCAATTCATTCATACAATTTTCCTATGTAGATCCCCTTTATTTTTGTCAAAGCGTAACAGTTAGCAACAGTTTCCAGGCCGGATCAGTAAATTTCATTCAATTAAGTTCCCAATTAACAGATTCTTTGTGAATCTAAACTGTAATAGAATTGAACTTCAGAACTATGGAAACAGTTCATAGCAAGTAAAGCTTCAATAACGCCACACGACGTGAAGTTTGACATCACGACGTGAAGGTTGACATCACGACGTGAAGGTTGACATCACGACGTGAAGGTAGGCATCACGTCGGGTAATGTGTAAACTGCGACAGAGTTATTGAAGCTTTGTAAGTAACTGCCTCGACAGTTAATAAAATCGCATGTAGAAAATAAAAGTTCAGGTTAGTGTATCCAAAAACATTGAAAACCTAGTCGATCGGACAACACTGTATCACATGTTGCTATGACGTCATTTCTTATCGTCAACCGACTTTATCAGAATTACTGCTTTACTCGTAAAATTTTCATATTTAAATGAATGTGTGAGAACATGGTTTGAAGCGTGTGCATTAATTTATTATCAACATAGTTACAACTGATTCCTAGAAAATTTGCAAATGGTTCAAATCTTTGACAAGAATCATTCTAGAAACTATTGTTATCTATGATTTAGGGTTTCGGCGACCGATTGCTTTCTGAGATTAAAAAGTTATCACCCAAAGATGTACAAATTAAGGTGAGTGCATCAATATATAAAACTGCAACTGATTAAGAGAGGTGGTTTTTATTTTAGATATCAGCTCCTCAGGAAAGGTTGTACTCCACATGGATAGGAGGTTCTATTTTAGCATCCCTTGACACTTTTAAGAAAATGTGGGTATCAAAAAGAGAATTTGATGAAGAGGGACAGAGAGCAGTGCATAGAAAAATGTTTTAGCAGAATTTTTAATTTAACCTCGTACTAGATCAGTAGTTTTAAGATCCAAACTTTAACTTATTTTTTTATACTGGATGTTTTAATGAAGCCTTGTAAAAGAAAACGTAAACAAACATTAGTAATAACTTGTTCGCGCTGAAATTTGTTTTGTGAATATTTAATAATTGTTTTTATAACCCAAGAAAGCAATCACAAATAGTATGAAATATTTTAGTTTGTGCAGCTTTACATTTTATTAATATCTTTTTCTATTAAATTATATAAAACAAGCAATTTTGAGTTTGATTGTCATCCTCATCATTATAGTGCAAAAGGTTACCCATCCATGGACGTAGCTTTGCAAGTAGTGTGTTTGAGAACGCACACCATTGCAAAATTGCCCGACTTGAAATTTCCTTTCGGTCGCAACGGAAGGCATTAGTCTAATGTTAGTAATTAATAATTATCATTCCACTAGATGAGCACTTATGAGTAGATGTATCCAATATTTTCTTTAATTTCTTTTGGTGGAATACAAGGATAGGTGAGCTTCATTAAGGGCATTTTTTAATAATAGGGTAGCAAACACGAAATAGGAATGGTCGCAAATGTGACTCATTGTATATATAATTATACAGTTAGTCACAGTAGGTTATTAGATAGTTTGAGTACTGCAGTATTAGGGGAAGTGCTCCGGATTTACTGGGCAGCTACTTAATGAATAGACACTGGTGTACGAAGAATGGTGAGGTAATAAGTGGACCAAGAGTCGGCGAGTTTGGTGTGGCACAGGGTACAGTTTTGGGCCCACTGGTGTTCACAATTTATATAAATGATCTTCTGTTCGAGGGCTTAGATGGATTTATTATGAGTTTTGCTGAAGAACACCGCTGAATTCTATGAGAGTAATTCATGGGAGAATCTTGAAGAGAAATCAGAGGCTGACTTCGCTAAAATCAAACAGTGGTTTGACATAAATTTGTTGACACTGAATAAGCAGAAAACAAAATTCCTTCCATTCGCTTCGTATGTGAATAAATTACCAAATTTCAGGAGGCTTAGCATACAGAGTGATGATGAGATACTCGATATACATAGTTCGGAATCAGTTGTTTATCTTGGTATAACGATAGATAGACATTTTAAATGGGATTTACATATTGAAGCGGTTGTCAAGAAAGTAAGATCACTTGTATTTAAGTTCAAATATTTGAGACAATTCCTAGGTGTGGAGGACTTGGAAAATACTTTATTTATCTTTTGTGCAGTCAACTATCATATGGTGTTATTGGTTTAGGATCGGTTAAAAATAACTACTTGAAAAGTCTGGAAAACACAAAAGTTGGTTCTTAAAGTTATTTTTCAAAAGAAGAACTCATCCTACTGAACTTATTTACAAGGAATCCGGTGTGATGGATTAAGACAGCTCTATGGTTATTTTACTTTGGTATGGCTCTTCTCAAATAAACATTGTATAGACTATCAGGTTAGAAACAAATCCTGTATAAAGAATAGAATTAATAAATCAATTGGAAAAAGGTGTACCTATATTGGCCTAATACTGTATGATCTCCTACCATCTGAACTGAAGGGATTACAATATAGTCACTGTAAAAACATCTTAGGTCTTGGATACAGAATATGCCAAGGGGTAGAATGGATCAGATAGTTGACGGTGATATTTGTTAAGTGGTGGATTATTTCATTATTTGTTGTACTGCAGTGATGATTTTGTTTATTTGTATAAGGTGGTTATGATTTATATAACTATGCAAATTGGCAGGTATTTAGATTAGATTAAGAATTTGAATGTCTGGTTGGGAGCATATATCCGTACATTTTTAGTTCTTTTTTTTTATGGAATGGTGGTTTTACCATATCAAACATATTCATTCTTTTGCTGGATTCTTGATTAGATTGTTTTGTATAAGGGTAGGTTAGAATTTAGATTAAATTAAATTTAAGTGAGTATATTAAAAATTAAAAAGTACACAAGAACTGTTTCTTTTTGAAAGTTCTTTGTGAGTATGTTTATTTATTATCGTATTTAAATATTAATATTTTTATAAATGTATGAAATGAACTGAATAAACATATATTATTATTAACAAGTTACTTTGGCTGAAGGACACAATACCGTGTAAGTACATTATAGAGAATTAAATTTCCTAAATTATAGATAACTTACGACTTTTTAACATTGGATTATCTAGATGAATAAATATTAAACATTGAACCATAGGTGGGATTCGAACCCACATTCCCGAATTTCTAGTACGGTATGTTGACCAATTTCACCACTTTGGCCCCGTCAGTCTTATATTTACTTCCCTCACTATACATAATATATAGTGTGAGGAAAGTGTTGTGATCGGGGCAAAAAAATGTTTCTGGTTTACGGGGATATATATTTTGAGCATGATTTTTGTATTTTTAACATTATGTCTGTGTGTGTGTGTGCGCGTGCGTAACCCATTTTGGAGACAATTGCGACGTTTATATTGTTCATATGGATTTTAAAGTTTCCAGATGCTCAAAAAATTGTCCGTGATTCTCTAAACAAAACTACTCTTCTCTGATGTTATGCTTTGCACGATTTATTTCCTTTCTTCTCAATCTCCCAAGTTCCCCAATGATGAAGCTCCTCGATAGTTTGATGTTCGCCCCGCCCATAAATTCTATTTTCCAGCGTACCCCATAAAAATATGTAGAGGAGATCTGGAGACCTGGCTGGCCATCTCACTGGTCCGTTACGCCCGTCACCAAATCTTTGGGTAAGATAACATGTCTTGTGTTGTAAGGTGGAGCACCATCGTGTTGAAACCGTCAGATGATGTAGTTGGCCAAAGAGAAATCATGGAAATAGTCTTCTAGAGTTGACTTTAAAAACAGATAATAGGTTTCTCCGTTCAGAATTGCGTTAAAGAAATGAGGATTCGAAATTTTGTTTTTATTAATACCTCCTCATACTTTAAGGCTGAATCGCACTTGCGGTCGAATTTCTCAAAATTGCCTGAGTTTGCTTTTGCTCGAAATGTGTATTGTTTCGATTGAATATTCCAGAATTCGTGAAAGTGTTCTCATCTATCCAAATTAGATTTTCCACGAACGCTGGAAAATCGGGTCTCTTTTCTAGCCAATCACAGAATTGCAATCGCCTTTCGGGATCACCTGGGTGCAGTTTTTGCGATACGTGAATTTTGTAGCATTTCAAACCACTTTTTTTGTGCTGTCTTCAGGCACTCTTATGAGAAGAAACATCTATACATCGAAGAAAATTTACTTTTATTGAAAAGTATACAATAAGTCAACGTTAATCTCGGACAGAGCCATCTAGGCGTTTTCTTGGACATCGAAGGGGCGTTCGACAGCACCTCATCCTTCGTGTTATTGATTATCATACATTGTATGTTAATCAATGTTCGTGATCATGTGCCATGCTACGGAAAGAGACGGAATCAATCATATCTTGGCGGATCGAGAGCATGCTCTCGCAGAGATTGATAACGTCGCAGCATAATGTTAGCATCGCATGTACACATGTCACCCGGGGGTGTCCTCAGGGAGGTTGATTGTCGAGCTGAATGAAGCTGGGTTTTACGCCCAAGCGTACGCAGACGAGTTGACAGCTGAAGGCAGCCTTTTTCTGCATACCTTGTGTGAGCTGCCTTATGAGCACGCAGAAGAGCCTTCGCAAACACATGGGGTCTACGGCCACTGGTTCTGCACTGGATCTACACGGCCATGATCTGCCCAATTATGACCTACGCAGTCGGTGTGTGCTGACCGGCGACTGAAAGTTATTTCCCGTCTGCCGCTGGACAAGGCTCAGCGGCTCGCCTGCATGGAAATAACGCGGCTATGAGGAACCCCTACAGCTCCACATTAAAACGGTGGCGGCATATCGGCTTGCTGATCAGGGCCAGTCGGTCGCGGCTTCCGTGCCTTGCGGTCATGGCAAAATTGTGAATTGGACTGCTGGAAGCTGCCCGATCTTCCGACTGAAGCAGAATGCGATACCGCTTGCTGTAGGTTCCAAATACCAGACGTCCTCATAGCCCAGAGGACGGACCAGAAGATCAAGAACTCCGGACTCGTGTGGTTCTCGGACTGGCCCAAGACTGGCGAGTCTAGCGGCGCCGGAGTCTAATAGTCAGTTGCCCTAGGTGCTCACGTGACCGTTTTCCAGGCTGAGGTCTGTGCAATCCGGACCTGGGCCCTGGAAAACCTGAGAATAAGCTACCGAGGTAGGTGGATATAGCCCATAGACTGACTTCTACGCTTGTTTTCTAACGCAGGGAAATCCTGGCTGAATTAGCTAGAAAGAACAAACTTCAACTAGTATTGGTATCCGCCCACTCTGGCGTGAAAGCAAACGAAGTGGCTGATGAATTGGCCAAACGGGGTTCCCTAGGCATACCTGGCCCCTATCGCGAATCCTATCGGAATCTCATAGACCACCGGGCTCTGCACCCTCAGAGACCTACTGACAGACAGAGGCTCTCGGTTTGGCGCAGTAGCCCCGGTATGAGGCAGACGAAGCTCCACATCGCGGAGTTGTCACCAAAACGCTCTAAAGCCCTTCTCTCTGAGCAGAAGAGACTTAAAGCTGACTTCTTTTAGGCTGCAACACCTCGGCAGCGCATACATGCCGCTTGAGAACATAAGAGACATCAGTCCATGGAGAATTCTAGCTTTAGGCCTGCTGGCCGGATTCTTGTATCAAGGGGCGCATCTTGCGGTCTAAGTGCTCTGGACTTGCCCACTCCCGTTTTGATTTATTAAACGTTAATTTTACCTCATTGCCTCAATTTATGAACCAAACTCAGTGAGAATTTGAACAAAGTTTGCTGAGGTTGTCGTCATTCGGGATACATGTTCAGATACATTACCCATGTCTTGACACCGTTTCTATCGTTTTCGCAGTAAAGTTTTATCATATCGCGTTTTTCTTTATTGGTGAACTCCATTTTTAACGACACAGAGCTTAACAAGGTATCAAAATACCATTTACATGTAACGACAGATTGGAGATATCAAAGCCTACTAAGGTATACAGTTATTTTCTTAAATATTACTGATTTTTGTGACTACAAGGGTAACTTGTATACATCATCAAAAAGGTTAGGAAGAGGCTATTCAAAATTCTAAAAATCCAATATGGCGTTCATAAAAAAAAACGAAATTGATGAGTTGCGAAAAACGAAACGTCTTAGAGGATATCCAACTATGCCAAAAGATAAAGTTCAACAAGTTCCAATGAGAATCTATTTACAGATTTTTTCTAACCTTGAAAAAAACTCTCAAAAGTGATGGAAGTCAGGTGATCAATTGATCACAGTGAATATAAACCTCTGAAGGGATAGTAGATTATTGATAAACAAATTGCGATTCGTTGCCCGACATAGAACAATAATTATTCTCGAACATTCATCTTATTGTTCAACCGCATTAATGTTGTATAGAATCATGAGGTATATAGAAAATATGGACGTTACAAACTTTGTAATTTTAAATGAAACATTCTATATATTTGGGCATTTTTGGATTCCTCATTTAATCTTAGGTCGACATGAGGAATACATAGGCTGGAAGCTACCGTTTTCGAGTTATTCAACTGTTTTTGAAAAATACCACGTTGCAGTCCTCTGGATACAGCCGTGTAGTACCTAAACTATGAGATTAGAAGCATGCGGTTTTGGCAGTTCGTTTTGTCACTAACCGTCTTATTATTTTCACTTATAATTACACGAGATCTTTTTTTTGTCGAAGTAAACTTGACATGTATTAATGAGAATTTTGTTGCCTGGCAATTTGACGAAAAAAACTGCCCCGAAAAAATTACGAGTCCGCAGGACGAGTAATTTTTTCTGGCAGTTTTTTGAGTTGAATTGCCTAATGGCAACAAAATTCGAATTATAAATGTCAAGTTTACTTCGACAAAAAAAAAGCTGCAGTTGGCATGAGAAATTATACCAATGGCATTGCGAGTTACTTCAAAGTTTTATAGTTGTTCTATGGTTGCTGCTCCTGTTATTAGAGAGTTTATGCTAGTTTGCTTTCAACAAGAATAGGTAAATTATCAGTTCTATGCTTTCAAGGCTTCATTCTCAGATTAGCACAGAACAACTATAAACCAAAGAATAATTTCTAAGTATTCTTTGTTATAAACTATTAATCCTTTTAGGTTAGATTGCATTTTGTTTTGAAAAATGAAATCTCAAACGGAATATAAATTAAAATCGGCCCCAGAAGATGCTATATCAGCCGTTAAATTTGGACCGAATACTAGTCAATTCCTACTTGTTAGTTCTTGGGATGGATCAGTCCGTTTGTATGATGTTACAACAAACAATTTGCGACATAAATATATGCACGATTCTCCGGTGCTTGATTGCTGCTTCACAGTATGTTACTAGTAAAATTAGAATGAATGAACTTTTTTATTCAACATTGTTATATTTTAGGATGCAGTTCATTCCTACAGTGGAGGCTTAGATAATACCCTAAAGTCTTTCGACTTCAATACAACTTCGGGTAAGATACAAATGGGACCAAAGAATATGAGTGACACTAATCAGTATATCAATAAATCCTCAAAATAAAAGGATCTTTATTTAAAAGTTGCTTGTTCAGCAGGTAGCACGTCTCTCATCCATTGTGTCAATATCAATTATAAGTATGATTGTGGTCTGTTCAATATTGCCACAGTTAATCCAGATTATTTTAAATTTCCCTTGAACAATTCTATCTATATATAGGCTCTATTAATTAAAGCAACTTGCATCAGTTCATTTACTAAAAATTTGTTGGGGGCACATTTTTCAACAAATTTTGTCCAGCTATCGATAAATTAAAACAATTATTGTTACCTATACTTTCAAGAAACGCCAAGACATCATCCTCAAAACTCACTGACCTGAAGTTCATAATCATGTTGGATAATTCAACTAATTTTTTTAATCAAAAACATTGTCAGCAGTAGTAGTTATTAGTTCTTGTGCATCTTTTATACACAAATCTGTTCCAATTGTTAATTCAATATCAAATAAAGAAAACAAATTGTCTCAACCACAATGATTACTATATCTATCTACTTAGTACTATATCTCCAAGCCAACTTGAAAATCTTGAAAGTATAGTTTGGAGCATATTTATATCCTCATGTCGAAGTTGGTCAGGATAAAACACCATGGATGTGGATGAATTTCCCAAAAAAAATAACATCTAAATTCCAGAATTTCTTGTGAAAGTCTAAAATTACAACAAAAGCAAGGGTCTAAGTTAATAAATCAATTCTGAAATTTGTTTTTCTCAAACATTTTTCCTGATATCTTTTTTTTGTCTGCAGAGAGTACTGTGGGTAACCACAGCAATGCTATCAAATGTGTAGAGTATTGCAGTGATGTAAATGGAATCCTAACTGGTAGTTGGGATTGTTATGTAAAATTATGGGATCCCAGAACACCTATGTGTAGTGGCAGTTACAATCAATGTGAGAAAGTGTACACTATGAGTGTCTGTGGGGAAAAACTTGTTGTAGGAACTGCCGGACGTAAAATTTTAGTTTGGGATATTCGGAATATGTCTTATACACTTCAAAAGAGAGAATCGAATTTGAAATACCAAACCAGGGCAATTAGGTGTTTTCCTAATAAACAAGGATTTGTTCTAAGTAGTATCGAAGGTAGAGTTGCGGTAGAATATTTGGATACAAATCCTGAAATACAAAAGAAAAAGTATGCTTTCAAATGTCACAGAATCAAGGAGGACGGAATGGAAAAAATTTACCCAGTAAATGCTATAAGGTAAGATTTTAGTTTGAAAGAAATTTTCTTCAATGTCAATATTTTTTATATTCTTTTCCAGTTTTCACCCCACCTACAATACTTTTGCCACGGGGGGCTCTGATGGATATGTGAATATTTGGGATGGATTCAATAAAAAAAGGTTGTGCCAATTTCATCAATACCATACTTCCGTTACTTCTCTTAGTTTTAGTCATAATGGTAAGTTTTCTTTATTGTATCTACACTTTTCAGCAAAAGCCTAAATTAATGAAAAATTATATTTATATTGGTTAGATGCACGAGCTAGAAGGCATCTAGTTCTTTAGCGGTGTATAGAAGGGTCTTGTGAGTTAGAGTGAGCCAGACCCATTATATTGTTTTGCAAGAGAAACAATTGAACCGCTATAGTATCATCTAACGGTATGGGATTCGCGCAGGCCGACTAACTTACTCCATTGTCTAGTGTCCAGTTACAGAGGAGAGTTGTAACGAAGCTTAAATTTTGAAATATCATTTATTTTAGATCAGGCAGTAAATACGAATATTACACGTAAACTCCGTTTGAACAGTTCATAATTTCAATAGATATGCGTGAGCTCCGAATTTATATTCCGTGATTGTCACTTTTCTAAATCTCCGTAATTTTGAATAAGTGTGATTATTCAAATAGATGAATCGAATCCATGCCCGTTTAAAAATTGCATTCATTCCGATTAACTTATGTTGTAAAAAACGGGGATCTGGTAAGTTAACGCATCAAAATTTGAACAACCTTATATATAAAAAGGGCGAACAACCAAAAAACTCCGATAACAGTTGTTTATTGCGCCGAGAGGAACTACTGTGATATCATGTGAGCGAATTTTAGATCTAAAAAGTAGCGTCACTTTTAAGCATTGTTCGAGACATAAGTAAAAATCACAAAAGATCGTCCTCTTTTGTGATTTTGATTATCAATCAGTGCAGGTACTCTTTTGTTATTTTGATTATCAATCAGTGCAGTAAAAAACCCTTGGAAGTTGATTGTCACTCTCCAGTGGCGAATCAAATCTATTCCAATAAACATTTGCGATACCATACCGGGAAGTACTAAAAATTGACCTTCCTTATCCTGCGAGGCTGTGGTACATTTAATATAGTATCCTCTCTGTATATTAATAATAGTTCCATCCGCTAAGCTAGCCTTTTGACAAGTGCGGGTTTCCGGAATATTTAGTTCATTACAATAATCGGCGACGTCATCATTGATATAGGATTTAACCGATCCCGTATCAATTAAAGCGGAGAATTTCCTTGATCCGATTTTCACCTCTAAATGTATCCTCGGATCGGGCAACGCTTCGGCAAGCGTGGATACATTTCCGGTGACAGGCAACGGACTTATAACGTTCCGACGAAGCCTGCCTTGGCGTCGGACGTTCGGGCGTTTCCCGAAAATGCCTTCTGGCATCCACAATCCTTGGTTAACACGCCTTGTTTTCCGCATTGGGAACAAAATTTTCTAAAGGGACCCCTGCATTGGAACCGCCTGTGTCCTTTCCCTCCACATCTCCAACATATCTCCTGGGCCCTGGATCCCGTAGGAGTAAGAATCATGTTGATATCGCGAGGCGGGTTGGTGTCTTTCGGTACCTTGGACGTCGCTTTAGTATGCACCAGTTCTTGCTCTACAATTTCATATTCCTCACATAATCGGATCAATTCGGCGAGAGAAGTAAAATCCCTGGGCCGTACATATTGTCTCACATCCGGGCGGAGATTTTTATAAATCCTTGATAATTCTTCGGTTTTCGACAATACTTGTCCACGCCTGCATAAAGTTTGCAGAGCAATCACGTAGTCCTTAGAGGACTCTTGCGGAGCCTGAACCCTTTTTATAATGGAATCCAGGATATCTCGGCGATAGTTTGTCGGTAGAAAATACAGTTCGAAATCGGCAATGAAGTCATCCCACGTGACCCATTGTCGGTTATTATTCCGGTACCACAATAAAGCTTGCCCTTTCAGCACTTCCGATAATACATGAAGACAGTCTGTATCCTCAATTCCGTACGATTCTTTCAATTCGGAAAATCGTTCCAGGAATTCTAAACTATCCTTCTTTCCTTCAAAATGCAAACCCCATTTTCGCACCTGGTCCATGAGCTTAGATCGATCCCTGTTGTCAGGGGGGGATGGAGGGATTTGAGAAAATTCTCCTCCCGACGTGAGATCTCTTTCTTCATCTGCTGTTCTGGGATGAGTTCGGTAGTACTCCACCAATCGCTTTCTCATGTCATCTACTGTTCCCATCAGGCTGAGTCCAACTTTGAACAGTTCTACTTCCAGTTCCTCCTTCCTTTTTGTGTAGATTCAAGATACTCTACTATCCCCTATGGATCTAGAACCACTTTCTTCCACACTCATTTTATAAGGCAAAGACACAAAAATAAAATTTCCAGATTTTTTTTTTCCAAGTTTTGTTCGGTTTTTTTTTTCTTTCAAAGTCCCCTTTTAGGGAAACTTACGGTCCCTGCTCGGGCGCCATTTTGTAACCAACTTCCGCCCAAATGACTAATTTTGGTGGAAGATTATTTGTCCCCTAAGGTTACGGTAGGGTCATGTACCTTAGCAGACCTGCCTGGGTTTCTTACAAGTAAGAAGGTCAGAGTTCTTCTAGTTTAGTTTTGTGGTTGGTATTTGAGAAATGCTCTTCCTACAGAAGAATAATGTCTTTGCCTTGAATAAAATGATGACGAACCTTTGTAGCTATTTATTAACAGAAATAAATCATTAACTATTTACAATATTATATACAATTATCAACAATCAAAATATCTATACAGACTTTTCACTGGAAATGACAACATTTATAAGACAGTGATATTCGGTCATCCCTATATGACGTACGCTATTCGATTATTAAATCCAAATGATTCCGCGAAAGTTTTTTATCAGGCTCACTAACAGCTGGTATCTCGATTAGGTCAATATACCCTAACACGATGTAAAAAATGAGAATATCATATTGTACACGTCTTCCTGAATTCGACTCGGAAATCTGTTTACTTGAGAGGTGACCAGGCACCCGTGTACTAAACTGTGTCTCTCCTTATGACAATTTATTACGCCTCGGTTTATATTTTGGTTTAATAGAAATACGGAATCAGTGTTCGGAAGAACAAATTACTATTAAATTGTTCACGGGGAATCTCTAACTTGAAATGGAACTCAATCTCTTTACGGAAATTCTTAATTGTTAACTAAACTGGTATTCATCATTGTTGTCGTTCATATGAAACGACTGTCAACACTGAATCGTCTCGTAGAATTTGATTGAAAATTAAAACAAAAATTGATTCTTCACGGAAAATATTATTAAATCATGAACGGAACAGCTCTTCTCAATATATTCAGAAAAAAAACAATCGTCAACACTTGACTGTTTTCTAGAATTATTGAAATAGACTCAGATTCAAATAGTGACGGAAAATAATAACTAATTATGAACAGTACGACGCTTCCCTATCTATTCAGGAAAACAATCGTCAACACTTGACTGTTTTCTAGAATTATTGAAATATACTCAGATTCAAATAGTGACGGAAAATAATAATTAATTATGAACAGTACGGCGTTTCCCAATATATTCAGGAAAAACAATCGTCAACACTGGACTGTTTTCTAGAATTATTGAAATGTAAATTCAGATTCAAATAGTGACGGAAAATAATAATTAATTATGAACAGTACGGCGTTTCCCAATATATTCAGGAAAAACAATCGTCAACACTGGACTGTTTTCTAGAATTATTGAAATGTAAATTCGGCAATTGAATCTTTACGGAAAAATTATTAGTTAGCAAAGTCGAGAATATACTTACTCTCCATTTATCGGATTAAATGGAAAAACTCTACTTTCGGTATCTCGGGTTTACTGCTTCAGCTACGGTGGTCTCCTCGCAAGTGATTTTTAGATGGGAGACCGGCCTCCTTTTATACTCTGAAGTTGACACGTCATGTCATTGAGAATGTCGCCGGAACGCGGACTCGCTTATCAGGAGCTACACTCTGCTGTCGTGTTTCTATACACATAGTGTAACAAAGTTTGATTCCTTTATTTCGGTAGAGGTGACTTACTTGGGCAATAATATTAATTAGTAACGACGCTTCGTTACACCGTAATTTTGAATAAGTGTGATTATTCAAATAGATGAATCGAATCCATGCCCGTTTAAAAATTGCATTCATTCCGATTAACTTATGTTGTAAAAAACGGGGATCTGGTAAGTTAACGCATCAAAATTTGAACAACCTTATGTATAAAAAGGGCGAACAACCAAAAAACTCCGATAACAGTTGTTTATTGCGCCGAGAGGAACTACTGTGATATCATGTGAGCGAATTTTAGATCTAAAAAGTAGCGTCACTTTTAAGCATTGTTCGGGACATAAGTAAAAAACCCTTGGCACAAAATAAAGAATTGGTGGAGCGGACTTGACCAGAACCTCGAAAACATATAAAAGCAGTGACAGACAAAAGATCGTCCTATTTTGTGGTTTTGATTATCAATCAGTAC
The DNA here is from genome assembly GCA_958510875.1 of Endomychus coccineus. NCBI lineage: Eukaryota > Metazoa > Arthropoda > Insecta > Coleoptera > Endomychidae > Endomychus > Endomychus coccineus. The sequence goes on along the minus strand of OY294067.1, from coordinate 122,989,556 downwards.
AGGTACTCTTTTGTTATTTTGATTATCAATCAGTACAGTTACTCTTTTGTGATTTTGATTATCAATTAGTACCGTTAAAGTGTGACACGCTCAGTACCGTTACTCTCTTTTTTTGTATGATATTTGAGATCCATTGCTTGCAGTATTTTAAATTGTTATATTTGAGTTTATCCCGTCATAGGTCGGATCGCGCACGATTTAAATCCGCAGGTGAATTGAAATATTCAAATAATTGTATGGTGTGTACAGAGTGTGTATGTTTGAACGACAAGGGCGTCTTTGGTATATTTGTGCACGCAGTGTCTATCCCGGAAGTATAAGTATATCCTGGACGACCAAACCGCCAACGGCTTGTGCACGCTGTGTCTATCCCGGAAGTATAAGCTGGGTTGGTTGTGTGATTGATAATCGTAATTACAATTACCCCTTATCCGTATGAGAAGTCCCCGGCCAACTAGGGACAAGGCTATCTATAGGTAGCATAGTGACAGGCATTGTGGTGAGGACCCTAGCAGAACTCCTCAAAAAGAAGTAAACCTTTAGAAAAATCTGGCGCCCGAGGATTTGAAGTTTACCGCAATAAGCAGTTTACCGAAAAGCGACAAGGTACACGTCTTGTGAGTTAGAGCGACCCAGAGGCATTGTATTGATTTACAAGAGAAAACGAATTGAGCACCATAGTGTGTTGTATTTAATACTATGCGATGTGCGCAAGTCAACTTGCACACTTCACTTAGGGCTACGGCAATAACTCGCAATAGAAGCACGGTTGAACAATCATCAATAACGCATAGTTCTGTCCGAGATATACTTCATACCTTTCGTTTGGCCTACGATATACTCGAACATGACGATGAATATACAAAATTTTAATTCGTCAATTAACAAAACAATGTTCCAATCTTCAATTTGCCAATTAATATGTTCTCTGGCAAAAGCTAATCTTCTCTGCCGTGTTCCACAGACAATCTACGGTCAGTTGTTGACACTCTGGTGCGAACATTATGTTCAACTAGTCGTCTAATAGTATACTCGTATGTGCAAACTCTTGTTGTATGAACATCAGTGAATTGCAGTTGAAGAATTCTTGGCGTGGTAAAGCGTGGTGCGCAGATCAATATAGAACGATCCTCAACAATATTAGTTGCCTGTGGTCTGCCTTTTCCTGGTTTTTTAACGTAATCGTTAGTCTCTACCTATCGTTGGAACATCCTAGATATTGTTGTATGAGACACCATCTTCCAAGTTTACGTTTTGTCAAACTTTCAGTAGACAAATCACAATTTCAGCACATTCATCAAGACTTGAATTTCTTGCCGCAGAAGTTTAAAATGTATCATTCAAGTATATATATCATTCGTTATTTTTTTTGTTCCAACAAATCATTAAAAAAAATGTCAACTCCAACCTTTGATTCCCCTTAAGCATTATGCGGCCCAATTGCACAAATTTCTCTGTAATACAGGCTTGAATTTTAAAAAAATAATTAATGAGTGCCGAAACTGATCTGGAACGTAATCGAACCATTACGTTCACATGTGATGGTTCGATCAATGAGTGCATAATGGAAAATACCTAAAAATGTTGTACAAAAACTTCAGCGTCATATTAAAAAAAAAAGTTGATCGAAAACGAAACGTCGTATATTGAATCTGATATTAACACAAGAAAGCTTGTAAAAATTTTGTTTTTATTTTGAATAGAATCAGCCATTACATGATGAAAATACATTCTAAACTTAATTAAAATAACTATTAATAGTTCGATATTCACTAATTATTAAAAATCGAACTTTTAAAAGTTATCTTATTTGAGTTTTTCATTTTGTTCCATTTCTGACGGTATCACTAGAGCAGCCACTATAAATAAGAAATATTCACCCTTATTCACTAGAAATACTCTTAAGTAACCATCACCAGAGTAAACTAGATTTACTCTGATAATGGCTACTTGGTAGCTGAAATGTTCTCAATACTTTAAGAGTATTTCTAGTGGATAAGGGTGAATATTTCTTATTTATAGTGTTATAGTGTATCCACAGTGTCAACTCTTTTATAGTTTACTAGAGCAGCCAATTTATTGAATTTCAAATTGAATATGTTATTTTCAACAGGATCTGTATTAGCGATCTCATGTTCGTACTTCTTGGAGGAAGATAATCCACCAAATCCACTTCCTGAAGATGCCATCTACATAAGATCAGTCACAGATCAAGAAACTAAACCTAAGTACAGTAATGCTTAATTTAATGTTTAAGTCTTAAATTTAAAGTACCTATATTAACAGATGTAATTATTTCACAAAACAAATCATGTGCGATACTTAAAGTTAATAATAAACAGCTATCAATGTGATGAAAAAACTGGAAGTGCTCCATCTTGCGGCAATATTACAGGCATCGGCATCGTTGCAACTCTGGACGCATCCTCGAGCATATCTGCAGGTTGAAACAAGTTTGATGAATATTTTCCAATCAAAGACATTAATGATACCTAATTGATAATAAGTTAAAACATTGTAATTTGACTTGAACAACAATTATTATTAAATAAAATTATAAAAGCAGACAAAAGTCTTTCTTGTGTAGCATACAATTGCATTCAAATACACTTTTGATATTCCAATGATATTCTGTACGTTGTTGAATTCATTAGCAAATAGAGATTTAGTATCAACGTACTGAACGCATCATATCTAACTTAAATAAACCCATCATCAGCTGATTCTTACATTATAAATAAGAAACAATCATCCTTATCCACTAAAAATACCGTTAAGTACTGAGGACCTTCCAGCTACCAAGTAGCCATCATCAGAGTAAACTACTGTACTCTACTTGTACTTTAATAGTATTTTTAGTAGATAAGGGTAATTGTACTCATATTGTATCCACACTGTTGACTATTTTTATTAGCCGAATCTTAGATAAGCCGCGAACTATAAATGGCTACATCGCAAAAAACCGTCTCATCCAAGAAGACAAGAGACCAAACATTCTATCGAGACCTGTGTAGTGAGATGAGCCAGGATATGGACGAAAGCAGCCGGTTCTTACAGTGCAGCATGCGAGGCATACCTAAGTAGCGTCTACTGGGCATGGATCACGTGGATGTGAAATTGAAATATCTTATGTTTGTTGAAAGCTTACAAAAATCCTAATAGAGCCTTTACTAGGCCGTTACTAATTAACATAACCAGAGGAAAGCGAACTTTCAGAATTAAAGACATATTTTTCTAGATTTAATCAACACTTTACGTACCGCTTTAATTAATACAAAAACCGTAATTATTAATAATAAAAATAAAAACGAAAATCTTGGATTAATTATGGCTTAATTAACTATGCATTACCAGGAAAATTTAAACAGGTAAACTTTAATAGTTGCCTAACATTGTAGAATTTAGATATAAATTTATTTCTTAAGGGCATAAGTTAAACAATTTAATTACATCAAACTAACTAAAGCAAAATACTACGAAAATGCAATAAGAGAAGCTGAAAGCGACAAAAATACGGGAAATTATTAAAGATAGCACTAATAAATCTAAAGATGAACATACTACTAGTAATGATATAATTAACGAACAAGGTAAAAAATAAAAGACCAGAACATAATGACTATCGCAGAAACATTCAACGATTTCTGCTGCAATATTGGCAGAAATATGCATAATAAAACGAGGAATATTTCAGACTATCAAAACAAAACCATATTTCAATTTAAAAAGCAAACGTCTATATTTCTCTCCAACAAATTATAGGAAGTGATCACTTAAATCTATTCATTACATAATAAAAAAGCAAATGATACTATGGAACTTACAGTGCAACACATACAAAATTTAAAATATATTTTGATTCCATTAATTTACATGAAGCTAATATTAAAAACAGAAATTGTTAACTCTTCAATCGATAATCATTGTAATTGTGAGAAACTTAAAATATTATTCACATGAGATGTAATGAACATATTCCTGTTTTAGTGAAGCAAATTTGAAAACTTCATGTATTCAAAGAATTGAGAACTTTCTGGAATTTCAAAGATCTAAGAAATGTATACTATAAATTTTGAAAAATCATGGCTTCCGGATGGATTCCGCGTCATAATAGCTCGACTTGATGCCCTGAAGATGCCACCTGTAATGGTTTTCGAAACGTCGGCATCAAGTCGAGCTATTGTGATGTGGAATCCATCCGGAAGCCAAGATTATTCATGATTAGCTATCCGCGGAAGTCTACCATTCAAGATATAATGTAATTCCACAATTATTAATATAATTTGTTATAATCGGTTGAGGAAGGGCATACAACTTAAACCTCTTTTTAAGGTACAGAAAAAAAATCTGAACATATTTTAAACAAAAATTGTAGATATCCTACTCTTTTACTCTTTAGTGAAACTGAATTATCAGAGACAACTATATATAAAAACCACAATTTTAAACTTATATCTTAATAAAAACGTTACTGTTATAACGATTGCGCATACTTATCCAACCAAGATGAAATTTAATACAGATTTCGTAATTGCCAGAGCAACGAAAACTACTTTGGATCAAAATTCCACTCTACACTACCAACATAAATCCGAAAATAAAAAGTAGACACAATTTTGAAAAAATGTTGGATAATTACTTAATCCATAATAATTCATCACAAATACTCAATTATTTTCAATAACATTGATGAATGACTACAGGCATTGCTAAATTCAAAATTCACAATTATTTATGAAAATAACTACTCTTACTATGTTTTACGTTTCATTAATTACAATAACATTATATCACTTATTCATGTAATTGTTTTACCTGTAAATGAGAATGTATAAGAGTGTTATGCGTTGCAAAATGGCTTCCTACGTGAATGTTTATATTGGTGATGAAGGTTTAAAATTTTATTTTCTATCGGAACAGATTACAGTACCTACAGACGACTTACAAGGAAATGTATACATATTCTGCAAATACTATAATTTTATCCTCAATTTTATATAATTTTAAGAAGTATTAATGTATTAATTTTGTCGTATCCAACAACTATAACGCTAGTTTTTAATTTATGTTTAAGCGATCCGGTAGTTGGAGGAACACAAATGTTCCTTGCATACGTTCAACATCAATTGAAAAATTTAAATAACACGTTACTTGCACCAGCAGCATGTGTGTTTATGATAGTTGGTGTTGATTCAAAATTTAAAGAGGTTCATATTTGTCCTGTATCAAAAATAAATCAAGAATTATTGTATTTCAATTATTTTGAAATTAGAACAAATTGGATACAAAATATTCTATATTATAAGTGACAATAATGTACTCAACATCAAAGACATGAACAATTTTTCTAAACATATCAAGTTACGTATCTTGTATCCTCATCCAGCTGATAATTCAAGACCATTATTTTATCTATTCGATTCGGTTCACATTCTCAAATGTATAAGGAATAATTGGCTAAATTCAAAACCCTAATAAATTATGCAGTATCGCAACTTTGACTGGGGAGATCTAGCGATTGATGGGAGATCTCTAGCAGCAACGAGTGAAAAATCTGCTGACGTTCAGCAGACAAGACATACGGAATCTTGTTGCATTGCTGACCGGACACGCCCTATGCAACAAACACCTCTACACGATGGGACTGGTAGATCAGCCCACTTGCAGGGGTTGCGGCGTGAAAGATGAGAAACCTATGCATGTGCTGTGTCAGTGCACGGCATACACGGTAGGTCGTCGGACATACCTCGGAGACGATAAGACTACACCCGAGGAAATTAAAAGTATCCCCTATATCAGGTTACTGAAATTCATAGAATACACCGGACTGATGAGGAGGTAGAAACAAGTGAGGGCACAATAGGACTATAATGACCGCAGTGCTGTGGGGCTCCCTTAGGAGAGAGAACCAACCTCACGGAGGAGGGGTTTTAGTCGGTAGGAATCCGGCACACCCGGGAGCACGGGCACCCGAGGCGTCTATGCAAGATATCCCCTCCTCTACGCAAAAAAAAAAAACTTTGACTGGGGAGACGGGAACATTACCATATTTTATCCTTTAAAAAAATGCATGAATTAGAACATGATAAGTTGTCAAAATTTGGATATTCTTTGAATTTGAAATCACTGTATCCTACAAATTTCGAACGTCAAAATTAGCCCTTAAGGTATTCAATGAAAATATAATACAGGCTCTACTTCAATTTGATTGAAATATAGAGCATTCCAAATCCACAGCTCAGCTTATAAATAATATAATATTAACTTGAAGGAAAAAAATGAATGTAAAAACTTCCCTCAAAGGGTAACGATTAAGGGACATTTTCCAGGAACCTACCGTCAAAGGTTAGAGAATGATTCGAAAATCAAGTCTTAAAGAAATTTATTAAATATGTTGGATACGTGAAAGTATGGTTCGGCTTTAAATAAATTAACAACACGGAATTTTAGAAATAATTTCGTATTGTTTCAATGAGCTTAATTTAAATTACATATTACTAGGAAAATTTCAAACAGATCCATTAGAAGACAGGTTTTTTCCATTAAAAAAACCAAATAGGGCGCAGCTAAGAACAATAAATTACTATGAAGAGGAGCGTGAAAAATCTTCCATCACTGTCGTTAGAGACAGTGTCTCAACAGTCAATATTTGTAGATAAACGGAGCAAAGATTAAGCACCTGTAAGTCCAAGAAGAAAACGAAATAATTTAGTATAAGTGATTAATGTAAATGTGTTACTTTTACTGATGTTCTAGATGAGGTGAATGTTATAGTTACAGTTTTTGATGAACTGAATAATTTTGTGTTATTATATTTAATATGCAATATTCAAAGGAACTATAGTGTGTAAAGCAGTGATATTTGGAATCTCTGAACAATATTTACAAAAAATAATGTACGACCATAAATATAGTACTAGGAAAAAAACAACCGCCCCCTCAACATTTTTTTGATTATAACCATCAATTTGATTACAAAAATGTTAATATTTTAACTAAAGAAACCAATTATTATAAAAGATCTATTCTGGAGATGATTCACATAAAACGTGACTCCAAGTCTGTAAATCATAGATCTGACGTTCAATCAGTATGTCAGATCTATACTAATTCAATTAATTAAAATCCTTGCAAATTCCTACATGCGTCTTTATAATGTTAAAATTATATTTTAGGTAGAATGCTCAAATAGCAATATTTCTAATAAGGTCTGACAACCTTTTCCTATTACCTCATAAATCTTGAACATCTGGTTCGAAAGTGGATTCTTGATTCATATACTTAAAATATTAATGTGTTTTACAATTTCGATTACTGGTGTTTCTGTTCGTTCCGGCGATGTGGGCATTTTTAATTGAAATTAGTGCGATAAGGACGCTTTGTGCTCGATACAATTAGTTTTAAGAAATCCCGTTTTAGACATTGCTACGTCTTCTGATGATGATCGTGATACCAAAACGTACGTAAAGACGAAAATAATAAGCGTATGTGTAAGTGTGACCTATTTCACGATAATTTATATATAATTCATACCTGGGTCAAGAATCATTATTAATTAAATCTTGCTGTAGGAAAATAAAAAGGTTACCGATTATCATAGTGAAATCCACCACAATGAGACATTCGAACTATTTCGGTATCGGTTGTCAACGTTCCACTGTCCAATGCACAGCCTCTTACGACAAATGTATCTTTGTTGTCATCTGGAATAAAAAAAATTTCTGGAAGATATTTTCGATGGACTCAATTCAGTTCATTAAAGACAAATGGAGATAATACTCTTGGCAGAATCATATCAATACTTTTTAAAAACGAAAAGCAAGTATGGAATTGCTTATTTTTGCAATAACTTTATGTCATATATATATATAAATAGTAATAAGGCGATACATTTTTTAACAGGGTGTAAAAAAAGTGTTTATTTAAAAATAAGACATTCTAATTTGAATTTTTTCAAAGGTTTCCTAATGGTCCTAAGGGCCCATCAAAAAAATCGATTTTTTTTATTTCTCTGACTGACGATTTTGACCAAATTTTGTCCCAGTACTTCTACTACAATATATACCCATTATTTGAAACTTGAAACATATTTCAAAATTATCCAGTAATATGGCTACAGCCTATTTTCTACTCTACTGAATATTAAACAAAAATGGCTCATTTTTTGAAACTAGATTATCCGACAACGGCTGCTCTAATAAAATGTTGACAAGAATAATTCCTTTTTACTTCCTTCATTATACATAGTATATAGTGTTAGGGGAAGTATTGTAATTAGGCTAAAAAAATGTTACCGCATTTTCGCGATTATATCAGCATGTCTGAATCGATCTACACTAGACACGAGTGGTGTGGTGTCTGACAGTTTAATATAATCATTTATTTATTTACACCACACTCCACAGAGTGAACACTGATTGCATCTTTACATTTCGATGAAGTCACTTGAATCTTAAAATGAGAATTTCTGCAAGTTAAATATATGGGTGTGACTTATTATAACCAGAAAAACACGGTTGATATTATGGTTCAATAAAATAATTTTCGGAAAGTCCTGCTGGTCAAATAAATGATTGTAGGAACAGTAAATATATTGCAGCTGATTTAGGAATCGCTAATGAAAGACGTTAAATTATATTCTATGTTGCACTGAAATTTTATCCAAATGGTCTACATAATGTATTTCACAACTCTATGTTTCATAATGACACCGTTGTCAGGGTGACTCGCAATTATGCACACTATAATAAAATAACCTTCTTTTATACAACACTTGTTTCCACATGAACTATCAAAATGCACCACGAATCAAGAAGTTTCGGACACTTCTGCAAGTTAAATATATACGTCTGGTGTATTTTATGACCAGAAAAACGTGGTTGTCTTATGGTTCAATAATAATACCATAATTCTATTTGAAAAAATGGAGTTTGATGTCAGAAATACCACTCGAAACGAGGCTACCGCGCCTAAAAACATTGTTCCTATTTTCACCACTTTAAAGCGATCTGCATAATTTCAAATCTATACGACTGATAGAAACAGCGCTATAGTCTTCACAGTGGGTTACACACAGACATCATGTGAAAAATAGTCTAGATCGATTCAGAACTGCTCAAAACGGATATATTCGCGATAATCTGGGAATTTTTTTTTGCACCGATAACAATACTTCCCTTACACTATGTACTACGACGTATAGTGAGGGAAGTAAAAACACCTGTAAAGACTTCAAATTATACTCTATATCATTGAATATTATATTTCCATTTGAAAAACTGAAGATGGACATCAAAAGTTGTAAGGGGGCTACTGCGCCCAAAACTATGCAGTTCCTATTTGGACTACTTTCGAGTGATTTTAGAAAGGGCTCATAACGGATACTTCTTCGAAAATTTGGAAAAACATTGTTAGAGTGATCATAATATTTTTCTTATACAATAAGGGAAGTAAAAATGAGGTACAATATTTTGGCTTCATGTATGGTATATTTTAAAATTATCATATGTCATGAAATTATACACAATATATTAACAATCATTGATTGAATAATATAAATGGATAAGTTTAAAATATTTTAACTCTACATTACATACAGTATTATATATTTTAACACAATAAAAGTAGCTAATTGTAATTGTGTTAAAATCTTTTTTGTAACCAAATGGAGGATTTTGTGTGTAAAAAGCATTAGAAATATATTCAAATTTAGAACGAAATCGAAATAGCGCTTAAAATTTTTTTAATTGTAATATCGTCAAGCAAAACCTCAGAGTTGAATTGAAAGTTTCAGATTTCGGAAAAGGAAAAAAAGATTTCGACGTGGCAGAAATGTGACTTTCATCTACACAATTTGAATAGTTTTTAACTCGTCAACATATTTACAGATATCTACTGAAGTTTCTTAAAAAATTAATGCAATGTATTATCACTTCACTCAAAAATGTTCACTGTCAGTCAATTTTAATTACAGTCAATTGTCTTACATATTGTATTCAAAAATACGTGATGCGCTATTTTTTTAAACGCGAACTGGGTGGAAGGAATGCTTCACGCTGCTCTCACGAGCGGCGCCACTTGTACATTTGCACGCTGCTAATCGCTAATCGAATCAATTTTTGGTAGGTATTCAATATTTTCGACTTTTGGTTAAGAATGTGTTTTCCAGAATTATACAAATTCGTTCGTTTTTCAATGATATCATTTACTTTCATGATAACCAAATAGCGCCAATAACGTAATGATCATATCTGAGCGAATCGGAATTTAATATTTAAAATTAATAAATAGTTTTTAAGAATATTGCGTTTCAGAATTCAAACGGAATATTGTTAAAGACTGCTTGTGTATTTTAAATATTAAATCCCGATTCGCAATATTAATATCAAGCTCCCTCTTAATTATGGTGACATGGTCCTTGATGGCAAAAGTAAAAATTATCTTTCTCAAGAAACGAAACAGTTGAATAATAGTTAGTAAGATATAACTTAATGTGGATCTTTTCCGTTTACTCTCAATTTTGATCAGAAAATGGTAAACCTCCTTCACTCTAAATATTGACTCATTTTCTCAGGGTAGACCTACATACGATCATATCGTTGAGAAGATGAGTTGATTCTCTTTGGTAGAAAACTGTATTTCTTGCAAAAAAGAGGTTGCTAGACTTCAATCTCAATTGATAATAATGTAAAAAAATGTGAATATGTATGTTATTTCATGCTTACCATATACTCCATTAATTTTAACACAAGAAGTTGCCGGAAACAGTCCATCTCTTCCACGCCTACCACCCATGCAAGGCGATTCAAATATATCCGTCGTATAATTATTATGAAACGGATCTTCACATGGTGGATAATCGTTGTTTACAGAAACGCATTTGAAACAGTCTATGGCTGTAAGAGAATAAAATACGATAGAATAATAATATTTACGGTAACAAAATACAATAATCGAAATTCATGAATTAGAGGGAAATGAACAGGCGGTGATAAAACAGGAACCCTTCTGCGGTATTGAAACACACATTATACAGAGGAAATCTTCCGAACAGAAGACAGCACTAAACACTCGAGTTCTCTTCCGTGACGTAAACAGTCCAAGATCTTCCTAGACAAATGTGTGAAAATTATGCCTTGAAAACCGGAATAACCTAAAATCATAACAGGATCATGACCGGGGACCGTATTGGCATTATCTCCTAGGAGAAGACGCAATGTGTCATCGTAAGAGTTTCTGACATTATATTTCGTAGAAAATGTATTAGTTAAAATTGTTTTCATTAGTTCATCGGATATTTTAAGAGATGGAATGATACTACTGGGCTGATTGGTTTATTTTCCTTGTGAATTTTAATAAAAGAATATAATTTACGAGGTTGTGGATTCATGTGAGTTGAACTGTATTTTTTTTCGCGTTAGAAAGACTATTACTATGTGCCTCTTTTATTTCTTTCTGATACTTATCTGTTGAACTGTTGGGTCTTATTTCAACTTTTGTAATTACCGGTAATTACGTGAACTACTAGATGTTCTGCGTAAAATAGTTTCAGAAACTTCTTATGATTCCATTGATAAAATCCAAAATATTGTAATCCCAGATTATGCTAAATTAGTATTATTCGACGTAGAAAACCTATTCCGTAGTATACCCCCTCAGATACTTTCAATTCAACTTCTAGATAAAAATCATAGCAACAAGAATGTGTTTTGAAGTAAATAAAGAATTATGTGTTTTAATTATTGATTTTTCGAAACCAAAGTAGTGTGTCAGTTAAGCGAATGCTAAGAATTCATTCTGTATGAAATACATGCTTTACATACCGTGGCACATTAAATTATTTATAGAAATAAGGAATAATGTTCTCACAATCATTATATATTATAGTAACTTGAGTATGTCATATATTCAACTATTACCGAGTTTTCATCTTTACTGTAATAATGTAATCTGAATTCAGCGCAAGAACAAATCGAGCGTAGAGCAATGTAAAAATCAATATTTTTCCACCAACATGTTGCATTAGCGCAATGAACTTTCGAATAGAGATATAGAACGGAAACTGATAATAATTCGGAGCAGAATAAAACTTGAAAAATGTGTGCGCATTTGAAGAGATGCATCTGTGCTATGCTACAGTAGTAAAAAATTAATAACATTTAATAGACCCATTATACTACCAATATTGAATAACATATTTGATTTTGTAAACATTACAATTACTGGTGTATGACCAATGGTATTAAAAATAGCTGCTGTTATACATGGTAAAAGAACACAAAAGGTTGGGAGAGAAATTGTGATGGAGCGGAAATAATAGCTACTACAGAAATACTTAAACGTTTACAATAGAAACCGATTAAGAAGCGAAATGTCTAGAAAAGAATCAAGTCAGAAGTGTCATCAGATGAAGTTATCTGCGAAGAAAATTGACAATAATATTGAGGAAGTCAGAAGAGGTCAGGAAGAATATGAATGATTTAAGTAATAGAAGAACAGATGCAGATGCTAATGATTGAGTATGGGTTGTATGTGCGGGTAAAAAACCCGTAAATACTATTTCTCTCAGCAGTGTCATGTTGTGTCCATAAAAAAGAAAGATAATGGAGAAGAAGTGAAATTCTTTGGAAAAGTCCGTTCATTAGATTCAAATGCTTTCATTTCTGAGGAATGTTGTTCCCCTGAAACTGAGTCAAATTTTTAGCCAGCTGTTACTACGAGGGGCTTACATCGATTTGGATGATAGTTTGAACGATTATATAACTTTTTCAATTTTTTATAGTTCTTAAGTTCTGTATAGAAATGTTCCTTGAGTTTTTGTTTTAGAGAGTTGCCATTTCTTATTAAAAACTTTGTAACTTGAAGAGTTTAAAGTTTTGTTGTAAAGATTTGCAGGGAAGACCCATCTATAAATATATTCTGTCAAAATTTGAATACCTACTTAGGGTAGTGGGTATTTTCACTTTGTAAATGTTACATATAAGAACGTTTCAAATAGTGGACCATATTTTGAATTTAAATAGGGAAGCGGACACAACATTTTTTTTCTTCCATTTAAACATAGTATGAGAGGATTGTAACCGACCTGAAAAATTTGTCAGGTATTTCACAGAAATTGTTGAGATTCGGCGTGTATGTGCTTGCGGGCATAACCTACTGTGGACGATTTTCGCCATTCCTATTGGACGTAATAATTTGAAATTTTGCAAACTATGATGAAAAAAGGAACTGTAATGTATTATGGCACCTGAAAGCACATTATAATAATACATAGAAAAGTCCGCGGAATATTTTTCGGGGGTCCGCGAATCTCATGTTATATAAATTTGAAGGATATAGATTCAAATTTCTAACTTTGATTTTAAGGAGTTTGACATTTAGCTTCCTACAAAATTTCCCTTGCACTGCGGTGCATTCTCCCTCCGTTGCTGTGGCCAGCATCGCCGCTTGCTCATCACTCCGAGTACCCAAGGCAATATTCCAATATTGAAGTATCGGCCCTTCTGAAGGGGGTCCCCGTGTTCACCATTATCATCGTTGAAGAACAGGAACTTAACTCCTGGATGCACTTAGACCTCTTCATTGGGCCTATTGCATGTGCACCCCATTATCAGAAGCTTATTCTATATTAGCATAAGTTCCACAAGTTCCCCTGGAAACAGTTTTGCTTCGCCGAAATAACGGTGCTCGAGGAATATCAAAACTGGACATTCCAACATGATGTGTGAGGCACTTTCTCCCACCTCTCTGCATTGCCTACATATAGGGTCATCTGCGATGCCCATACTATGAAGGTGCTTGTCAAGACGACTGGAACCCGTGAGGATTCCAGTAATCTCCCTAATGTCCCTTCTGTTTAGAGAGAGGAGTTTCTTTGATACCTAAGGCACAAACTTTTTGATAAAGAGGTTGGCCTGTCTCATGCCACAAGTCATTTTGTTCATCTGGCCTCGAAGGACATGCCTCCAACGCAGTTTATAAAGCTACCATTGGCTCCGGGCCAACAGGGGTACCAGATGACCCCCGCCTGGCCAGGGTGTCGGCCTTTCCATTTCCTTCAACTCCACTGTGTCCTGGGACCCAGATGAGTTGAACTTTGTTTGTCCTGGCAAGTTCAGCCAGTGCATCTCTGCATTTTTTGACTAGCCTTAATGCGACTTGATAGCTCTCAGAGCCGACGAACTCTGTGCAGATGTACATAGCGTATTTATATAGTTTATTCTCAGGTTTTTTAAATCACAAGTCAGAATTTCGTAGACCTCTGCCTGAAAAACCGTGTTGTACGCGCCTACGGCCACTGATATAGTGATCCTAGACTTTTTTAGATACTGCTCCCGAAGCTGGACTTATCTTGGATCGGTCTGTAAATCATACAAGACCGCCTGGTGGGAACAGGGCAATAGTTTCGTTATTCCAATCTCCCCTATCAGGGATGAGGATCTTGGGAGAAGCGAGTAACCATGAGAATAGTGCTTTTCAGTCCAGTAACCCATGCGCCTTAACCTATACGCCGTTCTCATGGCTTCAGGTTTTATGAATAAGTGTAGAGGTGGTAGTCCATATAAATGAATGTAGAATTGAAAATACCTCAATAATGTCCAATAAAAAAGAGAGGGTATTCGAATGATGGTGGATCAAAAACGAAATATCGAATATCAAAACTGACATTACCATGATGAAGCTTATGGAAAGTTGCTCCGAAGGAGTGTTTTTAATTTTGTTCCATCTCTGACGAGAACACTAGAAAAATAGCTTGGAAATGATGCAAATTTTATACTTCAGTATGAATGGTTCTTTATAGTTATGCAACTTTTTCCCCAATTGACCAAACTGTATTTATTAGATTCCCGATATCTCTATGATATACATCCTTATCTTGGACACACTGTGAATGATAATACAATAAAAGTCCTAGTAACGACACTTGTAAAACACATATGTTGTCAATTCGAATAAACTTTAAATTTAATGACCGAGTATAATGTAACTCTTTACACGTCTTTATCGGTTTCTAATCAGTTGCAATATATTTTCGGTAGGGTGAGACAATTTTGTGATCTATGGATCACTGTTAATTTTTCATAATTCATTCTTGACGGAAAATGATTTCTCTAAAATCTGTATAATGTTTATAATTAAAAAAATATTTATAAAAAGATAATATATTATTAAAGAAGCAGAGTAATACATTACACATAAATTAAATTGTAAATCTGAACATAATAATAAGCTTCAGAAGTTGGAGAATAAAACTCAAATTTTACACAAAACTTTTAACATTTAATTTAAAAATGCTGACAAATTGTTTCACCACACTGTGGCATTATCAAAGCGAGGAGTTATCAACTGGTGAAACAATTTGTCAGCATTTTTAAATTAAATGTTAAAAGTTTTGTGTAAAATTTGAGTTTTATTCTCCAACTTCTGAAGTATTATGAATTTACACTACGTAAACGCCGAAACCATAGATATAATAATAAGCTTTTCTAAACATAGGAACGTAAGAAATATTTTTTACATAAATACACAGTTTGAATTGAGAGGAGTACAAATATAGCATTTCTATTGCTATTTGAACTATATTTGTATTAAATTTTGTTGTAATTATCCTTAATACTGCCGGTAATTGTACATTTTCGAAAGGGTTTATTCGCAGATATATGTCGAAACAAAAATGTTTAAATATTTTTTACAAAATTTAAAGATTTTTCAATTTGGTCGAATCTATGTACGTACTTAATTGTAAAACATAAAAACATTTTCTTTGCCATGCAATTCTTTCAAAGTAGCATTACAGATCAGATCAATTATTAAGTCAAGTTATTCACAATAATAAAGGTTGAGAAAGAAGAGGACAAACTCTTACCGGTGGGGACGATATCTCCACCGAAAACCAGTATGTAGGTAAGTTGGCAAGCATTAACACCGCCTATGTGAATATTTATTACGCCAAAAGTCCCCCGGCGGTGTCTCCAGAATGTTCACCAAGAACCAGCTAGGGATCGTGCGGATCCAAGAACCTTGGGTCTACAGGAATCAGGTAAGAGGCCTCACCTGTCGTGATTCAAAAGTAATATATCACTCCGGTGATATTAAAGCCAGGACATGTATCATGGTAAAGAAAAATATTAATTATTTTTGTCTTTCAGAATTTAGGACGAGAGATCTCGTCTCAATTCGAGCCCACCTCGAATTCAGGAAGAAGCAACAGGAGGTTACAATAGCTTCCTGCTATATGACACTATGACAGAAGATGAGTCTGTACCACCTCCAGAAGTCCATAGATTGGTAGAGTACTGTGAAACGAAGCTCAAAATTTGATATATCATTTATTTTGGGTAATGCAGAAAATACGGGTATTACGCATAAACTCTGGTTAAACTGTTCATTATTTCAACAAAATGCGTGGACTCCGAATATGCATTCTGTGGTATATACACGGTAATAAATATGTAGTGATTATTCTAAACCTCCGTAATTCCCAATAAGTGTAATTATTTCAATAAATGAATCGCACATAGCGCATTTATACCCGCTTCAAAGTTTGCATTTATTCCGTTTAACTCATGTTGCAAAGAACGGGGATCTAGTAAATTGACGCATCAACGTTTGAACAACCTTATATGTAAAAACTGCGTACAACCAAAAAAAAACTCTGTTAACATTCCTTTCCCAGCTGCAGAAGAATTACCGGAGCATCATGAGCGTGAATTTTAATAATAAAAAGTGGCGTCCCTGCCAAGAATTGTTCGGTACATAAGGAAAAAAGATCCCCTGCACAGAACACGGAACTACCGGAGGTACCTCGAAAACATATAAAAGACAGCGGCAGACTGATCCAGAATAATAAATTAATAGTTCTGCCCTTTCAAGTGTGCGAAATTTGTAACACCGTTCCCGTGATTCAGAGAATTAACATAAGGTAAATGGTAGCTTAATTAGTATTTGTTTTCAGGCATAACGATATACTGTATTCCGTCGTTGGTAAAAATGGTAACGCATGATATCCTATATCCTGTAGTAGTCAGTAAATTGTTACAGACTACAACTGAGTTTATCTCTCATAGGTCTCACCACGCACCGATAAAGTTCACGTTTTGAACCCACACATGAATTGGAAGATTCAAGTAATTGTGTCCGAGAGTTGTATATTTGAACGATATGGGTCTTCGGTATATTGTGCACGCTGTGTCAGTATATACACGACCATGCCACCAACTGCTTGTACACGCTGTGTTAATCCCGGAAGTATGAGCTTGGGTGGTTGTGTGCTTGATTATCGTTCCCTTGTGCCGTATGTGAAACCCCGGCCGTTAGTAGAGGGGTTATTGCAGAAAAGATAGTTGGGGTATGTTCATACAATTACCGGGGAACACGTTGATAGCTTAGGGCTGTGAATAGTAGAACGACGTCTTCGACAGAATAAACTTAATCAAATTACTAACCGAATATACCGTATGAACCACTGAAGAAATCTGATATCGTGCGATCGCAAACCTAATACAGGCCAATATTGTCCGATCCGTCCGTATTTTCACCGTTTGATATATCGTAGTGTGTTGTGAACATTGCAACTGATAACGCTATCCGAATAATTACCGTACGCCCGCTTATTACTGTAGCAGTGTTTGTGTATTCCGTAAATGGAAAATGTAAATCATTTATCAATCGATTCCGTACCGTTGAATAGGAATTAAAGACCGACATATCGTAAAAATAGATATGTTGTAACCGTTTTTCTTTCACCAATTGGGCTTCTTTGCATTTCCACCTGGGTCGATTTAATATTTGTAATTCCCCGAATAAACACACATTTTGGAAAGCAATATATTATGGGTATCTGAACATTACACAGTTATGTATATCTCCACGATGGTACTACAATTTGCAAACAATTTTCCGAATCGCGATTTGAGGAGAATGCTGAACAATCCCAAGATGATAAATTTCTCAAGAAAAACAAGAGTGAAGTCATAACACACCCCGGCGATCAAAGATGGTAAATTTGACAATCAAAAGAATGATACAACAAATATATATCTCTAACACAACCCCAAGATGATAAACTTGCCTCAAGGTGAAAAGAGTGACGTCATCACACACTGGACGATCATAGTCCTTGAACTATGATAGCCGCGGTAACTTCGAGAATTGAAAATAAAACAAAAATACCTCAAACTTGTATCTCTAACACCTGTGACACAACTGTGAATAGACCTGTTGTACGTCACCATCCGGCAATTATAGTTCGTAAGCTATGATCACCGGGAGGGTGGGGTTCTAGGGGGTACACTATCACTATGACAGTTGACGGCTTATAGATTTTGTACTCTACGAATCGAACCCTTTCATTTTACCCATGAAGCTATAATTAGAATAGAATTGACGTTCATCATATTAATTGAAGTCATATTAAATTTTCCGTTGATGTGTTAAGCTGGCCATAAACTGGCATACATGAGCGACGTACATGCATGTCATACATGCGCGCACGTTGATGTCCGCCAGTGTATGGTGAAAAAATCGTAGACATGTACGTCGCACAAGTTTTCCGTCAACGCCGGAATTCATCAACGTGCAAGCATGAGCTTGCATGCAAGTGTACCGGTGTATGGACAAGTATTACGCTCCTATTGCATTCATTTTCATTACAATGTCTTGCGCGTTGTAACTTTATTTCTTGTTATTACATGTACAATGTCTGATTTGAGAAACTTCTCGAAAGCCTTTATGGCAGAATTTATTGAAATATATAAAGGTTATCCTTGTTTGTGGAAAACTAAAAGCTGTGATTACAAAAATCGAGATAAAAAAGATACAGCTTATACAGTTTTATTGGAAAAAGTTGAACTTGAAGCAACCAAGAAAACAGTAAGAACTAAAATAAATAGCATCCGAGGTAGTTTCCGAAGAGAATTTAAAAAAATTGAAGCTTCAAAACGATCAGGTGCTGGAACAGATGAAATTTACGAGACATATTTATGGTATTATGACTTATTGACATTTACGAAAGATCAAGAAAAGCCTCGAAAATCGGTCACCAATTTACTTATTAATTCAGAAAACGACAGTGGGAACGAAGAAAAATCTGATGGTGTAGACGAGGTAAGAATAATGCAATATACAAATAAGTAGTAGTTAGTATTATTTTAAAATAAAGTTGAAAAAGTGTTTACAAAACTATTTGAATTAATGCACCATTCTACAGCACCATGTACAATTCACTCTTTGGTTATGATTTGTTGTAAGGGAACTAAATCTGTTGCTTACAAACCCAATTCAATAGTGCCCGTATCCGTATTTTCTCTATACAAATTGATATCTGGTGCATACACAGTCGCATGTCTTCTTTTTAAATAATTATGTAAAACACACGTTGCTGTGTGAAATACGCGAAAACGATTAGATAATATGCCGAAAGCATTTTCAACTTTACATCTTGCTCGCGACAGACGATAATTGAAAAAATTTTTTCGTTATTCAAATCTTTGCGACTGAACGGCTTCAAAAAATCTGGCCGAAGAGTGAAAGCTTCATTGGCAACAAAAATAAAAGGCAAAAGTTTTTCACCATTGTTTGGTTTTGTTAGTGCTGGTAATGACATTTGTCCATCTTTAAGCTTTTTGTAGAAGTTAGTGTGTTCTATAACTCTTCCATCAGATATACGCCCATTTGTACCAAAATCACACATAAAAAATTCACAATTAGCATCGACCACAGCCATTAATACCAGGCTATGTGTTCCTTTATAATTGAAATAATATGAACCACTTCCGGCGGGCGGAATAATGTTAACGTGTTTGCCATCACAGCTCCCACGCAGTTAACAAAATTACATTTTCTTTCAAAGTCATTGGCGATTTGTATCCATTCATCTTCAGTTGACGGAAACTGGTAAAATAATAACGCACAATATTATTATCTTACAGAACACTCAAGAAATGGAACAAGTAGACGAGGACTTGGAATCACTTAAGAGTCCACCTTACAGATGTATGTCACGTTCGTCTGCTATCAGTGAACGTAATCAACCGGTAAATTCTCCATCTACATCATCAGCTATCAGCTCGGTTACTAGTAATAGTTTAAAAAGAAAACCCGAAACTAAAATGGTTGAACCAACTGACGAAATATTGTCAATAATAGGCGAAAGGCTACGTAATAAAGCAACTAATAACGTCGAAGCTTTCATAAGTTTTGCGAAAAATGTGTCTGCAAAATTACATACTTTACCCAGACAGACAAAATTGTACACCGAAAAACTTATTAATGATTTATTGTTCGAAGCAGACATGGGCAATGTTAATGAAAATACCAAGATCGTTACATCAGCCAATGTGTCGGTTATGCATGTACCTCTTGTAAATCAAGATAACATTTACAATCCCTATATGCAAGCTAATGAATACTTTCGTCCATCCACTTATGGTTCAATACTACAAAACGAAGCATATCAAAATTCGCCAAGCCGTTCGGCTACACAAGTTTCAACTACTCCAACAGCCCAACAGCAAGCATGGCAAAGTTCGCACAACCATTCGGCTACACAACATCCAGTTACTCCAACACCTCAACAGTAATTTCATCTAAATTCACAAAACGATTCACCTGGGTCTATGGATGGTACAACCGCTTCAGCATATTTTGGAAATTATAAATGATTTTATAATATAAGAAATAAGTTAATAAAATACGTTATGTACAAACTTTCTTACTTTCATATAATCGGTCTTCAATACGTCTAATATAGTTCTGCAGGTTTCTGGTATTATTCTCCCCAAAGACTGAAAAGAAATTATCGTTGAAAACTTTAAATCTTCGTAGTTTCTTCCAGTGGCTAAGTAGCGAAGTGAAGCTGTTAATCGCTCATGTGGTGATATAGCTGCCCTCAAAATCGTATCATGTTTTTTAATTATTGGGGTAACTAACGTTAACAGCGTGTTTTAACTATCCTCATCCATTCGCAGGTAATTTCGCCAATCATCAGGCTCTAAGCGTAATTCTTCCAGAAGGTTAGTATGGGTATATTTAGATCGCTTTAATAGCCATTCTTTCACCCATTTTGACCTAATTCTTCGTTTTTGGACTAAGTTATTTTTTTTCTTTTTAATTATAGCGTACGTCGCTGCTAACAAAATAAACTCGTCCTCGCTACTCATCATGCACCTTCAAACTAAACTCCTGTGACAAGTTTGTGTGTAGGTCTGTGGGCAATCTTTATCGTCATACATGTACGTCACGCATGTACGACATACATGTACGCCGCACATGTATGCCGGTTTATGGCCAGCTTTAGAGTGAATGATAATACCTCCCTTACACTATGTACTACGTAAATAGTGAGGGAAGTAAAAATTGATTACAGGTTCAAAAATCTGAAATCGTTAGATATCTAGTTCATAAGTTTTCCGCATTCTTATCAAATTTCATTTTTGCGGTTTATTAACAGCGACTGCCAACATACTACTTATTGAATCTTATTTACGATTTATATGATTATTTCTTTGGTATATGTAATTGTTTGAACAACACTATGATAATTGAGAGTTAATTAAAAGTCAAAAACGACTGCTTCAATAATCGATGAATTCCTGATGGAAAAAATGTTCAGTTCGATTAATTGACATTTAATATTCAGCTATTATCTACTTTTTGATGCAGTTATCAAATCAATAGAAAACTGTAAAAAGTTATAACCATTCTCATTATTTGACAAAAGTCTAATTTCTAATATCTGGATTGATATGAGTTTCCTATCTATTAAGGCCAGTGCGTTCCATAGAACTGAAACCTTACGACTTTTGCATCAAGAATGAAGAGCAACGATATAAGCTAGAATTCAAAACGCTGTTAACTTTCTATGAGGTAAACCCATTTTGAAGAGAATTCATTTCAATTAAAACTCGTTCTCATATATGTAAAGGTAAATTTTCAGAACTAGACACTCAAAATGGTTTTACTACCATATACATAGAGTATTATAAATCTCAGTTTTTCACCGACGCACTCCCAGCAATGGTAAGTTGGAAAATGAAAATTTTTTTCAACCAGGTCGTTTGCCGAACGTTAACCGAGTATTGCCGTGCATTATTTTGTTTGCCGAGGTTTTCCCGAGGAGAAGACTCAAATTTTCCAATTCGGGTGTCCAAATCACCCTAAAGTAGGGAAGTGTGGCATAAAACGATATTATTATAGAAAAAACCTATATAAATCGTTTGCCGGAGAATAGCCGAGTTCAATGATATAAGAATAATAAAAAAATATTCCCAATTAAATTGGAAAATAGAAAAATAAAAATTTCATTAGAAAAAGGCATTTTAAATTTTGCGCCTTTGTGCGTTTAAATTTCGTAATTTGCAGGAGCACTGAACTGCATAGAAAACAATCTTACTATATAATCAATATACTATTCCAAAAATGTTGAAACAGACATAGATTGTAGATTTAAAAAAACATCTACGAAAGAACCAAAAATCGCCCAAATTGCGGCTTGCGCTTTTGAATAAGAACATGGAGCAAATCCTCATAAAAAATCGCCCAATTGGCGCAAAAGCGCCCAATCTGACATCACTGCTAACAACACAAAATACTGAATTCCGCATTTCACTGGTTCCCTGCTTCAAAACTATTATTTTTATACGCAAGGGAGCGAAATTTAAAATGCGTTTTTCTAATGAAATTTTTATTTTTCTATTTTCCAATTTAATTGGGAATTTTTTTTCATTATTCTTATATTATTGAACTCGGCTATTCTCCGGCAAACGATTTATATAGGTTTTTTCTATAATAATAACGTCTTATGTCACATTTCCCTACTTTGGGGTGATTTGGACACCCGAATTGGAAAATTTGAGTATTCTCCTCGGCAAACGAAAAAAAATGCACGGCAATACTCGGCTAGCGTTCGGCAAACGACCTGGTTGAAAAAAAATTTCATTTTCCAACCTACCATTGCTGGGAGTGCGTCGGTCAGTTTTTCAGTAGTGTTTTAGTAGGATAATGCTGTCAGACAATATTATTTTATGATCATTCTTTAATGAAGAATGAAGTTCTTCTGTGTTAGCCATATAATCTCAAGAGTTTATCTGGTTCTAGGCACCTAGAGAGTTTAAAATATCTATGTGTAGGCAAAAAATATTACGTATTCTTTGGTCGTATACACCGACCGTGGGCTAAGCTATTACTACTGCTAGACAATTAGGCACACAGACCACCTAGGTAGGTGGTCTGTGATTAGGCATTCATACGTAAACTGTTTATTTTCGTATTAATAAAGGAGAACCAAAATTTAGACTGAACTGATCCAACACCCTTAATTGATAACTGGACTGGACACTGGAATAAGAACAATAATGTCCGATCAGTCAGTTTTGTTTGATAACTTCGTGAAACATTTAAATTTAGTTGTTCTACCCTCAGCTCTCTGGGGAATACATGTTGACACTCTTAACAAATTTATAGCTGTTCTACATGTAAAACTAGTGGATCCCAAGAAACTTATAATTGATAAAAGTATTATATTGACAATGAAAGATGATACTTATATTGATACTAGAGTTTTTATGAACAATTCATGTATTGATGGACCTGACCTAGAATCGGATATCAAACAAATTTGTGATTTGTCTAAACTGATTAATAATTTCCATGAACTTGGATGTTGTATAAATTCTACAAATAATGACAAACCAAATTGTTCTAAGTATGTGAATATAGCAAACTCCTATTGTGAATCTTGTTTGAAAGGTCAGTCTTAAATTTCTGGAATTAATATAATATTAACTACATTGAGAATGCAAAGTATAACTGGAAATTTCAAAATGTAATTTATTGCAAGAAGTTGATTTGGCTTTTGGTAAGCCTGGAAAGAAAATTTAAGAGACCAACTTCGTTTATAGAATTTGTTCTTTATCTGGCTTGTAGAATATGGTCTTCAATTTTATTTGATCATTTCTCAAACAGATTTGGTTTACACAAAAACATAATGAACTGTACCTCTTACAGATGAAGATCAAGAATCTATAAATAATGACATATTCCAGGACGAAGAAGAAACCAAGGTTGACTGCTTACTGGTTAATTCTTACGATGATAATAATACAAGTGAAATAAAAGAAGAATGGACATTTCAAAGACATGCAATGAAAAAAGAGGTATTGAAGGATACTGTGATCCCAAGAATTATTGTTGATAAACCTCACTATTGTAAGATATGCAACCGGGGTTTTTTGAGAAAATATAATTTAAAGTTACATGAAAGAGTACATTCAGGTAAATAGAAATTTTAGTTGTGAATATTTCGATTTCCAACTGTTTGAACATGTCGACACAATTTCATGTAAAAATTACTTCTCTGAGCGTAACATCTAATATTTTATTTAAATCAAACTAATGAATCCCAATAGTTTTAACTAGCAATATGTTTTGCATATTCTCATCTTCAATCAGGTCAAACAATGCATATTTTTCAAGCAGAATCTATTTGGTTTGTCATATTTTCTCTGGAATTGTTGATAGAATGATCTAACTAAGTGGAATGCATCTAGAAACACTGGAAACCACCTATTCTAGACATTAATAAATTCCTTTTCACTATCGTAAAAAAAGATCTATTGTTCGAATTATATTCTTATCATATCCATGGTTTGGGCTGTTATGTGGTGTTAAAACTCTAAAGTTGGAGAAATAAAACTCCAATTTACACTACAAATTGTAACATTTAATTTTAACATTACCTACTTCATGCTAGCAAATATTTGTTCCACCACATCAATTTATCAACTTACTTCTGATTCTTATTAGGTAATTAAAATTGCTGTTAATTTGTCAAATTCCTTGCTCAATAATTCATACAATATGTAATGTTGTGGATATTCATTAATGATGAAAATTAAGGAATATCTACAAACCCAAACGTTATATCTAACAATTCTTAATTACGCTCCATATATTTGATAGTAATCCACTGATTCACATTTGAAACTAGGCTCAAAGTCATTTACTAAACAAAAGCGCAGCACGATTTGATAACTTCAAATTTATTGAGTATGGACATGTTTGCAAATGATTTCTAAGTTGATGTAAAACAGTTCACTTCGCGGTTTACACAGATCAAATTTTCACGAGAAGCTCTAGGCTACTCTCTTATATCTCCACTCCACCCATTTAGTTAATATAATGTTCCTAGCGTGAGGATAGGCGATTTTAAATAGATTCAATGGTATCATGTTTCGGAAAAAATGAATCGATTCAAATCGTCTAGATTAGATATCAAATAATCTAAACAATTTGAATCGATTGTTTCCATTATTTACTTCGATAACGATCCTGTAATTTTGATGCCAGCATCTATTGAACGATAGTGCAACTTTCTGCTTCGATTATAAAATTCTACTACTTGAAATCCATAAATAATAAAACTGCATAATCTATTATACATGATCGGCTATCAGCCTAAAGATTATTGAAACTTATTTTCCTCGGTTCATTAGATAAGAAGGATTGAGCATTTATTTTGTCTATTTAATGTTTTTGGAAAAATAGACTGATAGTTATGTCGTCACACCCCCACCAGTCATTGTCATAAGAACTTCGGTACATATGAAAGCCCTAAAGGTATTGACCTTTATCACACAGGAAAATAAGGGTTAGAATAAAATCATGTTTACGCTTTATAAGTTTTCTCCAATTTCTCTCTTATAACAAATATTGAAGAACTTCCATTGCGAGGATGGTGTACTTGGAATATTTGGTTATGTGATGAGATAGGTTTACTCAATTATTTATCAAAAATTGAAATCATATATGGATTATAAAGTCACAAAGTCAGCTCTAAAATTACAGAAATCAAAGTTCGTACAGATATATCTACTTAGTTACGTACGAATCAGTGTACGTATACATTATAATCATTATGTACATAACAATAAAGACCAAGTTAAATCTACGACAGTGAAAGGTGAGGTAATTAACTCTTTTGCTTCCCGAAACTTATGCTCGTGCCTATAATCAAACAAAAGTATTTTTCAGTTTTTTAAATCGTTTTTGATTAATCAAGTTGAATTCGATGCATCGGTAAAAAGGAAACGATTAATCAATCGATTCATTGTGAATTTTGCCCATCCCTATCCTAGCGGCGAGCGAATTAACTGTTGATATACCGAATTCAATGCAGAACCTGCCTAGGTAGTTGAGATGCTGGTATGCATTTTTCCCCATTTCGATTATATCGCCGATATGAGAAAAATCTCTTAAGCGACCAAAACCGCCAGCAAAATTATGCATGAGTAGGGGTGGCGGCGATTTGACCAGACAGTCTTATCAGATATCAGTAAGCATTGTCACTGTATTACCGGCCGAAAACATGTGTTTCAACATTGAGACACGTGTAACAACAACAACAATGCACGTGTCCAACATTGAGACACGTGTTTCAACAACAACAACAAAGCACGTGTCTAAATGTTGCAACACGTGTTTGACATGTGCTTTCGGCCGGTAATACAGTAACCTCTCGACCGGTATTACAGTGACAATGCTTACCGACATCTGATAAGACGCCACCCCTACTTGAATGTGATTTCATAATATTTGTGATTTAGTATATTCAAATGGCATGTTTCGAACTGAAGCAAAGCGACAGAACGACAATACCGTCGGGGGAAGTCATGAATAAATTCTTACAAAAATGTACTCGTTAGTTACGATTCTTCTTATACCGACACCGTTGGTGAAAGGTCTTCGAGAAGTTTAATGTGGGGAATGCGTAATTTAAAACCTAGAATATTTCATGTTTAGTTTGTATTCGTAATAATTTGTTGTAGGTGAGAGGCCGTATGTATGCAGTAAATGTGGAAAATGGTATACAACAAAGAGTAATTTAACCACTCATATTATTTGTGCACACACTAGAGAAAAAAAACATGGTTGTAAATATTGTGAAATGACTTTCGTACATCCAAATGTTCTTAAAGTACATATGAGAAAACATACAGGTGAGACAAATGGGTATTCCAAAATCTATTTCAGTTTTGAACAATAATAAAAAACCATGTGTTAATAAAACGTTGATCCGTACTTGGTGAATTAAGCTGAAATAATATGATGATCATTTCTCAAGTAACACCTGGTTTGAAAGGCATATTAATTTGTCGTGTTGCGCATATAGATATTTCGGGGGAATTTTTACTTCGAAATGTTAAAGAGAAATAGTTTTATGTATAGGATTGCGCAAACCCAGATTCCAGGAAATCAACATATTCTATGTCTTGCTGAGTGATTTGAGAATAACTCAAAATGGAAAACTGAACACTGAGTTTATCCAAAATATGTTTGGAATTCTGTTATTTCTGGGGTTGCTATGTTTTCATTTTCTAAATAAAACATCCTGTATACAAGTTCAAATTTGTTTTGAAATGTTAGAGAGTCCTTTACCATCCACGGAATATTTTGGATTTTCCAAAATTACTGATATTGAAACTATTAAAGTTTGATTTTTAGTAATTTAATGAATAAATGTAACAAATTTTTTTATATCAAAATTTTTACTATTCTCAAACATAAATCCTTATTTTCCTCGTCAACTAATACTGAGGTTATATTTTTCATTATAAACCAGATCAATTTATTAATCAAAAGTAAATTAGGTTCTAGGATATCTCGTAATGTCTAGCTAGAATTATGATTTTAGTTTTACCCACCATTTTCAAGTTACTGTTGAATTGACGAAACTAGTTTGCAATATATCTCAGAAGACAAACTAATTTTGATGTATTTTATTTGATATCAAATTTTTGCAGGTGAGAAACCGTTTATGTGTTCGGCATGTGGGAAAGTTTTTTCAAAGAATATACATCTTACTATCCATAACAGAATTCATAGTGGTGAAAGACCACATGTATGTTCCATTTGCAATAAGGGGTTCACTACAACAGGAAATTTGAGTTCTCACAGGAAAGTTCACCATAAAACATTTCCAGTCTCTACACTCTCTTGAGTTTATGTAAAATAAAATGTATGTCCATTTTTGTAAATGTACTGTTAATAAAGGGGCAAGATGTTCC
The DNA here is from genome assembly GCA_958510875.1 of Endomychus coccineus. Taxonomy (NCBI): domain Eukaryota; kingdom Metazoa; phylum Arthropoda; class Insecta; order Coleoptera; family Endomychidae; genus Endomychus; species Endomychus coccineus. Next base: position 122,961,495 of record OY294067.1, on the reverse strand, counting down.
ATATAAACTCTCATATCTACAAGTTTTATTTTATGAATTAGAAACCCATTCGTTCATTCGTGCCACTTAGTTGGGCTCATTGTGCGCCCCGTGGTCAGAAGTCTATTCTATTCTAGCAGGTTTGTGGCCCGCCAGAAACCCAGATTATTGGCAGTGCTGGCTTCCATAAATCCTTCTGGGAGCAGTTTTGATTCTCCGCAGTGTCGGTGCCTGAGGGATGCTAATGCTGGGCATTCCAACAGGATGTGAGAGGCAGTTTCCTCAGCCTTTCTGCACTTCCTACATATAGGGTCGTCTGTGATTCCCATAGTGTGAAGGTGTTTGTTAAAACGACAGTGACTGGTTAGGATTCCAGTCATCTCTCTGATGTCCCTTCTGTTCAGAGATAGGAGTTTCTCTGAGAACCTGCACAGGCTCTTTAATGAAGAGCTTGGTCTGCCTCATGCGTGGCCATTCTCGCCGTAGTTCAGACCACTCTCCGCCTGAAAAACCGTGCAGTAAGCATCTAGAGTCACCGAGATAGTAACCTTTGACCTTTTTAGGTACACTCCCGCCCAGACGCCTGACCTACCTTGGATTCGTCTGTGAAGCATACGAGCCCACCTGGTGTCAGTAGGGTGAGTTTCGTTTCTCCTCTACCCGGGATGAGGATTTTGGGAGAAGTGAGTCATATAGCTGGGATCATGCTAATAAGCTTCATTTCTAGTATCACTTAAATTCGCCGAGTGTCCACGAGAGTAGTGCATTTTGGTCCAGTGACCTAGGCCCTTTAACCTATACGCCGTTCTCATGGCCTCAGTTTATAAGTATATAGGTGGTACTCCTGCGAGAGCTTCAAGTTGTGCTATTGTGAAGCGGAATCCATCCGGACGCCAAGAATGTTCAAGATTGGCTTGTAACATTTTCATTCATTAGAATTAGCATAATAGTCGCTTTATTACTGCTTGTAACTAACCCATTCCCAAACTTGATCTTTTTCTATTTCGATTTCTTTCATAATCTTAGTTTAGATTCAGTTTACATGCTTCTTTGATAATGGCTGCATCTAAGTTGAAAAGTGTTTTAGATAAGTTATGATTTTAAGTGGAAAAAGGGTGATTGTTTAAACTAAATTATATTAAAAATTGGTTTCACCCAAGTGTGAGTTGATATTGATATTAATGTTTAATTCTCACCATCCATTTTTTTTGTGTAGATTCATACTACCAGGTTTCGAGGTCTATTATTATACCTCATCCTCAGGTATAAAGCATGGATTCAAAACATAAAATTATTTATAATCATATGGCTTCATTCCCAGATGATTAAGTTTATATGTAAAATTTCATTTTTGATTATACAGGATGGTCCAGTTTGTATCATCAGGATTTCACCAGGCAATAGTTTATCGAAAAATAAAGGTAGTTTGTATAATAAACTATGGTCGAAGAAGGTTTCGTTTTAAAGATACAGGGTGTTGAAATTGAAAAAAATTTCGTTTTTTGCGAATATCTCCGGAAGCGTTTATCATACAGAAAACAGCTTTTGTAAGCATTTTCTTCTCATAGTAAGCTATGTTATGTGCGATACATTTTTTTTTTTAGTCATAATTGGTGAAGATTTAGAAGGGGTAGTGGGTGTTTTTCTCGCCAACTTCTACGCCACTGGAAAAAGTACGGTTTTGAGACAACCATTTGAACCGCCAATGTTTTCTACACAAAAAAGGTCATAAGCTCTAAAGTTGACCGTTTTCAAGAAAAATCAACTTTTATGTTGAAAAACATGGTCAAATCTTTGAAATAAAATTAATTTTTTACTAATTAAACAAAATTTATTTAAACGTTAGAACAAGTATCAAAAGCAAAAAATTGACCATGTTTTTCAACATAAAAGTTGATTTTTCTAGAAAACGATCAACTTTAGAGCTTATAACCCCTTAACCCGTACCTTTTTTGTGTAGAAAACATTGGCGGTTCAAATGGTTGTCTCAAAACCGTACTTTTTCCAGTGGCGTAGAAGTTGGGGCGAAAAACACCCACTACCTTTTCAAAATCTTCACCAATCATGACTAAAAAAAAAAATTTATCGCACAGAAAGAGCTTACTATGAGTAGAAAATGCTTACAAAAGCTGTTTTCTGTACGATAAACGGTTCTGGAGATATTCGCAAAAAAACAATTTTTTGTTTCAATTTCAACATCCTGTATCTCGAAAACGAAGCCTTCTTCGACCATAGTTTATCATACAAACTACCTTTATTTTTCGATAAACTTGGCTGATGATATAAACTGAACCAACATACATGTTAAGCAGTTAGGTAGGTAGCTTCCTGAATTTCAACTGCTTAACATGTATATTATATGACCAAAAATGAAATTTTACATATAAAACATAATCATCCGGAGATGAAGCCATATGGTTATAAATAATTTTATATATTGAATTCATGCTTTATATATACCTGAGGATGAGATGTAATAATTGACCTTGAAACCTGGTAGTATGAATCTACACAAAAAACGAATTGTGAGAATTAAACATTAATATCAATATAAATTACATTACAATACATTCAACAGTGGTACCTCATATAGTATTATTTAGAATCTGCTCAAAAGCCTTTGTTGATAAGTTCCTCTAAAACAAATTAAGTGGAAAGCTTCTAGACTTTATACATGACCTAGGTAGCTTTACAGTGACTGTAAATAGTAGTCACTGTAGCTTGCATATTATCAAGATTGTAAAATCAATTTATTCAAGAATATAAAGCAAATAACAATTGAATACTCTATTTTAAGCCTTATCTATCATCCTTTAATCAGTTTATTGTTTTACTGCACTAGTAATATTTGAATCTTCGAAGATCTTAGATTGTTGTAAAGGTTTCATCTTAGGACGTAGTGCTGCCAAGGTTACTAGAATTGCTTCTTCAGTTCGAATGGTTTTTGATCCCTGGTTGGGCAAAGCATTTAGGTAATGATCAAATAATAACCAAGGATCACTCTCTTTGATGATATCATCGTTTTCTAAAACTGCTTCTAATCCTTCTACACCCCCAAACATTACAAGTAAGTGATTGAAGGGTGTACATTCAAAATCATCTATAGATGTACCTGTATCTGATGTTCCTATTGTTACATCATATCTGAAATCAACAAAAACACTGGTTTATTCCACAGTACAAATAACTTAATTCAACACCCTTCACAGCCGTTAAAGATTAAAATCATATATCGAAAACAATTATTTTCATATTCAGTCTAGGTGTTATCATCAATTGTTGCCAAGTTTTGTATTATATAGATTAAGTTGTGACCAAGATTTAATAAATTCAATAAATGTTGATGGTCATATTGTTCAAATCAACATTCATTTTGCTATCTTTTCACAAATTTGAAATTCAAGCATATAATACAGTAATTGATAATTGATATTATAATAGAAATATATTGACCATACTCTTTCTAACTTCATTCTGTTGAACCTTTTCGATAGGTTCAAATCTTACAAAAGATAATATTTAAAATCAAATCAGATTTACGTGTTTACCTATAGAATATCAATTTAACCTATAGAAGTTCAATAGAACATACTATTTCTTCCATATTCATTGTTTCTGCAAAAATCCTTTCAATTAATTGAAATCAATGGAAGGTAATTGTCTAGAATACTCGTTTCTTCGCTACACAATTTTTGACTACACTCACGGGTCCACACACTCCCAACAATTCATTCCACACTATCCTATATTGTGCAAATTGATCCTAAAGTGACAATGTAATTATTAAATATTCAATTTCAGTAGGTACGTACGACACTGTACACAATACACCTAAACATTGTTAATAAAGGCAAGGGTATCTTTACATTTCATCGGTACGACGTATATAGAAACCGGCTGTTTTAATTGTATTTAGTGTATGAACAAGAATATTAACAAAAAATATACAGCACTAAAGTAAGTACAGTTTATTCAAATATTTTAACGAAATGGGTGTACAACGTAGCAACTAACGTAACGTACCTAACTGTAACAATTGTAAGATTTTTTTATCCCAAACTTATTAGTTTTTCTATGTAACGTGAAAACCGAATCATTTGTTTTTTATTTTTTCTCTTTCTATGAAATCCTGATGCAGTGGCGTTCTGGAAATTATTATTTGATTAAAAAAATACCAGTTTATATTGAACCAACTCATTAACAAAAGTAACCAGTCTGACAGTGTTAAGTCTCGCAAATTGACAAAATCTACAGGCATAGCCTGTTTGGTGATACTTGCTTTGGGAGATTGACAACGTACAATAGTTAGAGAGCCCCCTATCTTCAATATTGCTTGAGAGTATTAAAAAATAGTAAACTTTGTTTGTTTATTATTGATTATAGTCAATTATTTGAAATACATTTTTAAATTCATTTCTGTTTTGTTACCTTCCGATGAAGTTATTCGAAAACTGTGCATTTTATCATAAAATTGCAACAGACAAAAAGTCTAAATTTAACGATAAATGCTTTATACTTATCCGTTGTGTGAGAAAACCAGTGACGCACACTTTTTTAAACTAAGAGGTTTAGTTGTCCCGTACGCACGACACTGTTTATTTTTCAAACAATTGGTAATCACAGTCTACTAGATAATACAGAAAAACCCATCTATACCAAATTTTAGACGGCTAACTTTCTTTAATATTTAATATTGAATTATATCCAATTATTTGAAATAATATTTTTTCTTTAAGGTCTTGTAGATCCTAAACGAAACCGAATTTGACTATACCTTACATAACAAGCTGTCCTCATTTTTTGATAAACTATCAACTGGTGAAGTCATGTTATTATGATAGGATATGTATTAGAATGTATAATTTCAATAATGTAATTTTATAACTAAAAACAATAAAATCATTATTATTAAATGTTACACTTACACAGCCACATGCCACAGATTGGTTTTGATTGAAAAGTATATCTAACAAAGAACAAACTGAAGCGGTGATGCTACATTGTGTCATTTTCGTCTCACAACTTAAACAAAATGTTATGTTATAACTGGATGCAATGAATCTCAACTGATATTTCCATTTGATTCAATGTTAACCATTGAAGTATAGATTTATAATGTCGGTAGCAAGTGTATGTAAAATTCATCCCAATGCACATACAAAACTACGAATTTAGTGTAGGGTTAAAGTCAAATTTAAAATCTCTTGGACCCTTGCCCTATAACAATGGAAGTGTAAGCTCTGTATTTCATAGTATGTTGAACAATATTGACATATATCAATAAAATTAATACATAGTATGTAACAGAAAGTGAGATACACATCAACACAAACTAAGGAAATTAATATGAGATGTTGTATGGCTCCAAATTCACTAAAAACTTGTATGCATGTTTCTTGAATTGATTTACATTTGTCAGATTTTTAATAGTGATTGGCATTTTGTTGTATAGTTTGAATGTTTGATACACATATACTATGCAAATTAAATTGTCACTTTAAGATCAATTTGCACAATTTAGAATGGTGTGGAATGGATTGCTGGGTGTGTGTAGAACATGCGGGTATACTCAGAATTTGTGTACTGAGAAAACAATTACTGAATCGAATTTTTGAGCTATCCAAAAACAACAACTACCCCATTTGTGTTCATGGAGATGAAACTAACCAGTTGCAAATAGTAACAATAGAGTAATGTATATAAGATATAATTTCTGAACTTATATCCATTGATAATCAATGAATCAAGGGTATGATACAAAATTTGTGAATCAACAGTTTTAATGTATACTTATATCTTGAAAATTAAATTAATAGACTACGATAATTAAAGGAGAAATTGAATGAGCGAAATTTTCTGCTTACCCATCTTTGTAAGAGCATTGTGAGAAAACTTGAGCCAGTGAATTTGCTAATCTTACATTATAGCCCCAATATACTCCAGTTTCTGTTCTTGGAGTATTGGGGGACACAATAGTTCCTTTCAATTTCTTGGCTCCCTCTTCTTGAGGATGTAATCTCACAGTACATCTTATTCCAGGGGTTAATAGTTTATCAACATAAACTTCTTTGAGTAAACCAACATTAACAATAGATCCTCTTCCAGGTTTAACAGGCTTATTTGTCACAACTCCCTCTCTACAATTTAAATTCTGAGGGATAAGTTAATTTATTACTTTAATAAACTTTTCCAATAAGTCCTACCTGAATAAGAAGTCTTCAGTTTGTGAGAGATGATGGGGAGCATTTAATGGATTTAATAGGCCAGAAAATTTTAAATCTTTGTGAAGTGGGAAGAAACTTTTACGCAAATATTGGGGACATTCTAAATACTGTAAGATTCTGGCTAATTGAACACAACAGCTTCTTGCCGTTCTGATCCCAAAATCATCTTCCAATTGTGAAGTTCTAGCATTTGCTTCATCTCCGTAGTCATCATACACAACTATTTCATCAACTTGGAAAATACAGGCTGCCCTTGCTATTTGGCCAGCTAGATATGTCCTCAACTCGGGAGATTGAGCATTCTCAATGATTGAACCAGGAATACCTAAGGAAACTGTAGAAATGCCCTGGGTAACTGGTACTGTAGTGATTTTAGTTTCATTATCATCTGTTGTAGGTGTCGGTTCATTTTTTTTCTGAAGTTTGCTTTTTAAATTAGATTCTTTCCACTTTTTCTTTTCCTCCTTACGAATTTTATTGACCTGAGCCCAGCTTTGTTTAATTTGTTTCGACGTTGTAACGGGTGGAACCATGTTAACAGAATCAATTTAAAGGTTATCGTTATTGTTAGTTCGACAGAACCATAGATAACTCTACTACCGGTAGTACAGTTATCTATGGACAGAACAACTATAACGTTATTTCATAGATATTATATATTATAAATGATACAAAGATTACTACTGTATCTTTGAATCATGATATAACGAGAAGCTAAAAGCATGGTATGGAACCTCCCATCCATATAGTTAATATGAAATATCAACGAATTAATTGTTGATATAACGAATGCAATGTTCTACCCACATCAGCGGTTGTAGCCTAGGTGGTTGAGATCACGTAAATCTATTTTCTATTTTGTATCCCGATTCCGAAAATCCAAGCGGCAAGGTCAGCTTTAATATTTTTGATAATGTTAGGTTAGTAGGTTATTTGAAATGTGATTTGTACATACTTATACCGAGTTAGAACTTTTCTTCTAGTTAGCCGAACATATTTTGAATATATGTCACACCATTTCTCAAGAAAAGTTTATCAAGCAGTTGATATACCGGAAAACTGCAGCGCCAGTTTTAATTCAGTCGACAATACCCTGGTTACATATAATTTTGCTTCCAACAAGCGACAACGTTATAACAGTTTAGTTTGTTATATTTTTCACATATTAGTTTTTTTAATTTTTATTTATTTTTTGTATACTAGGTGGATTGTTTGAAAGTTTGTTTTTGTAATTGATTTTCCTTGCATTTGTATACATGTATGAACGAATGTACTTATATAATAGAATTATTATATGCTCTAATACAGTGAGAAGTGAGAACAAATATAAACAGTAGGCTACCTAACTTCGCCAGCCAAGATCACATCAGACGCACGTGATGGATTTGTGCGGAATTAAAAATAGTCGCTACGTGTATTGACCATACTAATAAATAATGTCCCAGCTTATAATAGCAATACTGCATTACTCGATAGTCTATCGAAAAATTTGTCGACACGCATAATTTTATTTTTATCAGAAATCATAAGAGAAAAAATTGTTTTTTTAATCGTAACTCTCTGACCGCTGCAGGGAATCCAACCAAATTTGTTTCAAGTAATCCTAAAATATATATACCTATTGTTAAAAAGTATAACAAGTACTGGAGGAGGAGGCATTTCGACCAATCAGACCTCACGATTTCTAACAATTATGTCCCCCGTAAGAACATAGTCTGTCTATGTTACAAATAAAATTATGCGTTTCGATTTATTTTAAAGCGTTGATATGTTCAAACCAAGATATTTTAAGCATGTTTTATATATATATCTTAATGTTTTCATTAGTCGTTCAAAACTCTTTTTAACATGTTTAAAACAAGAATCCGAAAATCTGTTTCTTGACATCTTTAATAAAAATCAAAAACTTGAATAGTAACAATTATTATCAAATAAAGAAACAGCTTTTTGAACATCTTTAACTGAAAAACACGATACAATTTTTATTATTTATACTTGTGAATGAAAAATAAATATCTATCATCTAAATATTAGTACTAGTACACAAATGAAGAACTGTTCCGTTTTATAAAACACTTACTAATTTGGCTGCTTTTCAATGCATAACGGATTTTTTAATTTTGATTGAACTAACCCATTTGACGAAAAATGACGTTCAATATCGGCGGATGATGCAATTGTTTTGTACATCCCTTCTGTTAAATTTTCCTTTTGTATGTTCACCTTCAATTCCTTCAAATGACTTTACAATTCAGCCTTACGCCACGCGACATCTTTTGAAGTTTTGATGGTCAAATCTTATATATTAATAGCATAGATAACTCTACTACGATAGTAGAGTTATCTATGATTAAAAGTGTAGTTTTTTCCAGTTCGATAGAGAAAAGTACAGAGGGTAGGGTTGGTGGTTGATGTATCGTTCGTAAGAAGCTGGACTGTAAAATTAGAACCAAGCGCGCAACTGCCATCACTTTACACCATTACGGTTGATACAACTGCCAGGAGTGCCAGGTCGCCGTAAGAGAACTGGGGACGATTAGTAGGTCGATGTCAGCTGGTGTAGGCCTAGTAATATTTACTACCGTTAGGATCCTATTAGTGGTCATGCCATTTCGAAGAATCATACCTCTGTTACGGTTTCCATTAAACGTTTCCGTGTTACGGTTTTATCAACTAGGTCCCCATGAAAATATGTTCTAGGTTTTTTCAACACTTATTTTATTTTCGCTAATTCACCCTCTTGGTTGCAAATATTACTTTAGTAACGTATATACGAATATTTCTTTAGTAACGTATATACGAATATTTCTTTAGTAACGTATATACGAATATTTCTTTAGTAACGTATATATGATGCTTTATCTATTTATATAGTCACTAGAAATTTAACACGTGATAAAGTTAGGACGTCGGCTCTACCACTGCAATGTCATTCCCAATTTTCAAGACTTAATGCATATTTGAAATAATTAGGAACCGCTAAAAGCTAGGGAAGACGTAAAAATATACTATGTATGTCATATAAAAGTTTATTGAAATTAATAGTGATACCTATGTTATGGAATGTTCTGTCACGGACATTATTACGTGGTATCTGTCATTGATAGTCAGAACTGTGATAATGATCCATTGATTTATGGAACTGTGTTTTGATGTAAATTGTACGTGATTATATTAACTGTCAAAAGCGTCCAAATATATTGAAAAATCCATTATAATAGTATATTGAAGAATTAGTTTCATTAGGCATGACTTTAGGACACAAGTTCAACTTTGGGAAAAGACCGCGAAGCGGAAGTTTTGGATCAAAATACATTACATTTCAAGTGTCTATTTAAAACAAGTATTAATTTGACATGTGTTAAATTTCGTTGTTTCGCTTATTTTGAAGTTATTTTAATTATGATCACATTTTAAATAAAATGAACAAATATGTTCCCATAACTACTCCCAAATTGAGGAATTCGTGGTAACTTTTATTAATTTGCATAAGGTTAAGATGATACTATGACTTTTGTAAATACCAACTTCTTCAAGCTAAAATGCACTATAATTCGCGTATTGTTATAGCATCGCGGAATAGAAAATCAAATTTAGAAAGAGATGTGTTAAACTTATGTATTTTATGCACATTTCATTTAGCTTAAAGAAAAACAAACTAATGAACGCTAATTTAGAAAAAAAATCATAGATTTCGCAACTATCGGAGGGTTTTGAAAATAACATAAAATAATGACGAGCTTAGCTTATTGAATATTTTGTACCAACTACCAACTATAGTCTAACTATTCTAGCAATTCCGCTCTCTGTATTAGATACATTCCAACACTGAAAGTTATAGCCTTTGTTTATTCAATTCAATTCAATTCAATTTATTTAATTTAAGTTTATAAAAGGTTTTCAGCTTAAAGTAGTATAATACACATATGTACTTAAATATAAATAAATTAGGTTACCCCATCGACATATACAGTCGTGTGCTATATATGTGCTACTTGTGCGTGGGATTGTGTAACTGCATTTTATAAATATTATATTCCTTTGTAAACAAAACACATGTTCACGATGATAAGTTGAGTAGAAGAGGCTGTTTAGTTTATTTATCCGCAATAAGACCAATTCGCATGTTATATGATGATCCAGTAGATGAGGAGCGTTGCCCAATCACTTGGTTTCTGACGTCACGTAGTACCTGACGAGGACTGCCTCATGTTTCAATTCTAACAAGCCCTTCTTTGAGCTATAGTTGTCTTATCAAGCCCTACTCCTCGTGACTGTGGTCACACGCCGGGTCTCTCAAAGGTGTCGCGACCTTGGTGAAACATAATCCTATAATAGTTTTCAACACTAATAAGTGTTTTTAACACTAAAATCAATTAGAGGTGCTTAAAAGGTGATACGCGAGAATACATTTTCTTTCGAAAATACATCAAGGTACACATAGAGCGAATGCAATATACGAGGCACCAGCTGTGGTGTAAATTTTATAATTTTAGTTTAAATTTCAAATATCGTCACACTAGCGCAGTAGTGCCCCTTGAATATTAACGATATGAGGCCTCTAATTGAGGATTTATTGTAAAATGTCAACTAATCTCCTAGTGCCAAATAATAACTTGCATCCACATCAGATGCATCTGACTAAAAGTATCCTAGATGTAAAGTAAAATCTGATTCAAAGCTTTAGAGGTCATAATTAACAGATAACAGGAAACTTGTAATCTTGTAAGTACAAGTTTTATAAACCATAAAAGAGTTCACCCTTTGGATACACTATAACACTATAAATAAGAAACAATAATTATCTTTATTCATTAAAAATCAGTGTTCTTGATAAATTACCGCCTTACGATTACCACCATAGAGAATTCGATATTATACTCTAAGCTACTATATTTTTTGTTCGGTAGTTCGGATTCATCGTATTCCGCATTCCCGCCAATTTTAATTATAACCTCGATTTGAATCAATCTTATTAGTGTTGTTTAATATCAACAAATTAACGTTATCATCCATATTTTATTTGGTGTTTTGTGCAGTTCCATTCTTTTTAAATATCTAATATGGAAACTCAGGATATAGATCAACGTTTAAAAGATTTGCAACGAGAGTATTTAGATTTCCTGGACGATGAGGTAATAGTTTAAATATTTATCTATCTTTCTATTTTTATTTATCTTTTTCGTATGTTAAAGTGTTTTGCTCAAAAAGTTTAAGTATAATTATGACTGTTGATGATGAAATAATAGAAGAATAACCAGATATTGAGTTCCCTAGTAACAAATGGATTTTCTTATGAAATTAATGAGTATTGCTAGAGACAAACTAAAACAAGTCGTAATGAAGATTTTCTGTGAAGATTTTTCTTTTTGAATGTTCAACTTTCAGATTAAATTGCTTATACTTCAAGGCCAAGGTTATCAAAGTGAAGGTATGATCGAGATGAATTCATCCAGGACGGTTCAACTTTCAGATTAAATTGCTTATACTTCAAGGCCAAGGTTATCAAAGTGAAGGTATGATCGAGATGAATTCATCCAGGACGGTTCATTTAGTTTCTATAAGTAATAGGAATATTCTTAAGTCTATGTACACTAGGTATTCTCTATAGAGCTGGCAGGAGTGAACCTCTATATAATTGAGATAACAATTTGGAATGTCATATGAAAGCGTAACAGGTGTAGCATTATTCAGTGAAAATACTTAAAAATTTACTATTTACAGTATTAAGAAAGTTGAGAGTAGGCAGTAGTGGAACTGTATGTAATGGAGATAACGTTTCTGTTATATTCAATGAAATCCAGTGGAAATACTGCTAGTTCGACATGTCATCCAAATTGTAAAATTACACTACCGTGTTAGGTAGATAATTTATTTTGTCACAATGCAAATTAGAAGAATAAATTTATATGAATGTAAAGCAGCTTCTGTCGATTGTCCTTCTCTGTAGGTGGAATGTTAAGCCAACGTGGATTCATGCTCGGCACTTTCTCTTTGATAAACCTATCAACAGTGGCCGCTTCTCCGGGAAGGCAGTGGAGGCTTTGCCTCACTATACAAATCAACCAAACAAATAGAAAAATAATTATTAATATTATTCAATTATACCTAATTTAATAAGATTCGATGGGTGACCTGTCCACAGGAACCACCTTTTTGAGTGGATGGCTGCTTCTTGGTTCTGAGAAGTTACTACTCTCTCTTGGACGCAGCCAAGGCCAAGGCGGACCATGTTTATGTTTGGGTGTCACCAATTTTATAAATAAATGTAACTATAGTTTCCCTATTACCGTGGCTACATTTATTTATTAAATTAGTGAAAATCAAACTAATGGTAGTTATTTTATTTAAGTTTAGAATCGATTTTCATCCCGTAATGGCTAATATTATCAATTTTCTAAAACAATATTTACTATTATGTTCTCATCTGTAAGAGGACTACAGTAAGTGTAAGATAGATGGAAAGTCTGGAAAAGGCTGCCACTGCACTTGTGTGATTTGTCAGAATAGTAGCACACATTCAAGCAGGGACATTAGATACATACATCATGGTATAAGGTGTGAATGTATGGTCTGGTAGATGCGCTGACTGTTCACTATTGGCGAAACATATATATGTAGGCATCCTACGATTGGCCGAGACTTCGCCCTAGCGCTAGCAAAGAGTATTTAATATATGCATTTACTTCTGTATATATCCAAATATTAAAATTCAAGAAGAAAAGTGTTATGTTAGTCTAACTTGTTTTTGGGAAAATCACGGAAAAATCCAAAACCTTATAAATTCATAAATTAGATATAGCATTTAAACCCAATTAAAAAGTTTTGTATTTTATACAATAACAAAGACGAAACGAAGATATTCGATACATCTGTAGTTTATAAGCTGTTTTGTCAAGTATGCGTTTTTTATTGTAGGACAACAGGACGCTCATTTTCTTCTACGTTCATTCAATGAATAGTAAACATATTTTGAACATTCAGAAACAGGTTCCACATTAGCAGATCACTTTTTCGATAATAATCATTCCTTCCTGAAATATACTGTTTACATACTGTTGACAAATGCTTGAAACTAAATTCACTGGAGACTGGAAATTTACAAACATAAGAAATAATTTATACCTTAATGATAAAACAGACCTAATTTATTTACTTAGACTATTTAAAGTTATTTAATGTAATTCCATGAACTCTTTGTCCTTTATTCTGTTGTAGCCTAGAAAATCATTATTAGAGTAAAATTCACCGTGGAATTTTATAATAGTAATTCTATAAGTTTATGAATGACCAGCGCTTCCTTGTTTACCGATAAGTATTTATAGCCGAAGCTTGTATCTCTAATTATATTTGAACTACGCTGCGCATGTCCGAAGGGTTAAGACGGAGTGTGTGTTTCGCATTTGACAATACATTTATTCAATTTTACGTACTACATACCTTTAACAGTTCTCTCTGCACTCCAGTAAATTTAACGCATCATATCTATGTTGTGTAGAGATTTTTAATAAATCTGAGTCACCGTTCGACCGCTTTGTAGAAACCAACAACGTGTCGTTCGCTATACTCACTCCGTCTTAACGTGCCGTTTGAGTGAAAGGAGAGCGACTTCGTTCCCTTCTCTCACTCCGTCTTTCGGATAAGCTGATGAAGAGCGCGAGCTGCACTATACTTCGTTTGCTACGTTCACTCCGTCTTTTACATAAGCCGATTAAGAGCACCAGCTGCAATCTGCCTAGCGAATAGCGTGGAGTATTTCGACGGACCGCTCTGCTCAATAACTCGAAAACTGCTTAAGGTACGACATTGAGTTACAAACCAGTAAATTCAACGCATATTTACATTCTGCAAAAATGTTTAGTAAATCTGAGTAACCGTTCGACCGCTATGTAGAAACAACAACGTGTCGTATGATCCATTTGAACTACAGTTGTATTCAATGAAATGCAAAGAACTTTTTACAATATTAAAAAATTGATATACTTTGACTATAAGACATCATTTGAAAAACGGGTATAATCGAAATATAAATTGTCAGGAAGCACATATTCAAATATAATCATTTTATTAAATTGTCCCATTGCATTTACTATGATAGTAGGAGAGCCAGCAATATCAAGGGGTATGTGATCGTGCTAGAGACTATTTCCACATAAAACGAAAATTTATAGTTGCCTCAAAACCGAATGAATAGGTTGCCTCGATTCCCATGGAAAGTACAAGTTGGTCTATGATAAGATATTGATTGTATCGCGTCAATAAGTTGTGTAATTGCTTCAACAAATAATAAGATGACAACATGCAACACAGTTTTTGGCTTATTTTTATATTGGAATTTTACTGTATTTTATTGAAGGGGACACTTTAGAGCATCAACTTTAATTGAAGAACTTATCTGGACAACTGTAATATAATGACATTTATTAAGATTTAGCTGAATTAAAAGAGTTTACAGTATTTCAAGCACACTTAGCGAAAGTTGTCGGTATTTGGAGGACTTATACAGAGTGTTACTTAATGTTATGTACTTATTTCAATGGATGATTCTTGGGCTAATTTTAAGTCGAAAAGTTCTCATAAATATATGTCCGAATACGATATACAGTTTTACCAATGGAGAGACGCCTCATGCTATCACAGAATCTCATTTTCAGGAGCAATTTTCACTTGACGTATAGGTCAGCATCACCACCAATTTTCGTTTTGATCCCCTATGTTGAAATGGGGATAACGCTTTTACGTCTATGGTATTTGTTACTGGTGGTAGTGCCAGATCTATTATAATGCCGCAGAATAATGTTTATTGTGTATGCATGTGCGATTCGGTGGGGGATTTGAACCCATCCAACCCCCCCCCCCCCCCCCCTCCTTATATACTTCCCTGAATACTAAGACTTATGTAGGAATTTCATTGTATTTGAAAGACACGTATAAAGAGACAACTATGTTTGAGGAATTTATATCTAGATTCTGTATTTAAAGAATCGATAGTATAATTATACTGTACAAAGGATTATGAATTAGGAAATACAAATTTGAAGATGATAACAAATTTTTATCAAAAGTCAAAACAAATCAAAAATAAAAAAATGCTTTAAGCCATAAAATATTGGAACCATCGTCAGAGTTTTTTTTATTGAATAAGGGTGATGTTTCTTATTTATATTGGATATTAGGGTAAACATTAAAAATAATTTGTTTTTTCTCTTGTTTTTTAAACTTATGCATATCTGATTTTTGTTTTGTTTTTACCTCACCAGACTGAGGTAACAACAGCTGATGCAGTGCTGCCACCCAAAATTTCTTTGAAATAAATTTTGCTTCACGACTGAGCATTTTTAAAACTTAGGATTGTGCATTTGAGCAAATCGAAATGCACAGTCCTAAAATTTAGCATTTATTTTAGCCAATGGCCGTTTTAGGGTACTTGGTCCAACATATCCAACAATTTTCAGCTTAGGGAAATGGGGCAATGTAAGCCCGGTCACCGAGGAGGAGTTGCGGCCACGGGTGTGGTGGCAACATTATTTTATAAAGCATTTGTATGATCATGGGAATCGAAGCAACCTATTCTTCGGTTTTGCGGCAACTATATACTTTCGTTTTACGTGGTCTCTGGGTGTTCTTGTAAATGGAGTTTTAATTTAAGAGTGCCAACAGATTGGAGTTTCCCAAATCTGATTGGACATTTTCTCATTAGGTAGATCTAACTAAAAGTAGTATATCAATATTTTCAATTGAAGGAAAGCTGTGCTGAGAATCTAAAAAGTGATTAGCAAAAATTTGACTTCTTGTGTTTTTAAATGAATCAGTGTTCTTTTTATCTGACTTGCATAATACACCTATTAGACGAACATATAAAGAAAGCATTAGATTCATCTCGCAGTTTAATAATTGATTAATTATTTATGTACTCTTGCTTTTTTATATTTTTCAGTTATGTAGTTGCGTTAAAAAATTATTGGGAAGCTTTAGCCTTCCAACATTCCACTTCAATTTTTAAAGAATACTAGAATATTCACCCAAAGTACGTTATTTTTAACAATCTTTTTGTGGAAGTTAAATGTAAATGATATTGATATTTTATTATATTATGAATTAATTTATTAATTGTGTTGCATTTATTATTGAAATGATTCTCACGGGCGGATCCCACGCAAGACAGCTCATATGTCTTATATTACCTTTTATGTCGTGTCTCTTTACCTGCCAAAGATTATCTCCTCTCCCAACATTCCACCGCTGACTCACGATGTTTTTCGAAAATTATAGGTTTTCCTTTCGTGTCGTCAAAATAAAAAACGTTTAACGTTTTGTGCTTGACTTAGATTGTGGCTTTCTAATACTACTTTGCAGATGCTCCTTTTCCTAGTTATTGCTCCCGAAGATGCAATATTACGCATAGCTGATTGCAAAATAGATTGAGCCGTAGTATACTTTAAGTAAGGCTACAATATCCAAAATGAGACATCACAGGGATGTCTCCTTGGAAGTCGAGGTAACACTTTCCGTGTTCGTGGCTGAGGAACTTGTAACTCATCCTACGACCTGTGATGTTAATGTGGTTTTCTTCATCTTCCAACATTTGAAAGACAAATAGCCGCCCTTGCGGTCTGAAAGACTCCAATTCTTCACATTGACAGCCTCACCACCATTTTGAAACAGCGCTATGCATCTGTGGTTTCCATGTAATCCGTAGACGGGCCCTTACCAATCTTGGAAGAGACTCCAAGGTATCTAGCTTAAGCGAGGTTCCTTCTCATGAAGGTGGGATTTAGTGGCAATAGGTGCTGGTCTTTTCGAGGTTAACTGTGTTTTGTCCAAGTTCTCGGTATGGACCCCATCAATCGTGGCAACATGTTCCTTGGTTGATTATTTACCCTAGGTATTGGTGTTGTTAATAATTGATGTTCGGAGGAGCTTTAAAACAGCCTCTTTGTAGCCTATTCCCCCTCCTTTGGTGATTATGCTTTGTGATCTGCTTTGTTTCCCCCTTCTTCGCCATTTTCCAGGGTTAATGATATTGGTTGAAAGTAGAGGAGCGGATTCGCTTCTTTTGTGGATTCTCTATGGGAGAACTTCCCTTTCCCTTGGGATCAGGATATGTTGCTTTCTTGGGAGAGGTTCCCGACAAAGGTTGACTAGGGCATATTTCATATGTTTAAGCTTCAGGGTCATCGTGACTTCCTTTCGTTGATTTTTACGGAGTTCGGCTAGTTTGTTCTTAGACAACTCAAGTGCACATTATTTCAGGTTGGAATTTGGTTGTTGCTATGTCCATGATCGAAGTGGGTTTCTCGAACTCGCATCCAAAATGAAGTATTGCCTTCCGGAGAGCCGATACTTAGTAGTCAGCTTAACCACCATGTTCCTGTATGGGAATGTTATAAAACATTTGTATAATCATCAGATCAATCACTAGAGAATAAAATTAATTTGTTGATAGTGCCATAATATACATATTGAACATATTACTTTATTACCTACAGGAGGATCAAGGCAAATATTATCAACTTGTAAAAAATTTGATAGCTGATAAAGGTCGCCGTTTAATCGTTAATGTGAATGATCTGAGGCGCAAAAATCCGACCAGGGCATTTTCTTTGCTTAATAATGCTTTCGAAGAGCAAACAGCGTTTCAGAAGGCTTTGCGGGAATATGTCTTGACGGTGGCTCAAGATTTCGCCAAGAATAATGACGAGTTTTTCATTGCATTTGAAGGAAGTTTTGGAAACAAACATGTTACTCCTCGCACGTTAACATCAAAGTATCTGGGAAATTTGGTATGTGCTGAGGGTATTGTCACAAAATGTAAGTCAATGTGATGTTACCGACCATTATTACTAACCGAAATATATTCTTAAAGGCTCATTGATTCATCCAAAAGTTGTGAAGAGCGTTCATTATTGTTCTGCAACAAAAAAATATATGGAGAGGAAATATGCTGATCTAACATCATTGGAGGCCTTTCCATCATCTGCGGTTTATCCCACAAAGGTTAGAATTCCATAATATTCAGATAAAATCTATTTTACTTTAAATTTTGATTAATTGGATAGCTGTCTTAATTATATTTAAATTCTCGGGAAATAGGTAAAATCAACACATATGCTTATTATTTTCGTCTTTACGTACGTTTCGGCTTCACGGCCATCATCAGAAGACGTATCAATGTCTCAAACGGAATTTCTCAAAACTAATTGTATCAAACACAAAGCGTCCTTATCCCACCAATTTCAATTAAAATTGGCCACACATGTGTTACACTGTTTTAACTATATGAATATGTATCAACAATTCACTGCTTAGCAATGTTTGAATACGACTGAAACAAAAAAATATAAAGTTCAAGTATCCACTTTCGAACCAGATATTAAAGATTTATGAAGTAATAAAAAAATGTTGTCAGACCTTATTAGAAAGATTGCTATTTAAGCATTTTACCTAGAATATACTTTTAACATTATAAAGACGTATGTAGAAATTTTGCAAGGGTTTTAATTAATTAAATTAGTATACATTTGACTTACTGATTGAACGTCTGCTCTACAGATTTACAGACTCACGTTTTATGTGAATCGTCCCCAGGATAAATCTTTTATAAAAATTGGGCTCTTTAAAATATTAAAATTTTTGTAATCGAATTGATGGTTTTATAACCATCTTTGAAAGATGGTTTTAATTATTCAAAAAAATGGTTGAAAAATGTTTTTGGGTAGTCATTCATTCCCAGTGTATTACGAACAATTTTCAAATTTTTGAGCCGGTCCTCTGGGTGGGACAATTTAACAGTGCGATATATAAGGCTGTTTATAACACTTTTTTAATAACTTGTTGGTTCAACTGTATTGAAGTGAAGATATCGTTGAGTGAGACCAAACTTCTTTATTAACTAGGAAGTTTTTATTTTTCCATCTAAATCATGCCTAATGTTCATATCTAGGAAATTTATGTTTTTGTTCACTTCTATTTCACAAGTAAATTGAAGTTTACAGTGGAAATTGTTCAATATATTAATCATGTACTGAATTTTATCATTGGGAACACACATTAGGCAATCATCTACATACCATTTGAAGAATACGGGGGTTAAAAATCTAATGAATTTATTATAGATTCCTCTAGGCATTCCATAGCTATGACAGTTATTGTTGGTATTATTTTTCAAATCGAAAACCTTTAATACCTAAAGATAAACAAACCCACACAGTATACAAATTACATTGTTTAGATTGCGATGGGAAAGAAATCGTCAAACAATATTTGCAAAAAGAATGTATGGTCATAAGTATAGCACTAGAAACAACAACTTTGATAATTCCATCGCCCTTGCTAAACATAGTTTTGATTATAACCATCAATTCGATTACAAAAATGTTACTATTTCAATTAAAGAAACTAATTTTTATAAAAGATCTATTCTGAAGATGATTCACATAAAACGTGACTTCAAGTCAGATTTATACCTATTTAATTCATTAAAACCCTTTGCAAATTTCTAGATGCGTCTTTATAATGTTAAAAGTATATTTTAGGTAGAATGCTCAAATAGCAATATTTCTAACAAGGTCTGACAACCTTTTTCTATTGCCTCATAGATCTTTAACATCTGGTTCGAAAGTGGATACTTGAGAGTTATATTTTTTCGTTTCAGTCGTCTTCAAACATTGCTTGAAATGACTTCGACTTTTATGAGAAAATTGTTTAGCAGTGGAGTCTTGATACATATTCATACATGTAATTAAAACATTAACGTGTTACAATTTCCATTACTCGTGTTTTTGTTCGTTTGGGCGACGTGTGCTAGTGGGCATTTTAAATTGAAATTGGTGCGATAAGAACGCTTTGTGCTGATATAATTAGTTTCAAGATATCCCGTTATATACATCGATACGTCTTCTGATGATGGTCGTGAGACCGAAACGTATGTAAAGACTATAATAATAAGGATATGTGTTAGTGTGACCTATTTCTGGAAAAATTTTATATAATTCATACCTGGGTCAAGTATCATTATTAATTATATTTAGAAAATATAATTACTCATTGATGTGTTCCGGCTAGGATATTTTGTGAATCATCATAAATCGCCTTGGTTTAATTCTTGAATATAATCCGGTTTGTTTCGAATTTTGTATTTACTGATTGATTTTTGAATTATTAGGACGACGAGGGGAATACGTTAGAAACTGAATTCGGATTATCAATTTATAAGGATCATCAAACCATTACTATCCAGGAAATGCCAGAAAAAGCACCAGCTGGACAATTACCACGATCTGTTGACATCATATGTGATAATGACTTAGTAGATTCTTGTAAACCTGGAGATAGAATTCAAGTTGTAGGAAACTACAGGTGTTTGCCTAATAAACAAGGAAGTTTCACTTCTGGAACATTTAGGTAAATAAATAATCATATTTTAGCTAGATATTAGCCCCCTAGTTAATGAAAGATCAGATCTACTTTGATGGTCCAAGAGCCCAAATAGGAAAATCCGTTTATTTATGTTGAAATAAATATTTTTTCATATATCGTGTTTTTTGCTATAAAAAGCAACGGATCATTGGATTCCAACAAACTTTGATTCATATAAAAGTTATTATCTAAACACGTAATTTATTATTAGAAAATAAAGGCTAAAATTAACAATTTTTTCTTCGTTTTGTAGGAGAGTATTTTAGATATTTATGTATGTCTTCTGGTTTGTAGAATATACCATAATTCTTTCAGTTCTAAATTATTTATATTTTGTAAATTATTTTAGGAAAATGTATTCTTCATCACCATCTTTCCTTGTCAAGAGACTTCAATTTTTGTTAGCGATTTACATTGTTTTTTAAAAATAAATTACCAACAAAGAACAGTTTCATAATTTAAATGTCAAAAAATTCAGATTCAGAAAATATTGACGATTGATACATATTGTTTTTATGACGTGAGAGGAATAACCCTTTCAATCGATGGCAGAAGCCGTTACTCTATGGTAATTTATCATTATTGAATAAAAGAACAATTACTTTCTATACTACTTTTAATAATAACATGAAAACGTTACTATAGTTTCAACAACAGAGTGTTTGTTAATGGCACTTCGGTGTGGAAAATATAGTATCATAACACTTCAATTATTATAATATGTCTATTCTGTTCAATTAAATGTATTCCTGGTAGGAAATACTGGGACCAACTTCTGAGAATGAATGTTACCAGTGTCCCAATTATTATTATTATTATTGTTAATGATGAAGGGAGGAACCGGTGAGGTTTCTTATGCCGAAGTCGAATGGGTCTTCATTCGAAGTGAGCAGATCAGATGTTTATCTGGAACATATGAATTTGCATCTGAATACATTATTCCATTCCAAGCTGTTGTGTGGCAAACATAAAATAATTATCTAAAATGGTGTTAGAGCTAAAATTGGATGAACAGGATATTACAAATTCTCCAATCAATATATAATCGTGCTCCTGCAGCGAGTTACTGCCGTGTGCCCTAAGTGGACACTAGACTGTGGAGCGAGTGTCAGTCAGCTTCCGCAGATCGCATATCGTTAGATGATGCAACCCACTATAATAGCGCTTTACTTGTTTCTCTTGTAAAGCAATACAATACGTCTGACTCGCTCTAACTCACAAGACTCATATACACTTCAGATTTAAATTCAATATACATATATTGAGATGTAATGGGGGAGTGCCATCATGATAGTCAACCCTTAAAAATATTAATAATGACTGACTTTTTTGGCAATGGTTCAACTTTACATGCATAGTTTTACCATATTCGGTATACTGTAGAAGTTTTTCAAGTCACAAAGACCTCAAATGTTAGTTATGCCGAAAAAACCGCTTTCGTAGGGAATTCTTTGGTGATATGTTTACACTAAAGGACGAACAATAGGAACCATTTTCATTTTGTCATGAGATTTCTTTGTATGTAAAATATCCAAGTAATCGTTTGCTACGTTAAGCTTTCCAACAGTGTTTAAATAAGTTCTAAAAATATCATTTGTTTAACCATTATTAACGTCTCGTTAGACAAGCATCTGATTGAGAATAATGATATTTTGCTCTGGGAAATATATTCAAATTGAAATAATTGCCCTACAGTTTAGACAGTTTAAACGACGTCGAGCTGCAAAGTTTAGGGTCCCGATTGACATGAGGTGCACATTTTATTTGGAACAACCAACATAACTACGCCCCACAAATTGTTATGTGACTTATTTGTATTTCTAATATATTCTCTTTTTCATTTATCTTAGGACAGTAGTTATTGCCAACAATTTAACTCTTCTAAATAAAGAAGCAAATCCTTCAATATCAGGAGAAGATATTGCGAAATGTAAAAGGTTAGCAAAGAATACCAAAGATATATTCGGTTTACTCGCAAAATCGCTTGCACCATCCATCCATGGCCACGAGTATATTAAGAGGGCTATTTTATGTTTATTACTCGGAGGTGTGGAGAAAGTATTACCTAATGGAACGAGACTCAGGGGCGACATCAACGTCTTACTTATTGGGGATCCATCGGTTGCCAAATCACAATTGTTAAGATATGTGTTATGCACTGCACCAAGGGCAATTCCAACAACTGGTAGAAGTTCTTCCGGTGTAGGTTTGACTGCTGCAGTTACTACCGATCAAGAAACTGGAGAAAGGAGACTTGAAGCCGGTGCCATGGTTCTTGCTGATAGAGGGGTAGTATGTATTGACGAATTCGATAAAATGTCTGATCATGATAGAACTGCCATTCATGAAGTTATGGAACAAGGAAGAGTAACAATTGCTAAAGCTGGGATACATGCTAGTTTGAATGCAAGATGCTCAGTGTTAGCTGCAGCTAATCCTGTTTATGGCAAGGTTAGTAGGACTTGAAAGTAACTGTTATTGAAAAAGAAAAGATACTTGTTATTTCTCTTGAATTATTTACCATGAATTAAGCTCTTGCTTCCGATACATTGATAACTTGATTTTTTTTGGGTGATAATTATTTGGAACACGAACATGTTTTGAATTAAAAATTGTTTGAAAATCAGTTTTTTTGGAAATTTATTTTAATGATTGATCGACAGTTTATATATGTTGACGATTTTTAAAACTTAAAAGTTATTTTTACATTGACCTGCAAGTACGGTTTTCTTTTTCCCACCAAAATGTATTTTGCTTTATATTTCTTTGAAATGAAATATTAACTTCTTCTTTTGGTGGTTTTCGCCTCAGACTAATATATAAAACAGACACCGAACATCTATCTCACAACATAAGGTTTGTCTGAAGTAGGTATCCGGTAGGGTGGGGAAGGGGACGGTTGATTACTTTATGCTACATTGGCGTGCGGTTGAATAATCGATAATGCAAATTAATAATTGTCTCACTACTTTGTTCAATTCTAGATAACTATTTTTAAATTACATGAACATAATGTTTCCATATGTGCATTTACCTTGAATGCGATATTAGAAGTGTATTAAATTATTTACAGATAAAATTTGATCAATTAAGACAAATCTTCCAAAATTTTCATTTATAAGGATGGTTCTGAGGGAAAACACAAATGATTAGATATAGCAGTTTGTTAAATTATCCATGAAAACAAAATGGAACAACAGAGCTTGTTCATTTTAAATATCAATTCTTTTTATATTTATGATAAGGGTGGTTTTTAGGAAAATAACTTTCTCAAATGATAAGGGATACTATATTTAGAATTCTTATAACCATAACAAACATATTACTGGAAAACTAATCAGAAGTACATCAAACCAAATATTTTTTTAATATGCATTAGTTACAAATATATACTATATATTAATCAGAACTGTATCAACCAACTGGCAGCTAATTTTAGAACAAATTATACATATACGCCAGGTATTCAATATTACATAATTAACAAGTTACTATCAGATTCAGTGAAGATCATAATAACATAAAGATACGGAATTCAAGTCACTTTAAAGCAATCACAATTTTTATTTTACATTACATTTGTTGGTGAATTGTGTTGATAATGAAAATGAGATATATTGATCCGTTCTATGGTTATTGGAATCTTGACATCTTCTGTTTTAGTAATTTTTATAATACCAAGACAATTCCTAACTAATTTAAAAGCATATGACAAATATCAAAAAATAAACTGATATTTTATTATTAGTAATCGGATAACTAAAATAGGTTTTTAATTCATGGCAATTACTGAAATCTGCACCTAAACAAGTTGCCATAGCTATATTAGCAGCAGCTTCATCAAATGTGATTGATGGCACCACAATTCCAGTGTCATGAACAAATTCCAAACATTTATTCTATAAATTATCCCTTTCAGACCCGCATAAGCCATCCAGTAAAAAATAACGCAACACCCACTTTCCTACAGTCATTAACTGCCACAAGTAAAAATACCAAAGCTTCCTTGATTTCAGGCAAGTTGGTTCCCAAGTCAACATACCCTGTAAATGTATTTCCGGTCCACTCCCCCTGCTTTCTTATTGACATTTCGTCCATAAGAAGATTACATACAATTTTTCTATTGATTTTCTGAACTTCAATTCCTTTAATTTTCAAAGCTCCA
Source organism: Endomychus coccineus (assembly GCA_958510875.1). Classification (NCBI taxonomy): domain Eukaryota; kingdom Metazoa; phylum Arthropoda; class Insecta; order Coleoptera; family Endomychidae; genus Endomychus; species Endomychus coccineus. The sequence goes on along the minus strand of OY294067.1, from coordinate 122,936,709 downwards.
AATGCACCTTTTCTTTTTGAAATCAGAGCGCCCCATCAATAGTTTAACCATTTTGAAATGGTAGTTGGACGTGACAAAGATTTATTAAGCTTTTCTTTGACATGTATATACTTTTTAGGCGAATAAAAATTCAACGTCATTGCAAAGCATCTAAGACTAGGGGTGTATGTCTGTCGAGATGGACCTCTTATTAAGTTTAAAAAATTTCTTCTGAAGCTCCAGAGATACTTAGGATTTAAAAAATTGTTGAATAGTTAACTTACTTTCAAAACAGTTTCATCATTTTCAGTTATTCAGGTTGTCTAGCAAAAATTTCAACAATGAGTTAATACAAAAAACTCCTTTTCAATCGCATATTTGCCTGTTTCAAATTCTTAATCTCTTTTCTGTTTGTTATGCAATATGCCATTTTCTACTGTCTTTTCTTGGAATAGACATGTCATCGCTAGTAATATCACCAATATAACTAATTATATTTCCTTTTGAAAATAAAAATTGCTACAATTTTTCACATTTATAATATCATTGTAAGACTGATCTCTTACTTTTTTGGTATGCTTTATAATAGATAAGTATAAAATAACAATAATACTATCAGAAGTAATTGTAGATTAAGATTAATATGGATTAGAACTTTGCCTTTATGACCTTCTAACACTACATCTGACCTTCAAAAAAATTAAACAAATAAATAAAAAAACTTTTAAGATAACTTACATCTGGGATAGAGGTGCATATTCATAAGTAGTTGGAATAGATGGCTCTAAAGTAGGACATCTGGAACAATTATGTTTTTGAAACAATGTTGTATTTACAAATCCCTGTAACAGCATCGTGCAGAGATGTGAAGCTTGTTTCATCTTGGAACTTTCATATTAGAGTATTTCTTTGAAGATATGATTTTTATAATATTATAATATTTGTACATACTTGCTGGGGCGTTTGGATTGAAGGCATAGCTCCCTCTTCAAACATCTCAGTCCGGAAGGCTTGATAATGAAATTTCCTGCATCAAAATGGTCTGAACAAACATACAAATCTTTTGAACAAAGTGACCCTGATGGTATATTCAACTTTGACAACCACATTTGCGTGTTCAGTGTATGTTTTGGGAGCCTACAACAATCCATATACAATCATATTATACATGTATACAATCCATGTTATAAAAATTCCGAGCCAAAATAATAATTTGCATACTAATCTAATATGTTCATACTTTTATAGTATTAAACAAAATTAAGAAGTATTTAAACATTTCAGATAGAACTTAAAACGATTATCTCAAAAATTTCATTTTAAAATAATTTGAACCTTTACAATTTGCACTTGTGCAATGTCCTAAACAGCACATACGTACGTACACGTACCTGTGAAAAGAAACATTTCTTCCTTTTTCATATTGATTTCCGGACTCAAAACACTACCTAACCATTCTGAAAATAGGAACAATTTAGTTGTGATGGCCTTTGTAAGTCTGTAACAATACAATCGAAACTTTTTATCTCAGAAAAATATTCTATTCCATATTAATGAATGTCAACATTCTACGCCTATGTTACCAATAACACATTCAATACTGATATGACAAATGACAGAATACCACCTTATTTCGCCGGATTGCTACGAATACGTCGCTATAAACAAATTAAGGAAATATGATGCATGTTTTCATCGATGAAATAAAGTTACTTGCAAAATAGCTTCACTACACAACAAACGTTAAAATGTCACTTAATGTTGTTTCCTTATAACATTAGATGATCTACTCCGGTTTCCGGATGGGTGGGTCCAGAATCCTTGATGTACCTGTACCTCTCTATCTCTCTCTTTCTCTCTCTCTCTCTCTCTCTCTCTCTCTCTCTCTCTCTCTCTCTCTCTCTCTCTCTCGCGGTTTTTCTTAAATAAGTAAAGAACTATAGATCGGATCGATGAAAGTTGAATAAGAAAGTTGTAGGTATTAAATAGAGCTATCGATTTTCCTCTACGATAATTATTGATATCTTTCATACTTTTCGAGTTATATTGAAGAAACCGTTAAAAATCGGGGTATCGAGAAATCGTTAACTATCACGTTTCCATACTTGTTATTCTGTACGTATAGTCCATGACAAGTTTAAAGAGAGATTTTTTTTTAAATTCAAAATATTGATAATTTTTCGAGATATATAGATTTTTCGAAAAAAAAACGCTCTCATAAATTAGCTAGATCTTCTCAGCGGATGGTCCTAGAGCAACGATTCTGGGCTTATTTTCTTCTTGAAGAGTTGTGCTATAATGTTATCAAGGAACTATAGCAATTTTTCGAATTTTGAGGATGAAAAATGACTTCGAAAAACTGCATTTTTTTAACATGTTTTTTTTTCACATAAGTTTCACAATTTTTATTTTAGGGGAATGCCTTTGACGGAAGTCGATTCCTATTTTCATGAATTACCAAAAACACTTTTCATCTACCACCTTCTGGACCAGAGATAATTTTTTTATTTCAAAAAAATCTGTAAGACGCAATAAACATTTTACAGAGGTGTGCTTTATGAATGCTGATGTTAAATACCTACATTTTCAATCGAAAACACTAGCATATGTTTTACTGATTGATAGTATTAGAAATTGAGTAACAAAGTGAAGCGTACGCGGCTGCCGGAGCGTGCGGCGGAGTGGGGGAAATTCAGGTATCATATGATTTCGTGCGTTCAAAGTGGCTGGTGCTTGCAAAATCTTCAATATCTCGGCTTTTGGATCACGTGCAAAAATCGAGATAAACACGAATATCGTATATATTTTCGGCTTAGAAGCAAGATAGACTCGGAAATATTTTTTTACATTTCTAATATGTTTTACCTTTACGTCATTTAAATTATTATTTATCATCAAAACCGTATTTTCCTTGAAATACCTCAAATTTGTTGCTTAGTGAATCATACTGACGTCATGCTTGCGGATCTCTTTAACAATTATTTAATCATTTCAGTACATAATTTTTAATGATACAAAATTAAATAAATGCAACATATTAAGATAAGTTTGAAATTTCATTTATTCACAAAATTATTATAAACAATTTATAAAATCCTTACAATCAAAGTAGCGGTATACAGCAGTCTTATATTAGTTTTCACAAGTGTCGCACAACAAGTGTAACGTCTGTATGATTCACTAAGCAATAAACGATATTCCCCAGATTAAGTACAAAAGGATTTTTGTACGTGATCCAAAAGCCGAAATATTGAAGATTTTGCAAGCACAAGCCACTTTGAACGCACGAAATCAGTTTCCCCCACACCGTCGCACGCTCCGGCAGCCGCGTACGCTTCACTTTGTTACTCAATTTCTAATACTATAAATCAATAAAACATATCCTGGTATTTTTTCATCGAAAATGTAGGTATTTAACATTAACATCCATAACGTACAGTTCAGTAAAATCTTCTTCCAGATTTTTTGAAATAAAAACATTATCTCTGATCCAGAAGGTCGTAGATGAGAAATTTTTTTTTGGTAATTCGTAAAAAAATGTCAGGAATCGATTTACGTTAAAGACATTTCCCTAAAATAAAAATTGTAAGACTTATCTGAAAGAAACATGTTCAAAAAAAATGCAATTTTTTCAAAGTTATTTTTTTATCCTTAAAATTCGGAAAATCGAATTATAGTACAACTCTTTAAGAAGAAAATAAGCCCAAAATCGTTACTCTAGGACTATGCCCTGAGAAGATTAGCCAATTTATGAGAGCACCTTTTTTTCGGAAAATCGATATATTTCGAAAAATTATTAATGAAATAAATTGAAAAAAAAAATATCTTTTCAAGCTTGCCATGGGCTGTACGTACAGGAAATAACAAGTATGGAAACGTAATAGTTAACGACTTCTGGATACCCCGATTTTTAAAGGTTTTTTTAATATAACTCGAAAAGTGAAAGATATCGATAATTATCTTGGAAGCAAATCGATAGATCTATTTGATACCTACAACCTTCCCATTTAACTTTTTTCGATCCGAGCTATAGTTTTTTACTTATTTGAGAAAAACCGCTTTTTGTAACTTTGCCAATTTTTTAGGTCATGTTCGCCATTTCGGATCGAGTTACATGAAACAGAAACTCACCTTTAAATTTAATTTCCTATATGCTCATATTTTTTCCCAGGTATTAATTTCTGCACGCACTTCTGTCTATTGCTTGGACTACAGGGTTGTGCCTTGTTTATGCAATCGATAACTGACAATTATTCATAAGCTAGACAAGGTGGTTTCGCAAGAGTCGGACTCAAACTTCCATCTACAGGATTTATTTCTTGTTTACGCTATCAGTGACGTACAATTATTGAGAATCTACTTTCTACAACGAAACGGAATTCAATCAATTTTACGAAACCAAAACTATATCAAAACTTATACTCGCTCTCCAATCTTTCGGTAATAATATTATAACGGCGGACTGCAACACGGTTTGCAGTTTTCTCGATAATCGGCTAGTAGGAAAGTCCTCTGTCTTGTTACTCGGCTAGCAGAAAAGTGAAGTTCGAAGCGAAATCGAACACCTTTTATACTCTTCGAGGTGAGTGACGTAAATCGCCAAGGTGAGTAGCTGTCACATTCCGTTGACCAGTTTTTCTACATAGACAAAGTTTGTTCGCTTAACTTTGACCGATTGATTTCAACTGAATTGACTGTAGAAAATTACCTAAGTAATGAAGGAAGCCTCATTACAGACAACATGTAAGATCTACAAAATAAACCCGTATACTATTGAGAGATGGCCAGGGATTCCCCTTGCATTCCTCTCTCTGTCTGGCGGTCTGTCGGTCGGTCAGTCTGTCTTGGGTTCGATTGGCAGGCCGAGCGCGAGTTTCAGTATAATTTTAGTTCAATGATGGTGCAGTGTCGGCACGAGCATTCAAGCTGGGATTCTCATGTATTCGATTTCCGACTATATGATGGCTCTAAAGTGTTTCAATTGGTGAAATTATTTGAAATGTGCAGCCAGAAATTATATCAGAAATTTTCCTCTTTTTACCGATGACGGAGAATAAAAATAATTTAACTTTTGTCCGATATCGTATGTTTACTAATCTCATTTTTATGAAAATACAGTTCATGTCAAATATGATTTGATTCGTTGTTAAATGTCATGATAATTTCGTTGGCGTTCTATTTTGATAAATGGACTGTAATCACTTCCCTCACTTTTGTGAAAATAGCTTTCCGACACTTCTCCGGGTTCAAATATATGATTGTAGGAAATATATTGGAAATGATCTAGAAATCACTAATTAAAGACGTTAAATTATACTCTATGTTACAACACCATCTACGAAAAGTAGAAACAGCTGTCCGGAACTGATAGACGTGTTGTCACGGTTCTATCTGGAGAACCAAAACTATCGATGATTTTAACACGAAATGAGTTTGTATTTGATATAATATCAAATTAATTCAGTATTCATAAATATAACATACAATCAGAATATATATAATTCGAAAAGATACTCAATTGAAGACTTAGACAACTTTGTTGACAAACTTTTTTTGTAGTATGATCAGTACAAAACCCCCATGGAGAATATTGGACTTCAGGATTCTTTACTTTCACGTTTTGATCTGTTATTTGTTGTTTTGGATACTATTAATGAAGACCTAGACTTGATGATATCTGATCATGTTGTATGCATGCATCGTTACAGGTCTGTATTCATAAATAGATTATTTTAACAGTTACATTCACATTTCAATCATAAACCATTTTTATTTTCTTATTCAAGGAACCCTTTAGAACAAGATGGTGAAATACTCTTGATGGGTTCAAGTGCAGATATGTTGAGTACCAGAAATCCAGATGAGGCTGAAGGTGAAAAGGAAACCCCCATGTATGAAATATATGATTCTTTATTGCACGGAAATAGCCGCAAGAGAACCGATAAGATATTGAGCGTAGATTTCATGAGGAAATACATTCATTTTGTAAAAATTATGAAACCAACTCTTACTGAAGAAGCCTCAAAAATCATATCCAGTCAGTATGCTTCTTTAAGGTCAGAAGATTTACTCGCGGACGATATTGCAAGGGTATGTATGCATGCGTTTAAATGAATAATAATAGATTCTCTATTCTATCAAAAGTACAGATTTGTTTTACTCATTGTAGATTACAGTATTTTTTAAATTTTCTTATACCAACTCTGTTATAAATACCATATTACGATAAAAAAAAACGGGCAGTCACCTAGCACTGCTGACAGAAGTGAAAACTGACATTATGAAGTAACCAATTGATTTTATGTTATCTTTGAATTATTGTAGCATCCGAAATTACAATTTTCTTATTTTTAAATGAAAATTAATATAATTAGTTTTGCTTTAGTTTTCACAACTGTCAGCATTTCAATCAACAATTATAAACATTTTTATATTTAATAAAACGTATAATGGGCGGTACAATCCATGTAGAGTATGAATTTAACCCGATAGCCATTATAATAAATACACATTATTTTATTTTCAAAACATATTATTTATTGATATTTACATCTATGTAAATGAAAGTAATGTTAAACAGCATTTTCTTCATTTGCGTCGTCATTATCGGTAATTTCGACGATACTTAAATTATTAGATTAGATCCAAGCATGAAACATACTGTGGAATCAGGTGTGCTCATATATAAAAACAGGCTTCTATTACCGATCACACATAATTTAATTATAACTTTTTACTCTGTAATAATTAAAGTATGAGTTGTATTGCAAAAAAAGGTCCATTTTTTCAGTTAGCATAAAAATATAACTCGTCTGCACGAGGACGGAGGTTTGAGTATAACGTCGAGTATATGCGTGCTGTTGTAGCTGTATACAGTGTATAGTGTGTATACGTATACCTGTCCTGTATACCGTAATCGAGAGCACTGGATCACACAGGCAGGCTCACCAACACCGACTCAGATATGCACACGTGTGTAAGCGTATAGAGAGACTGCCTGACGCCTGACCCGAGTCCCGCACGGCCGCATTTGCGCACGCAGCAGTATACATAATACCTAATATATACAATGTGTAAACGCCAAATGGAATAAATTCATTATTTCGATTAACGTACATATTTATAAAAAATCCCGAAACACGTCAAATTTAAATTATAAATTGACATTCTTCTACGTGAAAATGCGATCCCTACCTTCAACCCCCTTCGAATGACAAGTACAACCCCCAATTTTTTAAATGGGAAGTATAGGCTTGTGATATATCGTTTAGAATGTCTCTTCATTCTCTATTCAAAAATGTTATCGATTTCAAGTTTTTTGAAACAATTAAGATAGAATAAAATAAAATTATGTGGTTACCGAAATTCGCTAAAATATACTCAAAACTTATTACAATATACTCGATACTTATTTCCCGTTTAGGTCTTGATAATAGAAAGTAAGCAAAAACCATAGCAATGTGCTTTTTAGATGGTATCCATTAAAAATACTCTAAAGAGTTTCCGTGGCAACGTTAGATTGTTAAAACGCCTTAGCAAATTGTTTTACATAAGTTGTCATTTAAGTTGTCAGTATTATAATTTAAGTTTGAAATTCGTTAACTTCAATTGTGAAAAATGGATAGATTAACGGAAATGCATAAAATAACAGTTGTACAAATGATTGGTTACGGAGATAAAACCCGAACACAACAGAAAGTAACTCGCCTATTTCATGAGAAATTTCCTGATTTACCGCCTATATCCCAAGGAACAGTTAGTAAAATAAAGAAGCAGTTTCGCGAGTTTTGTCATGTAAGGCAGATAAAAAAACAAGCTGTCAATGCACTGAGTGATGACATCAAATTAGATGTGGTGCTTGAGTTTGAGGAAAACCCACATACATCAAGTAGACAGGCATCCACTACATTCAATGTTAGCCATATATCGATAGTAAACATATTAAAAGAAAATAAAATGCATCCATACAAAATGATACCTACTCAGGAGCTCATGGAAGACGATTTTGATAGAACTAATTTTTGTGAGCGAATGATGGACATGTTGGATAACAATATTATCTAATTAGAAAACGTTATGTTTTCTGATGAGTGTACTTTTTCACTTACCGGTCATGCTAATCGTCAAAATTGCCGCTACTGGTCAACGGAAAATCGTCACTGGATGAGAGAACAACACACGCAATACCCTCAAAATATTAATGTTTGGGCAGGGATTGTTGGAAACCATATCATTGGTCCTTTTTTCATTGAGAGCATTTTGAATGGCGATCATTATTTGGCACTACTTCAAAATGATGTCATTCCAACTTTGGCAAATTTATATCCTGATCCATGAAACCCTCAAATTCCAGTGAATACGATATGGTTTCAGCAGGATGGAGCACCACCACATTACCAATTTAATGTCCGGCAGTAAATCGATACAATATTTCCCAATCGGTGGATAGGGAGGCGAGGATCGATTGAATGACCAGCGCGATCACCCGATCTTACATTATTAGATTTATTTTTATGGGGATATGTGAAGAGCATTGTGTACAAAACTAAACCTTTTGATTTAAATGACTTGAAAGAACGAATAACGCTTGCGATGACGTCGATCACGCCTGATATGTTCAATAATGTTAGAAGACAGTTGTATTTAAGATTAGGATGAGCATTTTGAACATCTACTTCATTAACATTCATAGTTCTTTTTAGTGTTTTACATTTTATTACGTTTTGCATTACATTTTAGTTTTTGATTGTATTGTAGCGAATTTCGGTAACCACATGATTTTATTTTATTCTATCTTGATTGTTACAATAAACTTGAAAGCGATAACATTTTTTAATAGAGAATGAAGAGACCATTCAAATGATATATCACAAGCCTATACTTCCCATTTAAAACATTGGGGTTTGTACCTGTCATTCGGAGGGAGGTTGAAGATAGGGGTCGCATTTTCACGTTGAAGAATATCAATTTGTAATTTGAATTTGACGTGTTTCGGGTACAGTAATCGAAATAATGAATTTATTCCATTTGGCGTTTACATATTGTATAGCTATAGCGTGACGGGACGTGACGGACTCATGGTTTTACCCCTCATCTGAAATGACCCAACGCGCCTAAAGAAGTTTTCACTTCAAAAATTAGCAAAAAAAACTGCATGAAGAGGGAGAAACGGCGGAGTTCAGTAACGCACCTATACAGCAAAAAAGTCCTGACCAGGTAGACTGGTCTTCCCAACAATAGTTGAACTTTTTGATTCAAATCACTGTATACCATCCACTTTTATTAACAGATTAGGTACATCTTCTGTTAGATTATTATTATTGGGGGGTGTTATTCCTACAGTGTCTTTAAGAACTATTGTATCCCGCTCTCGGTACTGTTTTATACTATGCCGGTGAGCTTCGGTTCTTTCAGAATGAATAGAATTTCCGGCAATACTGTAGGTAATATGATTCAAATATTAAGGACAATACTCGAGTCTTCGAGAATTTTTTATCCGCTTCTATAAGATGTGTAACGTCATTCGTTGTACTTAAGAAGGTGCAGGCTTAGGAGAATTCTGGTAAACGTCTACATTCATTTCATCTTCATCTCAAACAGATGATTGTTTTGATAGTTCCAATTTTAAAGAAGCGGAATATTGATTACTGATGTATTTTCTACAGTCAGTGTTTTCAACTAATGATAAACCAAAATAAATCTTCCTCTTATAACGGTTTGCTGAATAAAACTGTAATTTAACTGTTATGAAACAGGATGGGCACAAGAAAAAACTTACTTTTTTTTTGTACATAAAATTCATTCTCCAATTTTTCATGCTGGAAAAAACGTCTATGACTTTGTTGTCAAAATCCGGGATAGACTGAACGAACTTCTTTTCTATTGATAGGACCGTCAATGCGTTCAGTCGATCATCTGACATTGTGCTTCTCAAAAGTTTTAATGGGTTTGTGGGTGGAAAAACATCGTTCACATTCTGCTGTCTACATGGGCGTTGTATCCAACAGTTTGTATGTTTCCGTCAAAACCCTTTTTTAGTTTGGTGTCTGTTAAGAACACTAAAAGTGGCAAAATACCACCTACGTCACACATGTCATCGCGCTCATTACTTGCTGAAAGTTGACTTTTTAATTTTACACTGTCCAACATAGGATAAAATTTCACAGTTTCATCAAAATGTTTTTGTGGAAATGCATATCTATAAGTTTTAAAACTTTCAGAATCAAATAATTTTGCTGCACTCAAGGGGTCCCTAAAATCAAATCGGTCGCTAATTTGGCTTAAAATAGTGTCGCATACTTCCTTCGCAATAACAGCTCTGTTATCTCCAGCTGCCGTTTTTTTGTCTTTTCCAAGCAGGTTCTTCATTATTGCGTTCTTAATTGTCATTATCGGTAGAAATTCGAACAATTTGCTGTTGGAATTGTTCAATTGCCTTTTGCAGTTGAGCACTGTGAATCCCGCGCATTTGAGTCTGATTAAATAATATTTCAACATATGGCATGATGAAATAAAATATTTTTAACCAGTAGAGAAATTCCGGGCAATTCAAATGTTACAATAAACCACTCACTTCACTAATAGTAACTGAGTCCATCCCATCTTCGTCAATAATTTTGTCTACACATTCTTTGAAAGAATCCTGGTGTGCAAATAATGTGTTCACACTTCGACTTTAGAAATCCCAGCGTGTAGAAACAGCGCGTGGTAATCTACTGCAAATTTACAATGAAAATTTTTACTTTTTTATTGCACTGTGCGGCTCGTTCGATAATTGAATAAAATTTATGCGGGTAACAGCAAATATAATGTGCATTTGGAAATGTTTTTTTGATAAGGCTTAGACACCATTTATCTTACCACTCATCATGGATGCTCTATCGTAACTTTGAGGGATTAGTTTATTGTTATCAGACCCAGAAGGAGAATTTAAAATAGTTTGAAATTCATTCTGCAATGTTTTTGCTAATACATCACCATTATGTCCACCTGGCTTAAAAAAGACCAAAAGCGTTCTAAAATTTGTCTATTAAACAAGTATGGAATAATTACAACCATTTACTGATGATTAGAGGTGTCTGTAGTTTCATCGGCCTTCAAAGCAATGAAATTTGCAGATTTAATTTCTTTTAATATTTCCTGCTTGTAAATTTGCAAAATTGCATCTAGCAATTCATTCTGAATAGATTCTGAGACGCCTTTAAATACTTGTGAACCCGAACCTATCATATGTATTGCAAGTACAGCGTCTAATTCAGCTGCAAAGTTGATTAAGCCTACATAAATACCTGGATTTTCCGACGTCAATGTCTCATCATCGCCTCAACGCCAAATTTTATACACACAATTAACCGGCGCAAAATGTGACGATTTTTTTCCACAACTTCGTTGTACTTAATTTTGTCGCAAATAAGCACTGTCTAACTGACTTAATTTTATGTCGCAAATAAGCACTGTCTAACTGTTCACGTAGGTCCACTTTGCCTAGAACACTAAAATCCATGCATGCATTCATGTGAGAAAGGAATTTTCGTGTTTTTTTGCCCTCTCTGCGATGTGTTTTAACTCTTGTTTATTTCTTGTTATATTCTTGTTGAATACTTGAATACTCTATTGCAAGTTCGGGTTTTACTTGTGGAAGTGTAGTTTATTTGAAGATCAGGAATAGGCCTTACTTTCTTTTTAATTGAAAGGTTTTCCTCAAATGATGGCGGGTTTTTAAAAAGATTTTGCACTCAATTAACTTCCATCATTGATAATAGACTTCACTATTCGAATTGAATTCACACACTACACTATGAAGGCAAGACGTTTACTGGAGATACGCTGCTTTGTGCCCTAAACCGACGGTATAAACGCGTATGGCGAAGATAACCGTAGTCAGCCGAATCATACTTGAAATAGGTACACTTCAGAACGTTCCCCGGAACATAGTTCTGAGCGTTAGCATTTCATGCGTCTGACGTGCGGAATAAAATAATTATGAATTATATGCGAATTTCTTTCTGTGTTTTTCTTGGTGGTTCGGTGGGCACGTGCCCTTGTGCCCTTTAGTACTAGCCGCTAAAGCTCGCTATCAGACTTTCAATTAATTTCCAAACAAAATCAACAAAAATCGCCAAACGGAAAATAAAATAATAAATCGGTGTTATAAAGAGTTGATTTGCACCTAAAGTTAATAATACTCAAGATGCGTTAAATTCTTTGGACGAAATAAATTGATCTTTGGGAAGATTCGTTTCACAACCTCATCAAAATCTCTCGCCTTCAACACTGACGGATTGTTTGAAAATATGGGTATGCAGTATCAGTTAATTATTCCATTAACTGCCAGGTCTCAACAAGAATCGGTTTCCGTCGTAAGTGAATATTTTCAGCCTCTAGCTCGATCGGAAAATTGAAGTCAATTACTGATCTCGAATAACCCTATTATATTAAAATATGATTTATTCATATCTCAATTCTATTAAAGGAATGAATTAAAATTATTTTGGAACAAAGAAGAACACAGAAAATTATCAGTAGAAATATCACAAGCGCATAAAAAAGTTCCTAAAATTGATTCATTCTCAAGTCGAAATGTTGGTTTAGATATGTTGATGTTACAATTATCATTTTTTTTTTATACTTTGACTATACTAGAGGGAAATCTATAATATTCGACGAACATCGTGTGAGCCAGCAGTGGAATGTACGGAGAGAAGACAGACATTCGTATTTTTCTTGAAGGTTTGGAGGTTATAGGCATAGGGAAAGACCTCACTAGGTGAAGAGTTCCACTGTTCGATAAAAAAATGTAGTCTGCTAGGAAGAAGTTCGGCGGGTCTCGAGTTTGACAGTGAAATGGTGACTAGTTTGAGCTCGTCTAGTCCGCCTATCTGGAATCTCTCGTGGTGAAACAACAGACGAAATATCTGATGAACACTGACCATGGAGGTCAATGAACTCGTAAGTGTGTCATCATCAATCAAACGAATAGGTCTCTCCTGGATACAATTCACAAGATGTCCAGCGTATGTTTGGGAGCCGAACTCCAAACATGTGAACGGTACTCCAGGGCAGGTCGAATCTGTGCTTTGTAGATTATGAGGAGCTGCTGGGATCTAAAGTAGCTCTTGACACGGAATAGGAAAGTGAAGCGGTTTTCGCAATGGACCTCACATGATCGTTCCATGAGAGGGTGCTGTTGGTGGTGATCCGGAGCATTGTTATGGAAGACTCCATAGGAATAGTTGTACCTGACATCATCATATTAGGGAGTGTGTGATACGCCTTCCTGGAGAAGACGCTAGCTTGAGTTTTGGTTAAGCTCACTAGATTATCAGATCCCCATTTCAACATCTTTGCCAGATCTCCGTTAAATGCGTGAAGCTGTCTCTGTTTCGCTCCACTCGCTTCATTGGATGGTATATGGGCTCTAGATGAGAAAGCGATATGAAGTGTACCATCATCTGCAAAGCTGTGGACGGGACATGTGGTCACTTCCAGCAGATCATTGATATGGAGCAGAAACAAAGTTGGTGCCAAGACAGAGTCCCGTGGAACATCCGCGTTGATACCCATTGTATCGGAGGATACTCTATCAACTACCACATGGAGTTATCTATCTGAAACAACTATAGTAAGCGACAAAGTTGAGGCGGCAAACTATATGACGGAATTTTCCGAAGAAGGCTTTGGTGCGAGACTCGATCAAATGCTTTGGTGATATTCAACGCTACAGGTAGAGATTCACCACGTTTTTCAATAGATTTCTGCCATACATGTGTTACGTAGGCAAGCAGGTCTCCTGTTGATCTCTGCTGACGGAAGCCATATTGCCGGTAATTCACAAGTTTGTAGCTCTCTCGGTAATTGATGAGCTCGATGTTGATTGCTTTTTCCATCACTTTAGAAATCGCAGATAATAGTGCAATGGGTCTATAATTATTAGGAAGGGTCTTCTTTCCTTTTTTGGCATTGGCAACATGATCGTGAAAATCTTGTTCCCCTCCTCATTACAACCTAATATCCGTTTCACCATGGAAGTTGAATCGAAATGTACACTTTTGTTCTTAGATGTATTAGTTAGTTGACAAACTGACGGTACATTGAAACATGTATCTAAAACCCACTCACACCGATGGATACATCAATGGCCTCTCCCTTCACCACCCTGCCCAAAAGAATTATGTCATAAATTCTTTGGTCTACAGAATTAAAATCTTTCATCTGTCGTATTATCAAATAATTTCTATCATAATATTCAAAAAGCCATAAAGAAATACACTTCTCCTAAAATTTCAACTTGAGCCACAAACCCCTTTATCCATAGCCTATGTTCCATCGAATTTCCTCAAGAATCTTTTAGAAGCATTATGTTTCTACCCGTTTTTCCACACTTTCAAAACTGTCAAAGATCTCTTCCTCCACTCCATTTAGAAGGTGTTTATAGCATTCCCTAATCTTGAGGTAGATTGTACATTGGTGAAACGGGTCGTACAGTATGCACCCGTGTGAAACAACATTAGCATTGTTACAAACAAGGCTTTCAGATACCAGTAGATCTGCACTTTCTGAATATTAATTTGACACCAATCGTCAAATCCTTTTCAAAGAAACTAAAATCCTAGCCTGAGCCCCAAACTTCTATCAGCGAAAAATGTTTGAAGCAATAGATAGCCTAAAATATCCAAACAATATATTACCCTCTCTACATTTGAAAACCTATTCTCCACTTCCACATGATCAATCGACGGCATGGTCAAATACCGTTATAAAGGGAGTTAACTAGTATGAAGGTTTCACACAATATGTACCGCTACAGAAACTAGAAGAATCAGATTCAGTTCAAGCCTCAAGCCTACCTGCCACCTGGTTGGCGAAACGTCGGCTACTGTGACGCGGAATTCATCCCGAAGCCAAGATTTTTTTTCAAAATTTGGAAAAGGTTAAAAATATAATTATTGATTTAAAATTTAAACAAAAAGGTAAATTTATATTTACGAGAATGTTTTTTTATGCATTAATTGATAAGCGACTGATAAAGTAGGTTATAATCTAATTATTGTGATGTTAAAGTCAGTACTTTTGTTATCACATATATTGTTTTCAGACGCAACCTGTAACACCACGTAGTTTAGAAACAATGATACGTTTATCAACTGCTCACGCAAAAGCACGTATGTCTAGAGTGGTAACAGCGGAGGACGCTGAAGCTGCTATTGAACTCATCCATTATGCTTACTTCAAAAAAGTTCTTGAAAAGGACAAGAAACGTCGTAGAAATGATTCGGATAATTCTGATGAAGAAGTTAGCGGAGACGAGCAAAGGCCGAGGAGACGTGCGGTAAGTTAATTAACTGAATTTTCATAATAATTAGCCGCTATGGTCCAATTGTTTCTTTTTGAAACTACAGTCAAGAAGTATAAATTACTGATGATTTATCCAATTTCTGATACAAAACTGAGACTAAAACTTTGGAGTAAGGTTCTCCATTTGCTCACACAAATAAAAATAAATTGAAATTCACATACATTATTGCCTATGTCGATATCTGCTTCAAACTACAATTACTGCATAGGGATTACGAATAAAATAATTCATCGAATGTCGACACCGTAAATTTAACTTAGTTACTACAATCACCTGTTCAGACAACTGTGTATGTGGGCAGGTGGAAATCATCAAAAGACGCTGTGAAATCCGCGCTTCACAGTGTGTGAGATTTCTACCTACTAAAACCACCTCCCATTACTTCGTGGGGCACAAAATGGCTGTTATGCGTTTTTCCTTGGTCTAGCGGTTCACGCTCTCCTTCTACGTCACGGGCTGGCCTCTTGTCTCGTTGTCTGTACGTGTGGGCTCATTTAATACGGTGCTCACAATGTCTGACACCGCATTCCAGGCGGTCTGTGACTCGTACATCTTCTCAACGATATTCTCCTGGGTCTGCAGGATCTCGAGCGGTCCGTAGAAACACGGACAATAGCACAGAACGTGCTCTGCGTTCTCAGGCACGATGCGTCATCGTCCAGTCGAAAACGGTGCATATACGCCCTAAAGCACCCACAGCATGTTAGTAGCTGCCCGAGGTAGTACCTCTCCATGCCTCGTTCTGGTCCATGCGGCAACAGGATGAGGCGATGGGACCACCGCCCCTTGGTGGATGCATTCTAGAGCCGTTGACATCGCTATCCTCGCATCCTGGGCAATGGTGGGTCGATCGGTTTCTTCATATTTGCGCCTACGCCTGTAGATCTCCGCTCTTTCCTCAACCATCAGACGGATTGGTGGCATGTCAGCGATAACACACACGGCATCGTACGAGACCGTGCGATATGCGCGAGTCACGCGTTGGGCTGCGTGGGGGATCGTGGAACTGACAACGCTGGAGATTAGCTTACGGCGACTCTGAGTGGGTCTTTCGGTGTTGGGCATAATTTTGGCCAGTGCGTTGGCCACTCCAGTTGCTCTCGTGCTCACCACACGCATATTTTTCTACCTCTACATTTTCTCAGAAATATAGTATCACAAAATCTTATGATTTAATTGATAAATTTCAAAATATTTTAATTTCTGATAATGCTAAATTAGTTTCATTCGACGTACTAAACCTAAACTAGTTTGACTATGGGTAATCCGTTGAGCCCTTTATTTCCAGAAATATGTATGGTTAATTTGGAAACAGCAATTCATAAACACTCATTTATTATAAAAATCATATTTTGGTATAGATACATTGACGACATCATACTATGTTTCATTAGAACACAATTCACAATTGAAATGGAGTATGAAAACTCCATTAATTTTTTTGGATTTAAACATCAAGAAAATTAATAACAAATTGATTTTTCAATATTTGATAAAACCACCTCTACTGACCTAACAATTCACAATACTTCAAACCATCCATTTCACATAGAATAGCAGCCTACAAAGGTTTCATACACATACTACTCAACGTACCGTTGTCAAACGATAATTTTGAAGAGTTGAATATCATTAAACAAATCGCGGTAAATAATGGTTACTCTTCCGGACTAATAGATCAGATCCCATCTAAAAAACGGTACAAGTTAGCTATCAACTCAGTGTTCCTTACAATAAAACAAAACTATTCTTATGTTAGTATCACATATTTGGGACAACCCACTACTAAGGGTAATCCGTTGAGCCCTTTATTTCCAGAAATATGTATGGTTAATTTGGAAACAGCAATTCATAAACACTCATTTATTATAAAAATCATATTTTGGTATAGATACATTGACGACATCATACTATGTTTCATTAGAACACAATTCACAATTGAAATGGAGTATGAAAACTCCATTAATTTTTTTGGATTTAAACATCAAGAAAATTAATAACAAATTGATTTTTCAATATTTGATAAAACCACCTCTACTGACCTAACAATTCACAATACTTCAAACCATCCATTTCACATAGAATAGCAGCCTACAAAGGTTTCATACACATACTACTCAACGTACCGTTGTCAAACGATAATTTTGAAGAGTTGAATATCATTAAACAAATCGCGGTAAATAATGGTTACTCTTCCGGACTAATAGATCAGATCCCATCTAAAAAACGGTACAAGTTAGCTATCAACTCAGTGTTCCTTACAATAAAACAAAACTATTCTTATGTTAGTATCACATATTTGGGACAACCCACTACTAAGGGTAATCCGTTGAGCCCTTTATTTCCAGAAATATGTATGGTTAATTTGGAAACAGCAATTCATAAACACTCATTTATTATAAAAATCATATTTTGGTATAGATACATTGACGACATCATACTATGTTTCATTAGAACACAATTCACAATTGAAATGGAGTATGAAAACTCCATTAATTTTTTTGGATTTAAACATCAAGAAAATTAATAACAAATTGATTTTTCAATATTTGATAAAACCACCTCTACTGACCTAACAATTCACAATACTTCAAACCATCCATTTCACATAGAATAGCAGCCTACAAAGGTTTCATACACATACTACTCAACGTACCGTTGTCAAACGATAATTTTGAAGAGTTGAATATCATTAAACAAATCGCGGTAAATAATGGTTACTCTTCCGGACTAATAGATCAGATCCCATCTAAAAAACGGTACAAGTTAGCTATCAACTCAGTGTTCCTTACAATAAAACAAAACTATTCTTATGTTAGTATCACATATTTGGGACAACCCACTACTAAGGGTAATCCGTTGAGCCCTTTATTTCCAGAAATATGTATGGTTAATTTGGAAACAGCAATTCATAAACACTCATTTATTATAAAAATCATATTTTGGTATAGATACATTGACGACATCATACTATGTTTCATTAGAACACAATTCACAATTGAAATGGAGTATGAAAACTCCATTAATTTTTTTGGATTTAAACATCAAGAAAATTAATAACAAATTGATTTTTCAATATTTGATAAAACCACCTCTACTGACCTAACAATTCACAATACTTCAAACCATCCATTTCACATAGAATAGCAGCCTACAAAGGTTTCATACACATACTACTCAACGTACCGTTGTCAAACGATAATTTTGAAGAGTTGAATATCATTAAACAAATCGCGGTAAATAATGGTTACTCTTCCGGACTAATAGATCAGATCCCATCTAAAAAACGGTACAAGTTAGCTATCAACTCAGTGTTCCTTACAATAAAACAAAACTATTCTTATGTTAGTATCACATATTTGGGACAACCCACTACTAAGGGTAATCCGTTGAGCCCTTTATTTCCAGAAATATGTATGGTTAATTTGGAAACAGCAATTCATAAACACTCATTTATTATAAAAATCATATTTTGGTATAGATACATTGACGACATCATACTATGTTTCATTAGAACACAATTCACAATTGAAATGGAGTATGAAAACTCCATTAATTTTTTTGGATTTAAACATCAAGAAAATTAATAACAAATTGATTTTTCAATATTTGATAAAACCACCTCTACTGACCTAACAATTCACAATACTTCAAACCATCCATTTCACATAGAATAGCAGCCTACAAAGGTTTCATACACATACTACTCAACGTACCGTTGTCAAACGATAATTTTGAAGAGTTGAATATCATTAAACAAATCGCGGTAAATAATGGTTACTCTTCCGGACTAATAGATCAGATCCCATCTAAAAAACGGTACAAGTTAGCTATCAACTCAGTGTTCCTTACAATAAAACAAAACTATTCTTATGTTAGTATCACATATTTGGGACAACCCACTACTAAGGGTAATCCGTTGAGCCCTTTATTTCCAGAAATATGTATGGTTAATTTGGAAACAGCAATTCATAAACACTCATTTATTATAAAAATCATATTTTGGTATAGATACATTGACGACATCATACTATGTTTCATTAGAACACAATTCACAATTGAAATGGAGTATGAAAACTCCATTAATTTTTTTGGATTTAAACATCAAGAAAATTAATAACAAATTGATTTTTCAATATTTGATAAAACCACCTCTACTGACCTAACAATTCACAATACTTCAAACCATCCATTTCACATAGAATAGCAGCCTACAAAGGTTTCATACACATACTACTCAACGTACCGTTGTCAAACGATAATTTTGAAGAGTTGAATATCATTAAACAAATCGCGGTAAATAATGGTTACTCTTCCGGACTAATAGATCAGATCCCATCTAAAAAACGGTACAAGTTAGCTATCAACTCAGTGTTCCTTACAATAAAACAAAACTATTCTTATGTTAGTATCACATATTTGGGACAACCCACTACTAAGGGTAATCCGTTGAGCCCTTTATTTCCAGAAATATGTATGGTTAATTTGGAAACAGCAATTCATAAACACTCATTTATTATAAAAATCATATTTTGGTATAGATACATTGACGACATCATACTATGTTTCATTAGAACACAATTCACAATTGAAATGGAGTATGAAAACTCCATTAATTTTTTTGGATTTAAACATCAAGAAAATTAATAACAAATTGATTTTTCAATATTTGATAAAACCACCTCTACTGACCTAACAATTCACAATACTTCAAACCATCCATTTCACATAGAATAGCAGCCTACAAAGGTTTCATACACATACTACTCAACGTACCGTTGTCAAACGATAATTTTGAAGAGTTGAATATCATTAAACAAATCGCGGTAAATAATGGTTACTCTTCCGGACTAATAGATCAGATCCCATCTAAAAAACGGTACAAGTTAGCTATCAACTCAGTGTTCCTTACAATAAAACAAAACTATTCTTATGTTAGTATCACATATTTGGGACAACCCACTACTAAAATTTGAAATTTTCTTATTAATTTAGATATTCACGTAGCGTATGAAAAGAAGAATAATTTAGCCAAGTTTATCAAAAATAATAAAGTAAATCATCCGATGAAGACGAATGTAGGGTTTACAAACTGACATGTGGCTTTTGCCCTATGATATACATTGGTCAGACAGAAAGGACCTTCAAAAACGGATTAAAGAACATAAGCGTAGTTTCGTTAATAATAAATCGGATTCAACTTTTGCGGAACATTTAATTTTAATTCAATGATAATTTCAAGATTTTACACATTCAGAATAAAAGTAATAAGTTTAGAATGTATTTTCAACACTTAATGGCTGATTTTTTCAATCCATAATATATCAATAGAATGGCCGTTGTAACGTTCAGCCGAGCGTATTGTTTTATAATAAATCTGAACTGAAATTACTTTAGATTTAATATTTCCAAATAAGTGAATAGGCTTGAAAGTATCTCACTGCTTGTAACAGTCGGCTGGGTATTATTTCAGGTAGCGTTAATACCTCATCGACGTGTTATATGAATTAAGATTTGTTTGTTGGAACCTGTTCGGGTATCCAGGATCTTAGTTGATCCGTGTACCCATAAGGTTCTTTTAAGCTGCCACCACTAGGTGTATCTTTCAGCCCACATAGAAGCTGTTTTTGACTATGAGGCCGCGATCCCTTCTAACGGACCACCTCGTACAATTACCTATACTTGCATCTTTATATCTATTCAAGCGTAAATTCTGATGGTCGCATTCGCTGATAGGTGATTAGGAATTACCAGTTAAATTCGTAAATCAAATTAAATAATAAATATATATTGAATAAAGTTAACAAACGATCATAAGATTAGTCCAAAATTTAGCAATGGGAATGTACATGAATTTAAAAAAACGTCAAGTTCAGGTTGACCCTAAGTGGGAACCTGGGAAATTATCAATGACGCTAGATCTACCCCTTTCGCCAGTGAGCGAGTTCCTGTTCAGGTTCTCCTAAGAGAGATTGAATCAATGAAAGCTAATTAACACACACGAGACAATGATCGATTTCGCGCTCGATCACGCCGATGCTTGATAGATAATATGTGAAGAAAAAGAATTCCTCTCTTTTTGGTAACCTGGGGTAAACCTAACGACCTGATACTCTATTGTATCCCCTAAGTGATCTCCGATAAGCGGAATTAAAATTGACCACTGCTGGGAAAAAAAAAACATATATTAACAAAATAACCATTGGCGGGCGGAGAGTGATCTGAAGGTTAAATAACCACATTATATTATATGGTCGATTCAGAGGTTGAAGTCAATTTAACAGTTGTTCTTTGGCAATCAAAATGCACTTACCCTGTTGGTCTAAATAACACAATTTCCTCTCGAACCCCTTGTAGAAATAACGCACAGAGGATTTAAACACTCGATTTCTACACCCTGTTGGTCTAAATAACACAATTTCCTCTCGAACCCCTTGTAGAAATAACGCACAGAGGATTTAAACACTCGATTTCTACATCGGATTAAATTTAATATGATAGGAAATTGTCACAAAATGATTTTTAAATAAGGGAACAAACACTTTACTCGAGACACGGAAGACGCGAACAAGTCCAGCGCTGCTTTAGCCCCCAGGAATGCATCCCTTGTTGCAATGAACTAAAATTGATGAATTAATTTAATCTATAAA